>VWZI01015764.1:334851-387299 GCA_013396835.1 Psilopogon haemacephalus | reverse complement strand
CCTCCCTGGATGTGTTCAAGGCGAGGCTGGATGAGGTCTTCAGCATCCTGATCTAGTGGGAGGTGTCCCTGCCTATGGCGGGGGGTTGGAACTGGATGATCTTTGAGGTCTCTTCCAACTTAAACCATTCTATGATTCTATGATTTTATGTGAGTTTTAAAATTTTTACATGAAAACCTTTTCCCTGTTCTCTTCAACAAGGCCAATTGAAAAGTCCAAAGGGGCAAGGGTCCAACTCAATGTGTTGATGCATTTTTCATCTTGCAGTTGATACTTGCATCTCTGACAGGTGTTAATTTTTGCCAAATGCATGTCAAAGTGTACATTTTAAATGGCATCAGAGAATCCCACACACAACTTCTTATGAAACATGGGTAATTCTAGCTTTGGCATGCTATCTGCATTAGCTGTGTGCAATGGAACTCTATAAAGGGCCTCATCGATTCAGAACATACACTTCTCTCCTTTGTACTCTGTTTACCTTTTGGCCTGAATCTTTTTCAAATCTGAAAACATTCACCTCTAGGCCCAGAAAAAGAAGGAGAGGTAGGCCATAAATTATGTTTGTAAAAACCTTCTCTGAAGAGCCTGTAAAATTTGTTTACTCAGTAATGAAACAACCTAAAATTATATTTCTTCACCTAACAGTGCCAAGGTGTGTGCATCACAGAGCACTTTGCTGCTCGAGCAAAGCTTTAGCTTCAGTAAGAATCTCTCTTTTTCCGTAATGCCCTGCCTAAAATCGTGGTAAAATGCCTTGAATTTGTCACTGAGTTGATCTTCCAGGGTTGCTAATCTTGGCCTAAGGCCAATGTAATTTGGCATTCACTGGAATGAAAATTATGCCTCACTAGGGAAGAAGGAAATGATTGTATAGTACATTGAATAAAAAATACAGGAAGCTTTAAAAAATGAGTCCTGAAGTAAACTAAGGACCACAAGGATGAATAACGCATGTGCATGCACACAGAAACACACAAATGCACACCTTTATCATATACAAATAGAACACATTTATCTGAAACACGTAACACATAACCTTTATCATATACAAATAGAACACATTTATCATTCTGAAAACAATTCTGTAGTGAGCAGACTGCTGTCTTTGACATTATGGAAAACAGGAACCTAGAGGTCATCACTGGAAAGTGTTGGCTTTGTCATGACCAAAATTTACATGATCCTGTCTGATTTTCATCTTAAAGAGATGCAAAGAAACTAGTTGAGTCTGAAATTCGTTTCACAGAATGGAATTTGGGAACATTTTGTTTCTATTCTTACTCTGACTTTTTTTCTATTGGTGTAGTTGTAGCAAGGCTTTGGGCTCTTGGGGTGTTTAACAAAACTATGACAATGTCAAAGTTTTAACTTTGGTTAGAGTGGACAATTTAGAATTTTTATTAATTGGATTCTGGCACTCCCTTCAGAATTCAGCCTGAGCTGTGATGACTTCATGACTACATTCTCAGCTGGGGTATGTAGCACAACTTGATACCAGGATCCCATTGCCTGTGAGATATGTTTATCTTGTTTTTACTGGCATCATTCATCTACACACAAATTTAAAATACCCTGCAAAGTAAAATTGTAATTGCAATCAAAGGGCATGGAGCTGTGTTTGCTGTCTTCATCTCTATCCCTGGTTCTGTGCCTATAATGAAAATCACAGAAAAGGTTGTGAAGATAAATAATGTTTGAAAAATGTTTAGACACTCCAAAGAATCAAATACTATATGAAGGAAATAATTTCCTAACTTATTTGTACAATTTTAATTCTGTGCAAGTATGGCCTGAAGAAACAAGCATCAATGAAAATGTGAAATATGGAATATCTAACTGCTGCTCATTCATAGAATCATAGAATATTTCAGGCTGGAAAGGACCTCCAAGGGTCATCTAGTCCAACTCCCCCTGCAGTCAGCAGGGGCATCCTTAAGTAGATTAGCCATTAAGAGAGCATCATTTGAATTACACAGGAGCAAAGATTCTACTCATAAAAGATGTGATCACAAAGATGTCAGCTGGGAAGAATAGAATTAAGGCTGCTAAGTCAAATTTAGCTCCATTTATATTATTTTGGGTTATATTAGTTATTTATTTATAATTATTATATCATATTAGTGATTTCAGAACTATCCAGCAATTTACCTTAACAGTGTTAGCAAAGCCTTCTTAAATGTGCATTTTCCTTTTTTCACATATTTTAATCAATTATATATTTTGTATATAATCAAAGGATAACCAGGTCATGCAGCATACAATGGGGTTACTCTCTTTTTTCCATAGAATCATAAAATGGTTTGGGTTGGAAAGGACCTCCAAAGGCCTTTTTCTGGTTTACATATCTGTAGAAGCCTTTCTTGTTTTTCTTCACACACCAGCTGTGCCTTGGCCTTCCTGACCTCGTCCCTACACAACTGGGCAACATTCCTCTATTCTTCCCGGGATGCCTGTCCTTTCTTCCACTTCCTGTGTAGTCCCAACTTGCCCTTTAGTTTGACCAGCAAGTCACGAGTCAGCCATGGTGGTCTCTTGCCTTCCTTGCCCAATTTCTTAGATGTGGGCATTGAGATCTATCGTGCTCTATAGAAAGCATCCTGACAGCTCTGTTCTGCTGCCTTGTGTGTGAGTGCTATTTCTCACAGGGTCCTATTTACTTACTCCTTGAGGAGCTGGACATATGCTTTCCTAAAATTTAGAGTCCTAACTGTGCTTCTCATGGGCTTCATACCCCTTAGGACAGTGAACTGCACTAGCTCATGATCACTGCAGCCCAGGCTGCCTTCGACTTCAACATCCCTGATGTCCAGTAATGCACCCCTTCCTGTTAATTTCTAGTCTTAAGAAGTTGTCATCTAGGCACTCCAGGATCCTCCTGCATTGCCTACAGCTAGCTGTGCTACTTTTCCAACAGATGTTGGGTTGGTTAAAATCCCCCAGAAGGATGACAGCCTGTGACCGCAATGTCTCCTCCATCTGCAGTAAGATGGCTTCATCAATAGGCTCTGCTTAATCAGGCAGCCTGTAGTAGACTCCTAACACAAGGGTCCCTTTGTTGTCCTGATCCCTAATACCTACCCGTAAGCTTTCAACCTGCTCGTGGCTATTCTTTAGCAACAACTCTTTACACTCCATCCAATTCTTTACATAGAGAGCAACAACTCTTCTTCCTCTCCTGTCCCTTCTGAACAGCTTGTAGCCATCAATAGCCACACTCCAGTCAGAGGATTCATCCCACTAAATTTCTGTAATTGCCATTATGTTGTAACTTTCCCGTAGCAGGGTAGCTTCCAATTCCTCCTGTTTTTTTGATGTTACTCTTTGTAGTGAGACAACTGAAGCAGCTTCTGAGCCATAATCATAGCACCAGGCAGAAGTGGATATTCTCCTCCCAAAGCACTGCTACTACATGAAGTTCCATAGGGTACACAAGGTGCACTTGGTTGTTGTTTTGGGTTCAAACACAGAACTTTCATAGAACATTCACAAAAGGTGAGTTAGAATTACTCATAAAGTAGCAAATCCTAATGGCCTGCTAAGTGTGTTGGGTAAAAAGATTCAATCCAGATGCATCCCTGACTCATGCTTACAACATATAGCTATAAAATGATGGTTGTTTGAGCTTTGTAATGGAAAAAAATGTAGAAGCTGAAGGCTGGGATTGTGTGGTGGCATTGCCTGTACCTGCAGCCTTGTAATCTGCAACTGTTTATGGGCATGGAATTGATAAAATTAAAACCCATGACCCTAGACATTTCTGTTACATATGCTTAGGAACAAATCTGTTACAAAGAGAAGTGCTGTTGTTTGTGTGCAAGTCCTCAACCCTTCCTAACAAGACACTGTTCTCAAAAACAAAGCAGAAAATCTATGCAACCATCCTGACCTTGTCAAATCTCCCAAAGGATTTAGGTATACTTCAAGCAACCTGTGCTAAGGATAGGGGATTCCACATTTGAACTGTAAGCTTTGGAAACAATCATCTCCTTTTCTTTATCCTGAATTTATCCTGACAGCAAACAGCAAAAAGTTGACCTCCATCCAACTGTTTGTGCCACTTGCAATTGAACAGATCTCAGTCATATTCCCGTAGCCATTCCCTTTACAGACTGCAAGATCCTTGCTTACTTATCTATTCCTTTTATGGAGATTGTACCACAGCTCTGATAATCTCCTTAGAGAGAAATGAAAAGGGAGAAGCATTTGTAAGAGGGAGAGTGCAGAATGGTGCTGTGGAAAATTAATTATGATGATGAAGAAACAGAGAGGCTTCCAGGAAACCCCAAGCAGAGAGGTGAAGCCTTACCTGAATCCCAGTATCACTGATATTTTCACACTCAGATACAGCAAGTTGCTTTATTTTCCCATGGTGGCCAAGGTCTCTCAAGCCTTAAAAAATTCCAGAAGAATTAATCTTAAAAAAAATAGATGCAAATACATGTAATGACATGGACTATGTGAAGATAGTCAATAATATCTTCTGCCTGTATATTAAAGCTTCTACCTACAAGTTACAGCACCTTTTCAGACATCCTCTTTAGCAAAATCATAGAATCATAGAATGGTTTAGGTTGGAAGAGACCTCAGAGATCATCCAGTTCCAACCCCCCAACATAGGCAGGGACACCTCCTACTAGAACAGGTCGCTCAAGACCTCATCCAACCTGGCCTCCAATACCTCTAGGGAGGGAGCAGCCACAACCTCCCTGGGCAACCTGTTCCAGTGCCTCACCACCCTCACTGTAAAGAACTTCCTCCTAACATCCTGTTTAAATCTCCCCTCTGCCAGCTTAAACCCATTCCCCCTCATCCTGTCATTACAAGACCTTGTGAACAGTCCCTCCCCAGCCCTCCTGTAGACCCTTTTCAGATACTGGAAGGTTACTGTAAGGTCTCCTTGAAGCCTTCTCTTCTCCAATTATCTCAGCCTGTCCTCATAGCAGAGGTGCTTCAGCCCTCTGATCATCTTCGTGGCCCTCCTCTGGACTCTCTCCAGCAGTTCCATGTCCTTCTTGTGCTGGGGGCTCCAGAACTGCACACAGTACTCCAGGTGGGGTCTGACCAGAGCAGAGTAAAGGAGGAGAAACACCTCCCTTGCCCTGCTGGCCACACTGCTTTTGATGCAGCCCAGGACACGGTTGGCTGTCTGAGCCGCGTATGCACACTGCAGGCTCATGTTGAGCTTCTCATCCACCAGACCCCCAGGTTCTTTCCTTCAGAGCTGCTCTCCAGCCATTCACCACCCAGCCTGGATTTGCGCTTGGGATTGCAGCGACCCAGGTACAGGACCTTACACTTGGCCTTGAATTTCATGAGGTTGGCCTGGGCCCACCTCTCCAGCCTGTCCAGGTCCCTCTGGATGCCATCCCTCCCCTCCAGCAAGTCAACTGTGCCACACAGCTTGGTGTCATCTGCAAACTTGCTGAGGGTGCACTCGATTCCTCTGTCCATGCACTGACAAAGATGTTAAACAGCAATGGGCCCAGCACTGACCCTTGAGGGATGCCACTTGTCACTGGTCTCCAGGTGGACATTGTGCCCCCTTGATCATCACTCTCTGTTTGTGACCAGTTCAAATGCATGCAGTTTATCCTCTGAATTTTGCTCGAAGTACATCTACAAAAGGAGAATTCTTTGCAGAAATAATTTGAGAAGACAAAGCAAAACAAAACAAAAAAAAATTTCTCTTTGTTCAACAAGAAGCTAAAGAAAAGTAGCATAGTGTGAAAATACTTTCACATGACACAGAGCAGACTCTCATAGATGAAATACATTTACTCTTCTGCAAAATTTTGCTTTGAAGGAACTGTTCCCTTTTTTTCCCTTTTTTCTTTTTTTTTTTTAAAGACCAAATTATTGTTTCCTACAATCAAATAATATCTTTAAATTGTTGCCTTTATGATTTGTTTGCCAGTAAGAGCTGTAAGGCTAAAGCTATGGTACAAGACAACATTTGAACAGATGCAGTCACATTCGTAAGGGGAGGAGGAACCCCTGTATTCAACAGTGAGGTGAAAACTTTGGTAAATTCCTATTTTAGGACTGCAAAAAGATCCAAAGATGCTTTGTGATTTTTTACTACTTGTACACCAGGAAACAAGACGTTCTTTTGATCCTAATCTCACTGATCTGAAGAAGAATTAAATGTTGACTTTGTAAAATGCATTTTGATAGTCACAATATTTCTATTCTTCATACAGATAAACTGCAGTTAATGCTTTATTCCATATGCTTAATAAGTTATCCGCAATTAGGCAGTGAACAGCACTGCACAGAGAGGAAACATCTTGAAAGAATAAGCACATGTAAAGAGTGTCTGGAGTCCAGATGTGGAGACTGTCAGGATAATGCTGGAAGAGTGCAGCTGGAGTTCAGATTTTGCAAATTCCTGAAACCTCACAGGCTGAACAAACCCAAAAACTGGCACAATAGAAGAGCTCTCCAATCCTGGCTGCTTGTGCAAACAAAGACATCTGCATTTTTAGCAGCAGACACAGTCAGGTGGTGACCATTACTTTCAATGGCTTCATGGAAACCCACAGCTTGCAGGTTTGTACAGAGCAGAGACCTCCTATTCCAAATTTAAAAAAACCCAAAAAACAATTATGTGCTTATATCTGAAATGGGTTTGCATCAGAGCTTGCATTCCTAACACCAGAGACTGATAGTGGAGGTGTGGTCTTACAAACATAATTTCTTCCTGCATTTTTCTTTGCTTAAAAGTGCATTTGGCAATGAAATATTAAAGAATATTATAAAGATATTTTTGCTACGGGACCACTAACGCTGCTGTGGCTTGAATTAATTTGTCATCATTTTCTAGGACTAGAATGACACTGAATCACAGAATGGTTTGTTTTGTTTTATTTTTTATTTTAATTAAAATCAAGGTCTCCTTTGAGATGCTTCATTAATAATAATTCCATATTTGAGAAGGGAGAGAATGAAGCCATGGAAGACAGAGAATGCCATTAGGAACTGTCTATTAAACTTCTACATTTCCACAAATAAACCTCTTCAGATAAGCCCTCCACACTCTATATGAAAATTTTAACTATTTTTTTTTTTTATCTAACATGTAGACAAAGGAGGCAGCTATCACAGGTCTCACTGGATTTCCTGATAAGTTTCCAAATTATTTGCTGATAAATATAAGAGGTCCCCATACAGGATACTGACCTACTTCTAGAGACTTACTGTCTATACTAAGCCTCACACCATTCTTTAAAGATGTAGTCAGAGCTATCACATTATCATTAGAACTCTTGGAAGGCAATGTTATCAAAACAAATACTGTGCAGCATACAGACTAGGATCACCCACTCTGTGTGACTCCAAAGCCATACTCCCCTCTCACACAAAGAAATCACCCCCCATATCTTGCCTCAATCTCCTTTTGCCATGGAGAAAGGAAAGACTTTGTCCTGCATCTCTCCTAGAGCATACACATTACCATTTCCATTTAGTAAACAACTTTGAAAGAGGCTTCTTATTCCTTTCCACCAGCTAGGGTTTTCAACCTATTTTTGCACTTTTGTTCTCTTTATTTTATTATATGAGGCCCATAAACATTTGCAGAACACCATTTATTATTATTCCACCATAGTTTTTGTAGGTGAGAAAATTAGTATCAACTACTCCAGCTGGTGAAGGGCTTCACTTGCTAGAGACAAAAGCCATCGAGGCCATGGCATGCCAAAGCACAACTTTTTATTTTTTATATTCACAACCTGCAAGTCTCTGCCTTTCAGCTGCAGATTCTGTCTAACAATAACCATGTGCTACACTATTTTCATCCTCTTCTGAGATGTCTCTTCACATATCTCTTCAGAACCTTAAAGGTCAGCATCTGTAATGTATCTATATGTCCCAGAGACATACAGAACTTACTTCCTGTTAATACCCCAAACCAAACATTTTGACCTCAAAGTGACTCCAGTATTGGAAGACAGCTCTTAAGAGGCATCTCCCACCTTTCATTTCGGAGCCAAAACTCAACTTCTGAGTTGTTGTCTTCCCATCCTCCACCACCCACACCTATTTATAAACTTATTAAAATATTAGTAAATATTTATGATGGAATCATAAAATGGCTTAGGTTGCAGGACCAGCCAGAATCCAAAGATCATTCAGTACAAATGCGTAAGACAGCTGAGCTCACTGTTTATACATCCACACAACCACTATTGCAGAGTTCCCAATGATTACAAATCCTCTGAAAATCTGTGACTGATTAGCTGATTGATACCACAGATAGCTCTTGAGGAGGCATTTAAGCTGCAAGAGAGAATGTGGGCTTGGATTATTGTGAGAGAGAACTGACTGCCTGTCACTGAAGAAGAAAATGCAGAAAGCGAGGAATATTTCTTTGCATACTTCATATTCCTTTTTATCTTTGATTTCAGAAATGTATCAGAGTTCTTCCCATTTTAAAAATATTTAACCTACTTTTTCTGGTTTAGGCTCTTTCCCCCCCCCCGCCTAATTATTATACTGCATGTAGTTCACCACTGGATAGTCTAAATAACTCCAGAGTCACCTAAATTTCTTTAACAATTCACTTTATTATTCTTTGATACAGTTTCTAAATCATGCTTGACTTAAGACACTTTTATCAAACGTCCTAACACTTCTATACTTAATTCATGTCCCAAGAAGATGGGGGTTCCAGGCCTTATCCATCAGTGGAACAAAGATAGTCAGTCACAGTCAGAACCTAAATCTCTTTAAAAATCTGACTCTTGTATTTTTCCTCCCCTTAAGTGTATGTCATCTAACTGCAGGAAACTCTGCTTTCCTTCAATGGGCGGAATGGTCCTACTGTCATTAAAAACAGAAAAACAGAAAGGAAATATCCCCATAGTGCAAATCTGTGTTGCACACTCTTTGTTTTGATATGAAATAGTAAGACAGCAAAGCCAGGGGAGTTCCACTGCATGAAGTGCAGGAAGGCAATGAGCCTTACAGCTTGTCTTTGCAAGCAGAGCATTAGAGTGCTGATCACTGCACATAAGGCATTCTGCAGCACTAACAAAGTCTACATTGAAAGATACCATAATACAGCTTCTGTGTGCTAATAAAATGCATAATATAAAGTCAGAGCACACAAATAGCAGCTCGTGAGAAAGCAGATTGCAAGATTTCCTTTTTTCATATGAAGTTTTAAGACTAGAAAATTTATTACGCATGTGTGAACATTATATGCTTGAAAGCAGCAAGTAGTGTTGTAGCTAGTAATAGCAATCAGAAATTACAGAAATGATAAATAGTCAGTTTCTGGGCTAATTTATCTGTCTTCTGGCAGAGAGAAAGCTGAAAGCCTTTTCAATGCAGTGTAAGCAAAAGAGCTTGGCTTACAGCCAAGGTCATGAGTTGCGTTATATGAAAACTGGAGTAAGAAGCACAGAGCCTTTTTAAAGCCTAGTTCTGGCAGGCAAGGGAGAAGAAAACATTGATGCTGAAACACTGTGAAACTGCAATTTAAGGCAGCATAAATTTCATTCAGATATAATTACATGAAATTTAAAATTATCACATTAAATAAAGTCTTCTTGGCTTTCCCAACCCTCTTTATTTATCCTAAATTTTTCTCAGGGTTCCATAAAAGACACGGGCATTTTAATTGCTTTTTTTTTCTTCACATTTTAACTACTTTTGGACAAACTCTGTGCTAGAGCTAAAGAATCAAGTGTTTGTTCAGAATTCTGTTTGATCAGTGCCTGAGTGAATAGTTTCTTCATGAGGTTTCTCCTAGATTTCTGTGTTTAAAGAAAAGAGCTTGCCCCAAAAGTAAAGGGAACTGCAGAATGTGCAGAAGGCAGTACCTGCCAAAAACATCTAATGTGGAGGTCTGTGACATTTAACCTGGCTCCCACAGTCACTGGTTTGCTACGCTCTCTTGACTCTTGACACATTGAAGATATCTTGTTGCCAATTCTTTCACTAACAGTAATTTCCTAAACTACAGTGTATAGCAGTGCCTCTGCTGGAGCCACAATTCAGGATTCTTCACCATAAAATTTAGTTCATGGAAAACCCAATTTTTATGCATTTATAATTTTTTAAGTAATTTTTTTTGTCCCTGTGTTGGTTTGAGCTAATTGGAGAATTTGAGTGAGAAATTAGACTATTGGCTGAGAGAGAGTTAAACATACAGTGTCACTTCACCAAGTTTCACTGAGACAGAGAAAAAAAATTGTTTTGAGAAATGTTCTCAAAACATGAGATAGGCAGTGTGCTTGCAGAGGGCCAGTCTGGCTTGGGTCTTGCTGGCTCCGGCAGCTTTTTCCTTTGTCTCTCTGCCTTTGAACTAATTCAGAGTTAAATCACTAAAACAACTAATTTCTTCTCCTATCATTAATCTCCCTGATCTTCAGCTTATCTGCAGCATCATCAAGTGGTGAGATAAAGCTGGGGGAAAGGGGGAAAGGTGGTAGGGGGGTTTGGTTACCCTCTTCTGGGGGTTTTGGTCTCTGGGAGGGGTGTGGTGTGTTTATTACCTTTTTTACTGTATATTTCTGTAAATATCTGTTATATCTTGTAAATATTTCCTTGTATATTTGCATTGCTGTAAATATAAAGCTTCATTTATTAACTTCCAGTGTGTTTTTCTGAGTTTTAGCCAGGGCTTAAAAAGGTGGGGGGGCAGGTCACTGCAAACCCACTACAGTCCCCTAGTCTCCCTTAGGTCTAATCCTAGAACAACAAAAAAAAAAAATTGTTTAACAAACATTTTTTTTCAGATCAGTTTCACAGCAGCTGTACATTCTGGTTTTGATGGGTTTGTTTCTTTTGTCCAGCATAGGAATTCCCTTTTACTGAGTACTGCCTGTACCTGGGCTAATGTTGTATCCTCTGCATATCTCAAATTATCTAAATGATAATTGCATTTTTTTGAGAAAGCCTAAGTAAACAGTAAACACATTCTTCACTCCTTAATCATATTTACCATATCTGAGATGTTGGTTCCAAAGAGATCAGTGGATATCAATGATGAAATACTTCCCAAAGCTTTGATCCCAGCATCAGTCACATTTTCACAGTGATATAAACTTAGGTAGGTCAATTTGTGACACCTAAGTTACATAGAAGTTTTTTTTTTCTTTAAATCCAGAAATGTGATCTTTTCACTTCTGTAACAGAAATGTAGTATAGCAAGTACACTTTTGTAATAAAGCTTCCTAAGTGTTTTTCAGGGGGTCCACGAAAAGAAACACTCTAGATCCACTGAATTGTACTTGACTTTTGCTGCCTAGCTTACAGTGGCACTTCCATGGATTGTACTCACAATGCAAAAGCATTTCAAATCATCAATAGGAATGACATTGAATCAAAATATGGAAATCAAAGAGCTGTATTACAGATAAAGGTTTTTTTAAATATTAGTTGATGCTTGGCTTGACACCTTCTCCAAAAGTCTTGTATCTTGCACAAGAACTTCAAAGCTCACTGCAATGATAGAATCGAGGACCTCATGACCATACCCACTCCCACCCACAGCTACACAAGAAATGGGAGACAGCCAGTGAGGACATTGCTAGGTTGTGCAAACCAGCACTCACTGACCATAGATGGATAACTGAGTTTTACTGTGTAATGAAGCACTGTAATGCACCACAGCCAAATAAGACCTGAGAAATGTGACTACTCAGACAATCCATCTGTGGCTAGGTAGAGATGCTCAGCTATCCAACACAACTTCTGAGGAACCAGAATTGAAGTTCAGTAGCAGAGTGCTTTTCGTTCACGCAGACATCAAGATTTATTGAGTTTACAACAATGTGACTTATGCACACTGATCTTTTCATCCAATTTTGTCAATAAAAACTGTAAGTTTTCTTTCCCCTTAGAATCAAGACTTTATGGCTTCTCTTTTATTTAAATGATCAATTTTAAGGAATTCACAATGCCAGCAGGGAATACTCTAGTAACAATTTGCTGTCTACAATTGCCTGTATAATTTTACCTTTTTGGTAATATATTCAGACCACTAACATAATTCTAGTGTTGAAAGTCTAACCACATATGAAAAAAATCTCATACTGCACTACAGTACCTTTGTCCTATTTCTGTGACAGAAGCATCAGTAACATGAATACAATTAGTCAGATTCAGCCCTCTTAGCTTAGCTCCTGAAGAGCCTTGTACAAATGGCCTTACACCTCCATCACTCATTCTAGAAGACAAATGCAGGCAATAGTTATGGTACTGAATTTTTCTATTCCAGACAAGTCAACAATTTGCATTCAGCAGCCCATATTGTAGATCACAGAATCACCCAATGCTACAGGTTGTAAGGGAACTCCAGAGATTGAGTCCTACCCCCTGCCAGAGAAGGATCTCCTAGGGCAAGTCACACAGGAACACATCCAGGTGGGTTTTGAAACTTTCCAAAGAAGATTCCACAACCAATCTGGGCACCCTGCTTCAGTGCTCCAGTACCCTTGCCATAAAGGAGTGTCTCTTTGTGTTGAGGTGGAACCTTCTGTGTTGTAGCTTGTACCCATTGTTCCTTGCCCTATCACTGAGCACTACCAAAAAGAGCCTGGCACCTTCACCTTGATGCCCATCCCTCAGATATATATAAATGTGTTCTCTTTCCCAGACTAAACAGCCCCAGGTCTCTCAGTTTTATGAGCAGTCAGATGAGCAGAAATTAATAATGGTAATTTTTTAAATAGCCTTTCATACCCCAAAAGTACCCAGAATAATTAATTGTTTGATTAGAAAAACACTGCCCTTTGGAATTGCTGAAAAGTAGAACTTTCTAAAAAAGAGTCTGTTGGAGATGATGAGAATTTCCATTAGCTCCACCACTCAGATATGAGAGCACTCCAAAAGAGAGGGTTTGGAAAGTATATGTAGAAAGTATCAGAATCTGCTTAAACACTTCAGAGTAATATTAGTTTGAATATCTCTGTTAATTTAAAGAAATAATTTAAAGGAGAAATGCTCTTCCAGCGCAGAAGCAGAAGTCACAGGTAGTGTATGTACGTAGTAGCTGTTCTCTACACACACATGAAGAGTTAACCTGTGCTCTTCCTCAGAGTATTTTACTTAATTAACTGTATATTTCACACACAAATTGGTAACTAACAACATACTCAAAGGTTATAAAAATTAAGCAGATAGAAAATCTTCCAGCCAAGCTGAGCAGGTTAGAGAGTTAATCCAAATGTGTGTCTCAACACAGCTGACATCTCTGGCATGTTTACCATTACTCTGCACAGTCAGGTTCCAGTGCATTCTCAGTATTTACTCTGTGTTTCCTGATGTATAAAAATCTAATCGCAGGATTCTGTAGAAAAGACTCATGTTTCGGATTACATAGTTTGTTGAGCACAAATAATCACTGCAAATTCCAAAGTCCTAGAGACACATTAATAAATTTATAAGCTGAACAGAGCCTCATTGTGTGGCCACAAGCTGCAGATGTGAATCAGAGTGATAATTCGACCACTGTGGCACCTGTGGTGTTGTTTCACAGTGCAGCACTATCTCATTCCAGAAAGATACATTTAAGAAATATACTTTCAGAACAATTACGATGCATAAAATCTGTAATTTAAAAAATATATACTTTCAGAACAATCACAGTGCATAAAGTCTGTAAGGAAGAGCCTGGCAACACAGCCAAGATTAAAAAAAAAAAGCAGATGTTCTGTAACCATACTGAGCCTGGGGGCTGAAATGGCCACCTTACAACTTTTGAAATAGAGGTGCTAAGGGTCACTAATCAGGGATTAACTGTCCAGGAACACAGGCCAGACACTATCATACATGAACACTCTTCAAATGGAAAGATGTCCCACAGGTATGAGCCACCACTCTAGCCTGTGTCCTTTTATATATACCTTTTTACTCACATATTTATTATTTCTAAATCTACTCATTATGATCAGTTAGATACCTTTTTACTTATACACCTATTAATTTTAAATCTAATCATTGTGATCAGTTTATTTTTTTCTTCTGTTTTCACACATAGTCAAACACTTCCTGTAATCTAAGAATTCTGAGATGCTAGATTTGCTCTGTCTCTTGCATTTGTCAAAATATTTTCCATATGACTAAATTTTAAAAGCTTTGACTCATAGGTTAAGATAAAATGGCAGTGAAAAAAAAGGAACTGATTAAGAGCACCACGATGGCTCAGCATTGCAAAATCTGTTCTTATTAAGATCCTGCCACCAGGTAATTGCCTTGATGTCTAAGAGAAATTCCGAAGTGTTTCTGACTCACAATATGAACTTTTAGGGCCACACACTGTCCAAATAAGGAAACTATAAATACTAACAATCTCCCTTTTGCATTTTCATCTCTCTTCTGATAAACTCTGTAGTAAGCTTAGATGTGTTAAAATCTAGAACTTTGTTAATGCTGAAACTTCTACAGGTGTCTGAAAAAGCAATAATACAATTACAGACTTTAACAATAGCTTTACTACTGCTTAAAAGGTTTTGTTAAAGTAATTCAGCAATGCTTTAGCAGTAGAGAGTGTAGACATGTGCAAACAGTCTCAGTCCAAGATCTGGCTAACAGCCTGGAAAATCCAGCCTTCTAAATGTTAAACCAGAAAATGCAAGCAGCTATCCCATCTGCCCAGCTGAACTATCAGTATGATGTCATGGTATTACTCGAGCACTTCTCAGCTCATCTACAGGCAATGTTACCAGAGTTTTAAACAGCTTAGCAGGCACAAAAAATACTTCAGTCACAAACTAAAGCAGAAACTCTACAACTTCACATCAGAAATTTGAAGATAAGCAGCAATTCTAGCTCATTTGTATTTATAGCCTGTTTGTTTAGAAATGTTTGGAAGTTTTGCCTTCCCTGTTTCTTCCCATTCTTGACTCCACCAGTAAGCCACAAAACAGGGAGCAAGGGTGCAGATTTGGAAGATCTTTCATTTCTCTGTTTCTACTGATACATGACACACCTGAAGCTGAGAACAGTCTTCACATCACATATATCCTTCCTCTACAGCTGGAATTATAATGTCCTCTCAGAAAAAGATGAGAGGTTCTGTTTCTATCCTAGTATTAGCTAAAGGATTCTTTTACTGTTCACAAAACCAACATACCAATTTTATAGCTGTGACACTGGCATTGCCTTCAATTAGCATTTGATTCTTCATTGTAGCCACATTCCAGCAATAATGTATGTCTGGACTATTAAACAATATTACATCTACAGATGATTTTTTTTTTTTCTTGAACTGGGGTAATAATGACTGCATTTTTAAAAAACATGATACAGGAAAAAAAGAACTATTTGTTTTTTGGTTTTTTTTTTTTTAATGTTAACATTCTAAGAGTTTGTTTTTAAAACTGAAAGATGTGCTAACAGACACAGTATGAGCACAATTAACTTTACTGATATTTGTCTGCAATGGTTTGCAGAAATCAAGGTTTAATACAGTACCTTATGCAATCTGCTACATTCAGTACAAGAATATGCTTCAGTGGGGAAATCATCTTCAGACCAGCATCTGTAATCTTCTGGCAACCAGCCATATGAATGTGCCTGATGTATGGGCAGCTTTTACTCATCAGTTCAAAACTTGAGTCAGTAATTTGGTTATTCCCTGCTGAAATATAAGTTAGACATCTGACATACATTAGGGCTCTGATCCAAATACCCACAGAAATAATCTAAAAGATTTATATCAAATTTTTTTAATTAAATTTAAAGGTCCATCATGCTAATAATTTTTAAAGTTATTATTCTAACATTCAGTGCTGACCTTGACAAATTTACATTCAGCAAGAGCTTTAAAAGTTGTATCAGAAAGATGCGGAGAGTCAAGAAAGACAACAGACATTATCTGTTGACATTTTCCACTAGAGCCTTCAAAGGAAATAGATAAAATTAAACATTCCTATACCTAAGCTGTCACGTAGCAAAAGACAAGCAAATATTCTGCCTAGAATACCAAAGATTACCATTTCAAACAGTTCAATTCCGTTTTAACAATGACTGATATATAAATTACTGAAATACTCCATATATTTATCATGTTGGGAACAAAAGGAGAAGAAAAACTGGATACCTAACATATGGCAGATGGCAGAAAATTCTTCTTTGATGGGCAAAAGCGGTAGCAAAATTATATTTGCTTACTTTGAAAAAACTTAAACCCTGTCCTTTATAAACTGGGAGACCATAACTCAGCCATATCCGTTTAGCAAAAGAAGACAACTAAAATTGAGATGATAACCCAGCTCAAATATCAGAAAGTCTCCCAAGTAGAGATTGATTTTCAATTTTTTACCTGAATACATCTGTCTGTAGGAGCTGGCATTTTGTTGAGTAGCAAATCTTGAATCCCACTGCATCCACTGGCAATATTTCTGAAGCCATCAACTCAAATCTGAATTTTAAAAAATCAAATATTTACATTGTAACAAGTATAACAAAAACAACACAGGAAAGGCTTGAGATTTTTGTCAATACTTTACAATCACAAGTATCTAGATGCCCACTAAACCAAGAAATTAAATAATCCTATTAAAATAAAAACAGATCCAGGAGGTATACTCTAAAAAAGATGAAGAGGGAAAAAGAGCAGTTTGGAAAGCAGGAGAGGAGGCTATAGGAAAGGACTATACAAGAAGATAGCCATCGGGGAACCATGAGCTGGTCAGACCAGGTAGTCTGTTGGCACACTCCAGTCTCTCATGCCCTCTCCAATTGGGGCATGTCTACTGGACAAAAGGACACCTTGACTTTGGGAATGTAGTTAATGTGTGCAACAGAGCAGTGAGGATCTGCAGAGAGTACTGCTGAGACAGCGCAGAGCATGTCATATTCAGCTATGCTTATTGTTCAAACTAAGGAGTCTGCAAGCCACTGTCCAAAAGAATGCACCACTTGTAGCCAGCTACAACTTACTCCTAGAACTGCTGATCCAAGGAAGGTACCAGGCTTAAAGTGGCCTATTGTCTCTTGTCCTTGGGACTTTTTTACCATGAACACATCCTTAACATCTAAGATCACACACCTAGTTGGTGATCATGGTTAGAGAGTAGGAAAACAAGATTCCTCCTGTCCTATGTACCTACAATTCAGATGCAAGGACAATCAAATGATGAATCTTAGTTACCTTACATACTGCTTTGGACAAGAGTTGTAAGATGTCACTGAAAAAAAAATAAACACAGACCCAGGAGCCTGGTTTTAAGCTCCTGAGTTTGCAAACACAGGCATTTAATTGAGCAGTAAGATAAAAATTTTTAAGGGTTAGAGGTTGCTCTGATAATTGTAGAAGAGGAATCACAGTATAAAAGATTTTAAAATTGAGGCAATAGGAAACATGCTAAATTAAGGAAGTGCCAACAATATTGATGATGATTTTAAAATTAGACTGCAGATGCTAAAGCCTTTGTTTAAGCAACTGAAATTAGAAATACAACCGAGGTGTCTGTGCTAGACAGTTACAAAACCTAGGATGTCTGTAGAGCAAAGAGAAATAAAGATACCAAGACAGGTGAGTCATGAAAAAGTCTGAATCACTTCTGGAAACCTCTGTCCTTCCCTAATTGTTATATGCACAAATTAAGGTAAATTTTTAGGCACTACTTTATATTAGGCATCTAAAATGAAGTCAATTTCCCATTCTCAAGAGGATAGCTGATAGGTTGCAGATAATCAGGTGAAACCCACCTATGTTGATGGACAGAAGTATCATATCTATTTGTGGAATTCAGTAATGATTGCACAATGTTAGGGGCAGTCTAGAAGACTTTTAATCTCTTTGTCTGGAAAAACACTGTTTGCTTAACAGCTATTTGCAACTGCAGATCGCATTTTCTTCCATGCAAGTCAAACCCAACAATATTGAATAATGCCCCTGCAGAGATTGCTTCAAATTGTCATTTCACTTGAACTGTTTTGTAAACTTAAAGCTGGAAAATGGATCTCAGGCAGCAAACTGAGACAGTTACAGTGTGAAGCATGTGTTCAGATCAGATGCAATTAAACTAGTCACCATTTAGTTGCTGCTGCAATATTGTGTGTATTTGTCTTATTTTCCTTTATTCCTAGAACAGTAACATCTTAATATTTAATTTATTTTCTAAAGTCCTTGTGGATTTTCTGTGAAGCTTCAGGCCCTCTTGAAGATAAGATGTAGAAAATCTGGTATTTTCTGCACATTTTAATAAACTAATTGCTTTCTCAACTCAACTCAGAATTTCAGTCTTTAAAAGACTGCCTCAAGAGCAAACAGCTTGGCCCAAGAATTGATGTTAAGATACACATGGAATTTAATACTGCATTCTTTGCCCTGGGTCTGTAAAATCACATTCAAACTTCCTTCTTCAAACCAATTGTAAGGGAGGATGTTTTGAAATTTAGTATGGGTCTCAGACTCAATTAAATTCTGCAAACCAGACTTTTCCTGTATGACTGTGGTGGTTTTTGCCCCAGCTGGGGGTCAAATGCCCACCAGAGCCACTCTATCACTCCCCCTCTTAAATGGGCATGGGAGAGGGGGAAATATAACAAGGGCCAGTTATAAGATAGAAGCAATTTAATAAGGAAAATAAGTTAAAAGCAACAGACCACACGGAAGCAGGAGCAGAGAGAGATATTAATCTCTACTTCCCATCGGCTGTTTTGGTTTTGGAAGCAGGGCTCTCTATGCTTGATGGTTACTCCTGGAGAACAGACACCATAGACAAATCTTCCCAAACTTTCTTCTGTTACCTCCTTCTTATATCTGAGGTGATGTCATATGGTATGGAATATCCCTTTGGCCAGTCTGGATCACCTGGTTCGGCTGTGTCCTCTCAGCATCTTGGGGCGGGAAGATATTGAGGGGAAAAAAAACCCAACCAATAAAAAACCCAAAAAAACCAGCCTGGGTGCTCAGCTTAGCAGTAGCCACAACACTGCTGCCTTATCAGTGCTCAGCTACAGCACTGCAAAACACAGCATTAGAGGAGAATTAACCCCAGCTCAGCCCAGTTCTAACCTACTACAATGACACTGTAAGACATTTTATAAATGTATTATTTTTCTTGCATGTACAGAGTCAGAAGTCAGTGCAACAATTTCACATAAAATCTAATTCCTTGGGTCAGAGGAGTTTTCAGTCTAATATGCAAATGACTGATCAGGGTTTTTCCTTAACTCTATGCTAATATACTGTGATCTGAAAGTACATCAAAGGAAACATGGAGCAAACCACAGCTAAAGGCTTATCCCCATAGACTTGGAAAATAAACATAGGGAAATAATTATTTGTTTGTAAAAATGTAAATAAATTATTTAACGTAATCTTTTTTTAGTTTCTGAATTTCAGGGAGTAGGAACACTTAGACTTTTTATTCAGATCTTGGCTTGTTTGGTACACGTGCAGTTCTGCTTTCAAATTCTTTCTTTCTCACCCTGAACAGACTGTATCTGTGGACAGGGGATATTTGTAAGTGACACTATTTTGTATTTCTACTGTTGTATACACACTGTGAGTACAGAAAGTTGAAAATCCGTGTTCAGAATTGAGGAAGTATCCTTATGGTGCACAGAGGCTATCCTTTTATTTTCGCTCTGTGTTTGTCATGAATAATACAATGTATTGTGACGCCCTTTCAGCTGTCTGGCACACTACATTGATGGCTTGTGTCCACATGCTATTTTTCTTCTCATATTCCACTGCCCAAAAAAAGCTTATACTAACAGACTTCTGAATTAGCCTGTTCCTAAATAGAAATCATAGAATCACAAAATGGTTTGGGTTGGAAGGCACCTTAAAGATTATCCAGTTCCAACCCCGTTGTTATGGGTAGGGACACCTTCCACTAAATCAAGCCTTCTACTAGACACCTTCCACTAGATTGGATGAGGCTCAGGGCCTCATCCAATCTGGCCTTGAAGACTTCCAGGGATGGGGTATCCACAACATAGAATCATAGAATGTCAGGGGCTGGAAGGCACCTCAAAAGATCATCTAGTCCAACACCATTGCCAGAGCAAGATCACCTAGAGCAGATCACACAGGAATGTATCCAGGTGGATTTTTAATATCTCCAGAAAGGGAGATTCCACAGCCCCCCTGGGCAGCCTGTTCCAGTGTTCTGTCACCCTCACAGGGAAAAAAATCCTCCTCATGTTTAAGTGAAATTTCCTGTGTCTCAGCTTCCACCCATTGCCCCTTGTCCTGTCATTGGGCATCACCAAGACGAGCCTGGTTCTATCCTCCTGGCACTCACCCTTTACATATTTATAAACACTGATGAAGTCACCTCTCAGTCTCCTCCAAGCTAGAGTTTCCCTCAGTCTCTCCTCGTAAGAGAGTTCTTCCATTCCCTTAACTATCTTTGTGGCTCTGCACTGGACTGTCTCAAGCAGTTCCCTGTCCCTGTTGAACTGGGGGGCTCAGAACTGAACACAGTACTCTAGATCCAGCCTTGCCAGGACAGAGTAGAGGGGCAGGAGAACTTCTCTCAACCTACTAGTCACAGTCCTTCTAATACACCCCAGAATGGCATTGCCCCTCCTGGCCACAAAAGCACACTGAGGGCTCATGGTCAACTTCCCATCAACTAGGACCCACAAATCCTTTTCCCATTCTCTGCCTTCCAACAGGTCAGTCCTCAAACTATACTGATACCTGGGGTTGTTCTTTCCCAGGTGCATGACTACACTTGTCCTTCTGGAATTTCATTAAATTTCACCCTGCCCAACCCTCCAGCCTCTCCAAGTCTTGCTGAATGGCAGCACAGCCTTCTGGTGTGCCAGCCAATTTTGACAACCTCTCTGGGCAACATATTCCAGAGTACTGCCACCCTCATAGTGAAGAATTTGTTCCTAATATCTAACCCAAATCTACCCTCTTTTAACTTAAAACTATTTCCTCTTGTTCTATCATTACATTCCCTGATAGAGAGTCCATCCCCATCTTTCCCACAGGCCCTCTTTGAGTGCTGGAAGGCCACTCTGAGGTCTCTCCAGGGACTCCTCTAGGCTGAAAACCCCAAACTCTCTCAGCTTGTCCTAATAGGGAAGGTGCTCCAGCTCCTTGATCATCTCCATGGCCCTCCACTAGGCCCACTCAAGCCAGTCCATATCTTACACTGGAGCCCTAGAGCTGAACACAGTGCTTGAGGTGGGGGTCTCATCAGAGCAGTGCACAGGGGAAGAAAGACCTCTCTCACCAAACTCTCCTAGTTGTACCATCTCAATCTACCATGTCAGTAAACGACATGCAATTGCTTCATATGATTCTATGCTTTCAGTTTTGTTCCTAATGGCAGAAAACATTCCACATATACTACTGGGCTTTGGAAGCAGGAAGAGAAATCTTAGTCTTTCTAGGTGATTCTCTGTGAATAGCAATGATGGCATAGGACCCCTTTAGAGTGAGATACAAGAGTATCTCTACACTTGTACACAAATACTTGAAACTCATTACCGAACAAATTTACCACTTCTGTCATGACACAACCTTAATTACTGAAAGGTTATTTAAAAGTCTCATATCTACAATTCATCCATCATTATTACCATGAATTAATATAAGAGTCAAAGGAAAGACTTCATTGGTGTATGACAACAGACTAGGAAATGGATGCTTGATTCCACCTTGTACCTAACTCTGTTTTAACAAGCTCTTTAAAAGTCTTGAACCTGCAAAACCATGAGCATAACCACTCATTTTACAGAGGGCCTTTCTAAAGGCATGTGAATCCTACAGTAGTAATGGCAATAGGACTCCTATGAAAAAAAGTGTCATGGTATAACGAAGGAAAAAAATGGGAAGCATGAAAAAAGAGGAAAAATACATCTTCTACAGAATATAAGTTTTGTTCTATAGAACACTTGCTTAGCATAATTGAAATCTTTAGACTCTAGTTTCACTGCATTTTTGTAATTCTGAAACACTGGCCTTATAGATGCTCCCCTTTGTTTAAGTTCATCCAATAAAGGGGGGAGGTGGGGGGGAGGGGAGGGAAGGAATAAAATTCTATGTTGATAAAATGCTTTCTCTAACAGAGATGCAATTTGATGCTCTTTTTGGTTTTAACTGTGTACTTAAGCACTGTTCCAGAGTCATTAAGCACTATTCCAGAATCATGAGGAAACCCAAAATGGAGAAAGCTGTGGAATCCCTTCCAGAGCTCTCAAACCCACTTCCTTTGGCGAGAGGAGGGTTGTGGTTTTCTCAGTTTGATGATGAGCACCCTTCTCTGACTACTATTAGCTAATGCATTCTAGAGGGAGATCCTTACAGCTTGTGATTGCACTTCTGAACAAGCAGAACAATGCTTTTGGAAGAAATAAAAACCAAACAAAAAAACACAAACCAAGGGGAAAAAAAACAGTTAATGGCATTCTGAAAACACAACTTAGAGGTAAGTAGCTTTTACCTTCCCTCTAACCTCGGCCCTCATTTCAGATTTCACAGTAATTCCACAACAGTGTCTCTGTGATTCTCAGGGAAAAGAAACACCCAAAATAACAAGCAGTCAAAACAGGACTGCTTTCCCTATCTGCCTCCATCCCTGGTTCTGGAAAGACTTTATTAGACCAGAGTTAAACCATTCCATTCCCCAGCCTCATTTCTTTCTAATTTCACATGTATTTTGTAACTTGGGGAATCTTCTCAGCATATAAAGAAATACATGTGGGAGTCCTCCTTAAAACATTGGCAGACTTCTGTTGCTTTAGCGTTTGTCTCTCACACTGCTTTGGAAGTATATTTCAAGATATAGTCTATATTAGAAAGTTTCTAAAGCAGAACCAGATTCTAAACCCTTGGTTGCCTCTAAAAGCTTAGCAGGGGATTAAAATAACCCAAAACAGTAACTATTTTTAGATTGCCGTTATAAACATTACTTTATATATCAAACTGATATAAAACAGCCACGGAAGTTCCATTGTAATTAATTTCCTTCCCAGGAAACCAGGTGTAAATTTGCAATTTTCTGTTGCAGAGTAGCTTTTATCTTTTGATCTCTCAGTAAAAGCTGCTGATTTAAAATCCTAACTAATTATGACATAGAATGAGTCTATTTATGGCTACAGAAAGCAAGCCTTGTTCTCATTATGCAGTCAGCACTGGCTGTTTATAGATCTGACAGTTACTTGGAAGGGATCCAAACCTATAGTGCTATTATTCCTTAGTAAAACTTAAACAGCTGTAGTCCTGTAATTCAAAACCCTGGAAGTCTGCTGCAGTGCTTGTTCTGCCTCAGTATACCATGAATGCAGGATGCAGCTAGTCACATAAAGGATTTTCTTCTTCACAGAATGAAAGAAAGACGTGAACGACAAACCTGAATGCAACCTGAAAGGTCCAGATAGCAGAGCTTGTGGCAGCCTTTTCCAGAACCCAGGTACAGTAAACCTTTGTCTGTGAATTTTCTGCAGTGAGCTAGACTCAGATGCTGTAAATTGGGGAAGCTGCTTTGCATGAAAAACTGTCCAGAGAGCAAATTATTACAAGGGTATCTTACAGAATCAAAAGAACGTAAAATACCATACTTAAAGTAGTCCGAAAACCACTGTAAATAAAAGATGTTGAATCTGAAATAGAATTATTTCCTTGCTGAAGTTGCAGTCTCTTCTGCTGCACTTTTTACTCTGCTCCTCATATTGCAAATTCCTGGAGAAAAGCACTATCACAGAACATATTCCACCATAAGAAAATGCAATAATTTTAAGTGTAACTCAAGTAATTGCAAAAGCATGGGGGTTTAATTACATGGGATTTTCCTGTGCATACTTTGAAAGCAGAGACTTTTCAATGTAAGTTTGCTAGACTGTGTTTGCCATTCATTTCTCAAGCAGTGCCTGTTGGAAATTAAAACCACAGCTCTGTTAGAAGATGTTAAAAGCATATATGTATGGTTAGAGCGTCTCAAAATCATATATTAATTTGCAAGAGCATTACTAAGAGAATCTGAAAAACTGAAAGAGATGCAGAAGAGAACTACCAAAAACTACCCAGCATTAGGGCTCGAGCTGTTCATTTGGAAAACATTTCTTTATAGTAAATGTTAGTTACAAGAAAGCAGACTGTGTGAGTGGAAAATGTTAATCAACAGCACTCTGTGTAACAGCAAGAGTCTATACCCTGATGAATATAGCTCAGTTTCCATCTGCAGCTTTGATTTAGAATATACCAAAAACTATTAATTTTATTAAGCTACATTTCTAGATGGAATAAATAACAATTGCCACAAGCACACAAATGAAAGCATGCAGAAAATTCAAACCTAGAATTAGGACCTACTGCTCTGGTAGACATTTAGTTGTAGGGACACAGTCATGCAGTTGTGCAAGTCAGCACAACTGAGTATTTTGAAGAGAGATGGGAACACCCACTGAGGAGCCGACTGCTTAAGGAGTGGCACACATTTTTGGAACTGACTTTACACTTTCAGTATAGAGTGGGGAAACATGCTGACTTGGACTGAACACAGACAGAAAATACAAAGGAAGCTGAAAAAGAGCACTCTTGTTAAAAAAGCATAATACAATAATATTAAGAAACTAAAAAATAAGATTGTATTTCATGGGGTGGGGGGGAACCAACATAAAAACCCCAAACCAACAAATCCAAGGCAATGTGCATGAGAGACAGATATTGGAATATAACAGAAACATTTAATTACTATGAAATACAGAAATCAAAGTACTCTTTATAGAAGTATAAGCCTTTTTGCATTTTAGTGACATATTCCACAGAAAGGAGGGAGGGAAATACAACTCAGAGAGAACACTTCCAAAATTATCTGACAAAATAGTTAATAAATTGAGAGACTGAGTTTTGTACTCTGGAAATTCTGAGTCTTTTCCAAATGTAAGTTGCTACACTGTTGCACAACTTAAGATGCAGGGAAGCCTTTCTTACTGTACTTTGAAGGCTGTGATCAAAAGGTTCTAATACTTTTGAAGAGCCACTGATTTTTTTTACAGGTCATATGATGCATTTTTATGATCTAAGAATTTTAACATGTGCCACCTTCTGCCATTTTTAAAGTGACAGATGTCTTAACCTTGAGCACACAGACTACTAGAAGTCCTTGTTTTGTGCTCCAGCTAAATTCTGCAGTTCTATGACACTGGTTTTTTTTCAATTAATTTTGGCATTATCAATCTCAGGACAATTTTAAAGCAATCTGACAAAATCACCTTCTGACACTTGCTCCTGATAGACAATATTTATGTCTACCATATGCAACAACTTTTCAGAGGAAGATTGTAATTGATCCATATTATGTAATATGGAGGTTAAATTGCCTTTATAGAACAGTAGAAGAGAATAAAAAATTACATTTCACTTGTTCCAGTAATGGACATCTGATGTAAAACAGCAATCTTCACGTGCAGTAGTGTGAAATGCAATACTGCCACCTCTAAGAACTTTCTGGTAGCTGCTTGCTCCACAGGCCCCGTGGTGAGCTAATACTCTTGAGGTGGCACATGACATGTTTATGAAATTTGCCTGCTATCAAATTCTTCACAGAACACCAACTTTGTTACATCTCCATAATCTCAGAAAAAGTTGGCTTTGCTTTCTTATCCAAAGGTTGTCAATAAAAACAGTGGCATTTTGTGGGTTAATTCACATTTAAATCATGTGTGACTGGGAAAATTTTTCATTGACACGGTGCAGTTTAACCACAAAATATACTTTGTCAGTGAAGAATTTTTCTTTTTGTTTTAACCATTTTGTTACATCGAAAACTTCACCTACTCTGAGAATTCTTCCTTGGGTACATACTGTTTAAATATCAAAAGAAACAAATGGTTCTGACCCTTGGTGGCACCAGAATACTTGGGCAACCAGAATAACATACACTGAGATTACTTCTAGAACAGCTGTTCCAAACTTCAACGTGAAGATAGGGAAATTAAAAAGGACAAAATATCAGAAACTGAATGGAAAACATAGCCAAAACAAATGTTAGTTATATGACGTCATGGCTTTATGAACTAAGTAAAACAAAAGTCAAAATGTGCTATGCAAATGCCAAAGAAAATCATGTTTCTTGGGGCTGCTGTTGAAAGGGTGATATATTTTTTTTCATCACAGGAAAGAGAGGCGATGTACAGCTATCTTCAAATCCACATACATTTTTGTGATGGCTGCTGTCATGGACCACCAAGCCTCTTGTCCTTTATGACAGCTTTATATGCTGCAATTCTACCTTCTAGGCAGACTTCAGGTCTTAATGAAGGAAGACACCTAAAACAGATCTCTCCCTGCAAATGCAAATTCTTCAGCTCACTGAACTTCCAAACAAGAGTTTGGAATAACCCTTTCTTCTGCAGTTGTCACACAAGGCCTTGACTCACACAATGGAAATCTCTTGCATCATCATGACTAACTATACATGCCCAATTTTTGCTAGCTTTTTCTTTTGAAAGTTCCTGTAAAACTGTGAAATACATAAGGTAGCCTCGCCTATATTTTCATTATATGAAAAAGAGGACAGAACTGCAATCTAAGTCAAGTATATGGGTCACTTTTTTGACTTTGTATAGCAGACAGAATGCTGTAAATCACTTGTAAAAAGCTTTTCTACTACACCTGCCTTTTAAGTTACCTGCAAGATTAAAACACACTTTCATGTTTCTGTTCAGTTATACCTTGGCAACAGCCGTAGCGTTCTGTCAGTAATGTCTGTATGTGGCAGATTTAAATAAAGAAGAGCTCTGCAGCCTTCTGATAGGAGTCTCACTGATTCATCCTGAATAATAAAAAGTACAGGAGTACATTAAAATTACATTTATATTAATTTATTATAGCTTTATGCAGAGTAACAGGGACAAAATTAATAAATATATCATCATAATTTTTATACTCACTGCTACTTTCTTAGGAAGCTTTGAAGCAGGATACTGAGAATTACATGGTTGAGGATGATGAGACTATGGAATAGGCCACCTAGAGAGGTTGTGGATGCCCCCTCCCTGAGGGTGTTCAAGGGCAGATTGGATGAGGCCTTAAGCAACCTGATCTAGTGGAGAGGCATCCCTGCCTACAGAATCGTAGAACAGAATCATAGAATGGTTTAGGTTGGAAGTGACCTCAAAGATCATCTAGTTCCAACACCTTGCCATAGGCAATGACACCTCCCACTAGATCAGGTCGCTCAGCGCCTCATCCAACCTGGCCTTGAACACCTCCATGGACGGAACAGCCACAACCTCCCTGGGCAACCTCTTCCAGTGTCTAACCACCCTCACTGTAAAGAACTTCCTTCTAATATCCCCTTTAAATCTCCCCTCTGCCAGCTTAAACCCATTAGCCCTCATTACAAGACCTTGTGAATAGTCCCTCCCCAGCTCTCCTGTAGGCCCCTTTCAGATATTGGAAGGCTGCTATAATGTCTCCTCAAAGCCTTCTCTTCTCCAGGATGAAAAGCCCCAATTCTCTCAGCCTGTCCTCATAGCAGAGGTGCTCCAGCCCTCTGATCATCTTCATGGCCCTTCTCTGGACTGTCTCCAACAGTTCCACATCCTTGTGCTGGGGGCTCCAGAACTGCACACAGTACTCCAGGTGGGGTCTGACGAGAGCAGAGTAAAGGGGGAGAATCACCTCCCTTGCCCTGCTGGCCATGCTTCTCTTAATGCAGCCCAGCACATGGTTGGAAGGTTGGAGTAGATAATCTCTAAAGTCCCTTCCCAACTAAGGCATTCTAGGATTCTCTGATGCTACTGCAGTTCACTTGAAGTATAGGAATTTTAACATTGCAATCTGTATTGATTGTGGGCAATTGAAGAGGCTGAAATTATAAGTTATGTAGCTTTTATAATTTCCAAAGGCCCCACCCACAATCTGTGTGTAGATTAGTTTAAGTTTGGGTTCTAATTCGGTTGAGAAAAGTCTTCACAAGGATGCCTTTTCTTGTAATTGAGGAAAAACCAGAAAAATCGAAAGGTTTGGACATGAAACAGCTTTGCCCTACTTACAGATGGGAGACTGTTTCTTTCACGGCAGTTTCCAGAGTCCAGTGCCTGCCAGAGTCCAAGATGACTGTAGGCACAGCTTTCACGAAGCCACGATCGCGAAGCAAGGCAGGGGAAAGCCAGGGGCGCTCCGCAGTGTTCCCACGAATGGCTGCAGTTTACCGTTAGAGGCAGGTCCTGCAGCAAGAAGCCAGGATGCTCCTTAAGGTCCGGCTCAAAGTCTGTGCGAGGTTCGTGTCTCCAGGTCCGTGTTCAGGTCCCGGTGCGGGTCCCAGTGCAGGTCCGTGCAAGTCCTGCTGCAATCTGTCCAGCTGCCATATATATACTGAGGTGATTTGTTGCCTCCCTGTTCAAGCTCATGGAGGGTGGGAGAAGGCACTTCACACCTATTGTACTAAGCCTCCGGTGACAGAGGTGGGGAGGGAGGAAGACCGTTTCCTGCCCCATTCACACCTCTGGTGGGGCAGTGCCCTGCTCTGCCACACAATCCAAGGAAACATCCTACACTAGAGAGTCCTGCACAGCACAGGGGACTTTCCATATGAGTGAAGGCTAGCATATTTTGACATATTTTGTTAACCCCAGATCCCTGTCAGCCAGTCCAGGTATCTAAAGTTACTAGCAAGTTTTCTCCATAAGCTCTTGCACACTTCTCTAACCAGTAGTAAACTTTACTAAATGCTTCCCTTTTTGTTCTACCCCCTAGGAAGAACATCAGATTAAATGTAAGGCTGCCATGTTTTACTGACTTGAGAAAGTGGTACCACCTATACTATTCTGTACATCATTCCATCTGAACGGAGTCAAACACCCTGACCTGAGAACCTGGTCAATAGATTTCAATAGATTCCAACAGCCAGCCCTTCTGTGGCCAGCTGCACTGACTGTACTGGCCAGATTGTAATTAGCAAATCTCTGCTGCGACATCAGTCAGACTCTGCCACCACCTAGGGATGTGCTTCTTGGCATACCAACAACCGAACAGAATGGGCAATTAACAAACAATTTGGCAAGACATGACCCTTTCTAACTTAGTGCCTTCATGCAGGAACCTACAAGCAGCATGATCCTTGAGAACGACCTCTAAACACTAACACTGTAATTAACATATCATATAGCAAGTATTATGCCATGTAGCAAGACGATTCTGCAGTTTTAAAATGATTCTATGTCATTTTAAAGGATTCCTTAAAAATCTTCTTTCTTGGTATAAATAAGAGTTTGTGGAAAAAAGTCAGGAGTACTCACACTTAACCCCTGGAATTTAGAGAGATTTAAGTCTTGCAAATTCTTACATTCACCTTAAAAAAAAAAAAGTCACATTAAAGCTCAGTAGTTTGAACCCTCAGTGTACGACACAAGTGTCAGTATTCCTACTAAAGTTTCAGTCCATCTAGGCAAATATCTTCCCTGAAGCCGTGGCATAACAGATTACTGAGAAGAAAGCACAAAGAAAACTAAGACTAGAATACAAAACTGGAGTAAGTTGTTCTGAGGAAGTGCCTCAGTTTACACTCCACCAACTGATGCTTCGCACAGGGTCTAAGCTCTTTTCAGCCCCGTTATCAAAGGACTGGGAAGTTAATTAAGCAATTTGGTGTTTGGGAATGCCAGAATTGAATTTTCCACCTCAGGTTATCTATCCCTCCCATCCATATATTACGACACCAGTATCTAACCATATGTATGAGAAATCTCCTCTTTGAAGGTAGAGGTGTAGCCATCAGATCAATTGCAAGAAAAGCTCTGCTTATTTTCTGCAAGTATGGAATTTCAGAGAACCAGCTGCACGAGACAATCTCTCCTCTGTATGCATAATCTCTTACTTTTAGAAACTTCCTGTTTTGCAGAGATTGTTGCAATTTTAACAAAACAATGAAGGCTAGATATCTGACACTAGAAACAACACATACACATCCCTTCAGCCACTCTCCTGCCAAATTTGGAGTCTATCCTCCAGGGTAAAGATGTAAAAACTGCAGTAAAACATAGCAATACTTTTTGCCTTAAAGCAATCTTTAAAAAGAACTGATCTGTCTAAACGGAAATGAAAAAATCAGCCTGACACATCCTTATGTACCTAATACATAAAATGCAGTAAGAAAGGTTGAGAGAGTTAAAAATTATTTATTGTCTCTAAATGATACTTTCACATGGTAAGCCACACACCTATTTTCAATTACAATCAAACATTAATACTATGACAGATCTGCATATTCCATCCTCCAGGGACTGTGACTTCACTCCTAACTTGTGCTGTCTAACTCAGAGGCTTTTGGAAGATGAGGACAATGCTGAGAGGGATTGCACAGCTCAAAGGAACCCAACCAATAAAAATCATCGTTCAGGCTGCTACACCCCAGAAATGGCATCTGTCTTACATGTTTTGTGCCCTAGCACTAAATGTGACACAGCATGTGCAGGTTGCACATGCTCCTGAAAGCAGGTTAGGAGATCTGAGTATAATTTAGTAAGCAGATAGAATGTAACAAGTCCACTTCAGATCCAAGAGATGGAAAGAAAGAGGAAAGACTCTTTCCATAGTTACTACCTTTCCTCCCCAAATTCATTCTGAGCCCTCCTGGACAGAATAAGTTATTCTACTATCAGGAAGATGAACAGTTGTAAACTGCACAGGGTATCCCAGTTAGGATTCAAGTTACTAAACTCATGATTAAGTTACAGTGACTAGCATACAGCTGCTGAAAAAAGTAACAAATCAAATGTCCTTTTTTTTTTTTTTTTTTCACGTAAGGCATAAATTTGCACCATCAACACTCATTCTCACTGTGAAATAACAGAACTGAAACGCAGGCAGACAACTGGCAGCTACAGGAACAAAAGGAAGAAAGCAGTCCATGGGTTTTCAAAGATAATGTTAACAACTGGCCACATGGGTCAGAGGGATGCAGTAGGACACACACAGACAGGATTGCTCCATTTGTCCAATAAGTAATAACTGCACACATGCTAAGAACACCATGAAGTCAAGATACTGTTTAAACCAATCTAACAACTGTTTTAAAAATCAATCNGGAACATTCTAAAACAACCTTCTTTCTTCTCTCTCATTCAAAACTGGGTGAAGGGACATAGTGTTTAATTTCTCACTCTCAGGCAGCAGTCTAATTTTTCACACAAATTTTCCAATTAGCTCAAACCAACACACCTGCACTCAAAATTAGCATTCAATAACTTTCTAGGTGCTAAGGTCAAAATAGACTGAGCATAATGCAAAGATGTCCAGTCGTACAGAGACAGTAACTAAGCAATAAAGGCAAACAGCAAAGAATTTAAAGACAGTTCCAGAAAGAATTACATCAGCAGAAGTAGGAATTTTGTGGATAAAAAAAAGTTAGAAAATACAAAAGCCTGAGGGGTTAAAATGCTTCTAAGGAAGCAGAACTTTGTGGTCCACATTCACTGAAAATTAAGGGAAAGGGCGGTACACAGGAGTCCTACAGTAATTTCAGGAGGGAACATAGGCCAAAACATTACTAAAACTACTGAGGCAATTCTGGACATGCTTGCAGGGAGCAGTCCTTGTCTTGACCTAGCAATAATTCCTAATGATTGTGTTTGGCTTTCTTGGAAAGGCAAAAGCTTCTGGCTTACCTTTCTGCACTCTCCCCTCACAGGAGGACCAGACCTGGAAGTGGTTTGAAACAGGCCACAGTCAGGACCTGCAGGTTTTCTTTGCATGCTGCCTGTGCTCAATGACTTATAACCTCACAGGGTCTTACAAAAGACTATTTATGAGTCCTCCTCAGAGCAGCTCTCCCAACTTTGCCTACTGGCATGGGCCATGATATGCACGTGGTAGTAACAGGGCTAGTTATGATGAATCAGGACTCAACATTTTCATAGCCCATACTTGAGTGCAGTCTGAACCTGGGGTCACTGCATGACTTTCTCTGGTTTGGATCTTGAGTGTGTTCCAAAGGTTCAAAGCCAGAAAGCTGCAAAGTATCAGCTTCCAGCTCATTTTTCATGCTCATCTTCCAAAATGAACTTAAATACAAAGAAGATTCAACCTGGTGCTGTTTAACTGAATATGCAAGACCTTTCTAACAAAAATCAACTGGAAATTGGTGCATATAGTATCCCATGTTTAATCAAAATTAATGACAGCAGTGCAGAGACAACAAAACCAACAAAAAACAAGAGGTAGTCCATTAAATTTTTTAAGTATTTGCGAAGCTCCAAGTAGTGTGATGATTGAGTACTTGACTAAATGCTATTTGTTATGTACAATCCTCCATGACAATGCCTGTTTCATCAGGTTTAATCTTTTATTTTTCTTCCAACACAGGGATCCCACACACTCCAGCTGTGCCTCCTCAGATCTGTACAACACTGCCTTAGACTATCAAAAAATTTCAACTATTCCAGCTGCCACAGAAAACACTTGGGGCCAGCTGAATGTCAGGATGCAAGTAGTTACTATTATACTACTACTCCTTCTTTGTAAAGCATCTGACTGTAGGAAGACAAGGAACAGGAGTCCGAGAAACCATGAAAGGGAAAACATCTTAAGAAAAGCACCTAGCACTGCTAAGCGCAGTGCCCGAGACCTGCCATGTGAAATATACACTTATGTTCATGAGAAATACCTAGATTGTCAGGAGAGAAAGCTGGTTTTTGTGGGACCTGATTGGCCAGAGGATTTAAAACACATGCTCCTCGCAAGAAACAGGATTCGTAAACTGAAAAACAATATGTTTTCCAAGTATAAAGTGCTGAAAAGTCTGGATTTACAACAGAATGAGATATCCAAAATTGAGAGCGAGGCTTTTTTTGGGTTGAATAAACTTACTACACTCTTGCTTCAGCATAACCAAATTAAGAGTTTATCTGAGGAGATTTTTATTTACACACCCAGTCTAAACTACCTGCGTCTTTACGATAACCCCTGGCATTGCAACTGTGAACTAGAAACTCTCGTTACAATGCTGCAGGTTCCAACACACAGAAATCTGGGAAATTATGCCAAGTGTGTGCACCCAATAGAACTGAAAAATCAAAAGCTAAAGCAGATAAAAGCTGAACAGCTCTGTAATGAAGAGGACAGGCAGGAGCCCCAAAACATAAAGCAGAAGCCTGAAGCTGCCAAACCAGAATTTGATTCCTCTTTGTGCCACATGTATGTGTTTCCTGCACCAACTCTGAACTGCCAAAGGAAAGGTTTGTATCTGTCCTTGTAACTCCAGGAACTATTTCAATAGTCTTGCTCCCTCAATACATTCATCCACAAGTTATTTACAGATACTAATACAATACTAGTACTTGCTTTACTTAAACTAATGCTATTAATTGTTTTTATCTCATAACTACAAGCAATAAGTAGGATTTTTTTCTTGCATTTTCCCTCTACTCTGTGGCCCCAACTCCACAGACTGGAATTTTTTAGCATTCCAGTATGACATATCCAACACAAACCAAGAGGAATAAAGTTATGCACACACTCGAGTTCCTGAAGGACCAGCACCTCACTAGTCTGGTTTTACAATTACAAACTCATTCATCAGTTAAATTACAGCTGTGCTAAAATTGTTTTAGTGGTGGAGAAAAGCACAAGGTGCCTTTTCTTCTTCCCAATGTACAAACACAAAGATAGCAAAACCTTTGACAGAAGTGAGCTGTGAAGCAGGATTGGAGCCACCAGCTGTGCTAACAATGCCCAAAGAAGAGTCTGTGCACACTCATATTTCTGGGCAAGATTTTTGCTGCTAAGGGAAGAAATTGTATGCTTGTGTTCATAAAGAAATACATCCTTCGTGCTCTTCCAAGCAAACATTTCAAAGTGGAAGGGCCTTCAAGAAATGTTTCTCAGACACTTGGATTCATTCCATTCTGAAATCCTTCCCAGGCTCCTAAAAGTCACAGTTAAGCCTTAAGGGTAAAGCAGCTGGGGCACAGAGCAACACAGAAGTGCATATCTATTCATGCTTTCTATTTCCCATATTTTATCCCATGGTGAAACAAAGCAAACAACAGAACAATTCAGAAAAGGGTCATTCTTCAGCATCACAAGTTTGAAAAGTTTAACTAGAAGTAGCCAAACTAGAGAAGATTTTTTTTCCCCAGCTTCTGTGCAGTACAGCCTATACCAGACCATGGCTTGCCCACTTGTTTCCTGCAGTGTCTTCTAAACTTCTATTTGCCTTAGCAGTGATTTATGATTATGTAACAACTCTGTGTACCCTTATTCCTGGCTCTTAATGCCAGACACAAGCACAGAAGCCAGTATAAGAAGACAATATCTAAGTATAAAGAATTAACCATTTAGATATTTGATTACGTGGTCCATCATGTCATCACACCAGAAAAAACATTCCACATTTTTCACTTTTTTCCCTCCTTTCCTATGGCTCACTTTTCTCTCTCTTCTACCATGCAGCTACTATATATATATATTTTTTTTTTTTAAGATTTATGTTTTTTATTGGCTAACATTTATTAATTTCTTCATGTTTACCTACTTTATCTTTATTAATCAATTACAGATTGCAATCTTAATTATGCTTCATAGGTTTAAAATTATCTTGTTACCTTATGGCTCCAGCAAACTGCACTACAGAACAAAACCCAGAGATATATCATAATCTTAGTGTAAGAATGCACTGACTTTCTGGCTCTCCTCATTTAGTGGTACCAAAGGGATGAGCTGAATATATTAATATTCAACTCAAAATCTTTTGGCAAGGAAAATGTTACTTTTTCTCTGTACTTCATAAAACATTCAGTATGGCCTGGTCTTCATGGCAGTTTCACAGTCTTTTGCAGCATTTAAAAATATGTTTATACTGTCTTTAGCACTAATAATGAAGAAAGAAAGTTATTTGACCTCTACCTGACTTAAGGGACTCCCTTCTCAAGGTCAAGAACTAAGTCTGTCAGTGCAGGACCTCCTGACTGTGTCCTGGCATGGACACACTGAGCACATTCAGTATCTTTTAGGAAGTATCATATCTATTGTGCATATGCTTGACAGCTGGATGCAAACATCCCATGGACATTTGGGATTTCTGAACACATGGCAATCTTTGATGAAAGTATTGCACTTACTGTCTTTGCATATGCATGTGCAGCAGATGCACAATTTCATTGGAATTTTCATCGGAAACAGTGGTATAATGCACTTAAAATCCTGGAGGGGAAAAAAAAAATCTCTAAATTCACGTAGACAAGGTTTCAGAGTAGGAAGGAAGACACACTGGTTGTCAAAGCAGTAAGATGACATGAAAAGCTGCAATCTATTATTTCTTTCCAGTGGAGCAGATGGAGTGACAAGCAGTGTACCAGGACCATCTATCTCTTAAAAAACAGGACAATAGGTCAGCAGCTTTCAGTTAAAGCCGTTAAAGAAGCATTGTAAAAACACATATAATCATGTGTATCTTCTCGTCTTTGAAGAACTTACCAGAGCAGTGATATGCCACATCTTTCAGTACTTCAAAATGAAAATATCCTGCATCCTTGATTCTGCCTTACCAAAAAAAGGAAGGAAAATTGGAAGCAAAAGTAGCTTCTGTTTGTTTTTCTGCAAAAGAATTTGTATTTGCAAAAGCAGTTGAAAAAACTCTGCTTTCTAGTACTGCCAATCTCTACAAGTCTATATTCAAGCATTAATTGCATTCATTTGGTGATAAATAGGCCCTGAAACTTTGATTATCTGCACAATCAGGAAGTGCTCCAATGAGAACAGGCTGGAGCAGTTACAGTATTTATGTATTTATAATACTCCAAATTAGATCTGGGGCTCTGAAATGTTGCTTTAGTCTCAAGAACAGCTGATGCATTAGACATTTCAGCCCTCCAGAAGTACACTTACAATACACATTTCAGCACAGACCCAGAAACTCCTTGCTTTCATTTAAAAAATGGTTAAATAAAAGATCGACTCATCTTCCTCTTAGAACAGCCCAGGATCTGGACACTCATTGAGTAAACACAGTCCTGGAGATTAGGTTTATTTATATTATTCTGAGAGGATCCAAGCCACAGTTTGCACTTCTCAAGAATGTGGACCACTGGCCTAGAAGCGGCTATTTCTGTAACTCTTTTGTAAGGGACACTGCAAGGATATGCACACAGGTGACTGAAAGGGGCTTGGCTGCCTTGGCAATGCCAGTGATAAAGGTAGGATAGAGAGGCAGGTAGACAGAACTCCACAGTGCTGCCTTCACACGGAGTAACTTTAAGTATAACAAATGTGAAATCTGAAACAGTAATAAAGCACTACACAACTCTATCTCCAGCAGTATCATTATAATGACAAATGTTACTATAAATACTGTAACAGCTAGCATTTTTATTGCTGATAACATTTAGAACATTTCACCTTTTGGCAGCACAAAACAAGATATGAAGGGCAGCACGATAGGAGTTGATTGTAGGAGATGTTCATACGCCAGCAAACATTTTTTTAATACAGTTACTGTGGTTTCAAGCTCTTCTCACATACTTTTATTAGTGTATTAGCTTCACTACCTAACTGGGCCCTATGTCAATGAACAATACAGTTCTATTAAAATAAAAATATAAATTACATAAAGAGGATTTTACTATAGGAACTAATGAAGGGAGGAACTTGCACATGGAAGATAATGACATAAGCAAAGTAATGAAATTCACAAGTTGAAAAAAAAACACATTGACAATGGTAGAGGGTACTAAAGGAAANGTTAATGCAAAGGCTTGCAGCTCACAAACAAACTTCTAGTTCTTTCTAAAAAAAAAAAAACCAAACAAGAAAGAATGCTAGACTGACAGAACTCTGTGTGGCATGCAACGGCGATACCTAAGCAGTGAAAATCATCCACAGCTGACACAAGTTATGTCTTTTTCTCCTTTTCAAGATTTAAAGAAAGTTCCAAGTAACATACCTCCAGACATAGTTAAACTTGACTTGTCCGACAACAAAATTAGACAGCTACGAGCTAAAGAGTTTGAAGATGTCAGTGAACTGAAGATACTAAACCTGAACAGTAACGGAATAGCTTACATTGATCCTGGTAAGAGTGATTTAAAATATTTATTAAAAAGGGATGTGTGTTTTATTGACTACAAACTGTGATAACATGTCTCTCTAATATAAATGGGGGAGAAAGGATATAAAAATCTAAAAGTTGTTGCAAATTTTATCTTTTGTAACATTTGATTCATAGAGTAATAGTTTGCACTGTATTTCATATGTTCATAAAATGGGTTGAGTCGAAAGCAACCTTAAACATCATCCATTTCCACTAGTTCAAGGATGAGATTTTAAGGTCCCTTCCAATCTCTAGCATCCTTTGATGGCTCTGATGAGCAAATCAAGCATTCATTCACCTTTGCTGTCCCTTGTCTACCTTCACACATGCCAATTCACCCTAAAGCAAATATTTTTACACCAATACATTGCCTGTCAAGGCACAAGCCACATTTTAAAGTTCAATCTTCGTAATGTCTTTTTTGAAGCCTTTTGCAAAAAAAAATGTTTTTATTTAGCAGGTACTAATAGCTATTTTTTTGCTAACTAGCTGCTTTCTCAGGCCTCAATAACTTAGAGGAGCTGGATCTATCGAACAACAGCTTGCAGAATTTTGAATATGGAGTATTGGAAGATCTTTACTTCCTGAAAATACTGTGGCTGAGAGAGAATCCTTGGAGATGTGACTACAATATTCATTACCTTTTCTATTGGTTGAAGCATCACTACAACGTTCACTACAACGGCCTCGAGTGCAAAACACCTGAGGAATACAAAGGGTGGTCTGTCGGAAAATACGTTCGAAGTTACTATGAGGAGTGTCCTAAAGACAAGCTGCCCATTTATCCAGAAACTTTTGATCTGGACAAAGAGGATGAGGAGTGGGAGCGACACAAAGAACAATCAGTTCAGACAGTGAAAAAGCATGGTGTGATTGTCACTGTGATAGGCTAATAAGGGAATCTGCTGTGGGGTTTTTAGTACCTTGGGATATTTAAGTGGCAAACCCACCTTGTTTACATCTCCTGTTCATTGTACTGATGGCTTGTAAGACTGTCTGCCTACTGAGATTTATGTTTATTGCAGTTAGTTACAAAATGGCATTAGTTATACAGCATCTTTCATCAAGAAAATGTTTCTGATAATTTGTTCCGGACATTCTTGTGAAATACTCTGGCAACTATTTGAAATTATGTACTGGAAATCAATAGACACAAATGTGCATAATTTGGTGGGCAGGAGCTGGCTTGTGTTTGAACACAGGTTATGTGTTGATATGGACTTGCTTCAGGATTGTGACCAACACAGAATTTTCTTGAATGTAATGATAGGTTTTTGTATCCATTGGTTTTCTGAAATATTCCCAGAAAACATTTCTATGATTTTTATATCAGTTTCCTGGTTTTTACTGTATATGAAAAAGCAAATTGAAAACAAATTTTAAATACAGCTCTAGAAAACCAGTAATGGCAGTTGTCATATTGATTATGAGTCAAACTCAGAAGTAGGGCTCTATTTACTGATTTACCAGTGTTTCTGTTCAGTCTTGAGTGAATAATACTGTCTCTTCAATACCTGACCTGACTGAAACCAGGAGTAGCCAAGAAGTGGTTGGTTCCCAAGACTCAGCTTCACATGTTTGTATTTGCCTTGTTTGGGCTTTGCAGAGGCAGAGCGAGGATCTTTCTAGAATGCATTTTAGGTTGTTGTGTCGGTTTGACACAGATTCCAACACTTCACCTTAGGTGAAGAGGATCAGTGAAGACGGATGTGGTCTGTACTCGAGATGGCAGTGCCCATGCATACTGAAGGTTAGTATGGTTTGGAGTGTTTACCAGATAGGTAGTGCATTTTCAAAGCCCCACTCACTTGTGAAACACACAGGACAGCATCGCCTATCACACAACTGCCTATGTGAATGTATATTCATATGATGTTACTAAAGATAAAACTCCTTGCTACATGATTCACTGACTAAAACTTCTTTGACAAAAATAAGCTAGTTTTAGTGAATGGCTATTCCTATCTTTTGCAAATATTGGGGCAGGGGTAATGCAGGCTGACACCTTCCTCTGACAATGTCTAGTAGCAAATTCCCCAAGAAAAGACTGTATGAGCAGGAAAAGCAGAGAAACTATGATGATAGTATAGAAGAGGGCAGCCCAAGGGAAAATAAATTTAAATATATTTGAAAAGCATAATATCAGGGGAATGACTAACGGTTGTAACTACTTTAGCATTATAGAGTTCATTGCCATTTCTCTGAGCTTCTCCAAAACGCAGTGTAAAGTGCATCCTCCATGAAACACAATCACTTATCTAAAAGATAATCCTAGGCCTTCCTCCTTCTTTATTGTATGCCTTTAAAGTTCATTCTTCCAGTAATTTCTCTTTTTCTCTGTCTTTACTCAGGAAATCATTGCATACTAGTGCATGCATGCTCTCTTGATGAAGTATCTGTACAGAGTGCTGTCTTAAGGGATGACCTAAAGAAGCAGTGTCCTTTTCTCTACACAGCACACCTGGAACATAAAAAAGGTTCTTTTGTGCCATATTTTGCCATGACAGGGTGCAGGAAGAACGGGGAGGTCTGTACATACTATGAACAGTACTGGGAATAAAAGACTTGAGAAGCTTCAGAGGAAATCTTAGCTCCTGCACTATGAACAACAGCTTTCAAATACAGTTCCCAGTCATACATGGAAGTGAAATGATTCTCTAAAGTCACCAAGTGCATGGAGTAACACCACAAACACCTGAGATGTTATCCATGCATCTCATATACTCACGTTTCTTTGGCACAATAACACATTAATTTGCCAAAGACAGTCTGAATTGGAATCATGTACCATTCACATTTAGGTGTAGAACACACCTGCACACATCACACACCAGAGCTGCAGTACATAAAACAGTTCTTTAAAATTGCAGGTAATTAACTTACAAAAAAAAAAAATCCTTAACAGAATTAGCCAGTCAAACAGACACAAAGCCCAGTTAGCATTACTGCTGTTTTACTGCTAACAATAAAAACATGCTGCCAAAATCTGTGTAATCTTGGATTTGTTTGGAGAGATGAGGTCAGAGCTGCAGCCTGGGCAAGTTCAAATGGAAAGGTTCATCACATCTGCGGATTGTAACTGAGCAGACACTGCAGTGTAGTTTGTTAGCTGAAGAAATGTCACAGAATTTCAATATTGTTTTTAATCACTAATGAAGGATAAAGAAGTGGGTTTGCAGCAATTTTAAACTACCCACAAGAGTTTCAAAAGAATGGCACAAGCAAGCTATAGGATTGATAAACTCTCACAGAAGAAATATGTTATTAATCTAAATAAGCAACAGTGCACTGACAGATGTTTACAATTAGTAACACTGCACCGAGGAGATGAAAATGAATAAAATCTTTGATTTGGAGCCTAAGAAAACATAAGTTATCAACAAAAACATGAAAAATATGTTTGTTGACATATACATTTGATGTCCTTGATATTTAAAATAAATGGAAATGGAGGGCAGTCAACACACTGATGTAGCCAATGCACTGATACTTCCAAATTAATTATTTTTACTAGGTAGGATGTGACAGAATACTGTGACAGAATACTGTGACAGAACAGGCAGGGTGCATGCAGAACTTAACTGTTCTTTACATGATAAATGTAAAGATAAATGTTACTATGGTTTTAAGTTGTGTATTCAAACGCACAAAAAAATCAAAATCCTAAAAAGGATTTACATTTCCAAGCACAGCCTCCATAATGGCGATGACTTAGCTCTCTGAGTTTTTTTCTGGCTTGCTTTCTTCTAATAGCTGCCAAAATTGATTATAATATTACATTGTTTCACTAAGCAGCTTGCATGCTGATATCATTGAGCATGTTATTTTATCCTGTGATTAAAAAGCCAAGAACATAATCAAATATACTTTTTATTCTTGGCCAGTTGTTCTTCTCCATCACCACTCTAGAGAGCAAACTGTTCTCACCTATTGTTTCACACTTTTTAAAACAAAACATGCTGTCATTGTCAGAGGCTGCAGCATCACTTGTGGTCATATATCATCTGATTAATAAATGCCATATAGTCAAAATACGAATCTTGTTTGTAAACTAAAAACATTTTCCTTTTCTTTGTTATGCATTTGCATTCAATTAAAGTGTAGGCTTGAAAACAGTCAATCAGTTACATTCTCCTGCTTGAGAAATGCTGAAATAAAGCTGTGCCAGGAATTTTTGGGGATCTTGCCTAGTTGCAGCAAAAGAGCTTTTCCTCCTGAAAACACTACCAAGATGCTGTAACACTCTTCATGATAAAATGGCTGAATAGAAGTTAGGATGCAGGTAATTCCTAACACACCAAGGAGAGTTTTACAGCTAGCGCTGAACATCTGATCACAAAGGCTTTTCTTTTTCCTGCCTCCTTCTCTGCTCAGTGGGACATAAAACTGCAGTGAGAAAAAGATTACTGACGTGACACTATTGCAAAATGCTGTCACAGAGGAATTAACTTCTGACTACATGGCCACATGTACTTCTGAACATATTATCAGAGAGGACTAAAATGGTTTTCTACACCCAGAGGGATTTTTATTTGGCAGTACAATCAAGTACCTATTATTTGCACTAAAAGAGGAGGATGATCTCTTCCCTACTCTTGCTGGCCCCATGACTCCTGACACAGGCCAGGATGCTGCTGGGTTTTTTGGCCACCTGGGCACACTGCTGGCTCATGTTCAACCAACTGTTGACCAAAAGCCCTAGGTCCTTTTCTTCAAGGCAGCTTTCCAGCCACTCTGCTCCAAGCCTGCAGCATTGTGTGGAGCTTACTATGAGGACAATTGAGCACAGTTGCCCAAGAAGGCTGTGGAGTCTTTATCCTTGGGAGACATTCAAAAGAAGTCTGGAAATGATCCTGGGTAACCAGCTCTAGGTGGCTCTGTTTAAGTAGGGGCATTAGACTAGGTGACCTTGAGATCCCTGCCAACCTCAAAACCCTGTGAGTCTGTTATAATTGTCTCAGTAGAGTTGGATTCTGGCATTCTGATATACTTAAGAATATTTGCATTCCAACCTTATTTGTCATATTAGAGCCTTTCAGACACAAGGTAAACCATTCTATGGCATTTGAGCTGTTTCAGCCAGGTGGACATTGTTGGGCCTGCAGACTGCAATAAAGGAAGGGGAGCTGCATTCAAAGTAATTTTACAGATCTCATACATTGCCTCATTATGGCTGGATGCAGGGAGAAGAACACAGGCAGTAAAAAGGGACAATAGCAAAGCAGAGTGAAGACACAGTTTGAAGAAAGAATGCCCTGGGCAGCCTGGTCTAGTTCGAGGTGTCCCTGTTCACTGCAGGGAGGTTAGACAAGATGACCTCTGAGGGTCCTTTCCAACCCAATGCACCCTGTAAACCTGTGAATTAAAATTGAAGAAACACATGTAAGACTTACTGATACTTTTAAAGCTGGGCCAGTGAAGAGAAGAGCAGCTTTGAAGATTCAGACATAATATGCATGTACGCCACGCATGCAAAATACTTAACTGCTGTTTGGTCCTGAACTTTATTCCTCGCTGATGAGAAATTGATCTAAAAATGTAAACATTAAAAGGTACATTAAATAGGTAGTACATACAAAATGTGCATTATTACATCACAGTTGTTTGTTGTACATTTTGTAACACAAGTTTATTACCCAAATACTTTGATAAATTAACCAATGCTATGCAGAATGCTTGGAAGTGGTTACAGTAGCCAGAATCCAGGGGTTAAAAACTTTTTCTGCTTTTTTAACTTTCTTGTTAGAATATTGTTCTTCTTCAATTAAAATTACCAGAAGCTTAAATATTAGTTTCACCAGTAACTTAAAAGTCGTTACAATAAACACTCCAGCTGAGCAGAGACTCTCCAAAATAATACACAACAGCTAAGTACATCAGAAGGTTAAAGAAACTCACACAGAGAATAGGCAGCTACCAGACAGCAGCATCTTTACCTCAGTAAAAAAAAACAGATATAAGCCTCCAGCTACCTGAAAACCAAAACCCTGTGACCCATTTTGGGGATGGACTGCATGTTTGGTACACTCAGGTCCAGATCTCCTCTCAGATTCACAAGATACAACTCTGCTCACCTTCTGCATCCCAAAATTATCTCTTTATGTGGCAGAGAGGTGCCTAGTGTCAGGACCCTGTGCTCATCAACAGACTCTGCAATTTCTTCCTTCCTCTGGGGTTTAGCTACCAGAGCCCAAAGTCTGTTCCTATATGGTCAAGCAGTGCAACCCTGAACAAGACTTGTGACAACAATCTATTTTGTGAAAGAACTGGAGAAGCCTCATCAGCAGGTTCCTGATAATCCATTAAGGGCTCCTCTTAAGTTAGTGCCCTACCCTGAGTCTTTGCTTAAGTGACACTTTAGGCATGTCTGTGTCCAACCGTGTGTTTAGCTGACCTTGACCCTTACTCATGGACTTCACTTGCTGACTTGACTATGGAGATGCCTTTTCACTACAAGGCTGACTGACAGCATCTGTGAGTGGCTGATCTTGGTTCTTCTTAATAGATACACTCAGCTTTCCTTGCTCAGGTTCTGTGGCACTGCCTGCCATTCTAGCACTCTTGGCTTCCAGTTTGACTGCCCTTGCAGAGCAGCCCTTCTGCCTTCTCCTCTCAAGCTCTGTAGGTGATGCAGCTCTTGGAGAAAAGAGAGAAACAGTCACCTTGCTCACCACCATCATTACAAACTTTTAGGTCCACAAAAAGGTACCTATCAGATTAGACATTTCCAGGATTATGCAGAAGACACAGAGGGTACTTTTTATTGTAATTTCAGATTTTAGGGCCCAAAATGTTACACTTTTAAAAATCTGGTCTTAATCTTTCTTTGTACTGCTGATAAACAGCTATATGTGAGACACAAATACGGAGGCAACAGTGCCACTGACTGAGGTGTCACAGTCAGTCCTAAGCCACTGCCTCAGGACTGGCAAACCTTGAGGTACTCCTTCACACCTGAAGCCTCACCCCACTGCTGAAGGCTATAACAGTGAACAGTGTGATTGCATTTTTAAGGTCAAGGCAAAGACAGAGTGGCTGTTTCAGGTGTGGCCCCAAACAGCTCATGCTAGCATGATGACACAATGTGCACCAGAAGCAAGCTGACTGGAATGCTTGTGCTGGGGAACTGGACTGCTAGGGCAGAAGAAACAAGGCAGTACTTGGGATACTGTCATGTGCTCTGGAGACATACCTCAACATACTCAAGAGATCATGAGCATGGTAGTGAGCTGGTTTGCACTGCTTATTCCAGCAATGACAAGAGTCTCTCTAGAGCAAATACAAGGAGTCTCAGGGTGCCTGCAACTGAATTTACATTCTTCTTCCACAGTTACCCAGATAGCATAAGCCACTTCACCGTCTGAATTTAGTGGGCTATATCCAGACCTTAATGGCCAATTCTTTTCCAGTTCTAATGATTTTACAATGACATAACACAGAAACCTTCATCTGAGTTGTTTCTGCTTTTTCCTGCATGTAGCTGAGCAGGACAAGCCATATTTTGAATTAAAACTTTTATCCTAGATACTGAGCACTCTTAAAGTAAATTACTTTCTTGCTCACTCTTCTTTAAAATCACTAAAATGAAAATAAAACATTGACAGTGATTATTTTACTTACATAACTCCATAAGGAACTGTTATGAGTCAGTAGCATCCATGTTTGGCTAACTTGAACACATCTTGCCAGATGATCTAAATTTACAAAATGGAAAATCTACACCAGAAAACCAGACAATCTATGCAATAAGAAGTGGTACTCTATTAGAAGATGATATTCACCTAGCCTAAATAATACAAGCTATGTTAAAATCAAATACTTTTATCTTAGGAGTCTACATATACCTTTTATAGCAGAATGCCAATAATTATTCTTTCTAACAGATTTAATAAAGTATTATTGCTTGAGCTTAAAAGCTCACAAACTGAATCTATGATGGAGAACAACAAGGATGCTTCAAACCTGAAGAATTTTCACAGACTACAAGTGATTTCATTTTGCCTAAATTAAAAAAAAACTTGTTAAAACACCTATCCTAAACCTATTTGAGACAATAATTTGGACTAAAGCTTTCTAGATTAAACACAGTACTTTTAAATTAAAATTGAAGTTAATTATGAAGAGCTTTTGTAGTTTCTTCCTCAGAGGTCTTTTTAATTTAACTAGCATCATTTGGTAAATATAAATCTTTAATCTTAGAATATTAAAGTCAATTATACCATGATGTAAAAGTATTTCCTCTTTCAACCTATGGAAACTATCTAAATGCTATATTTTCTGAGCTAGAAAAGAACTAATAAGAAGAAAAATCACTGATCATGTGTCTTTTACCACTGGAATTTAATCATGCAGGTAATGCATTGAAGGCATTTGCTTACTCCTCTCACAAGCTGCCTGTATTCACTTCATATAAACTACTTCAAGCAATTTTTAAAAGCAAGTTTTCTGGCTTCATGCTTTTATTCTGTTATCTTGGGAACTTGCTATAACCACACTTATTTTAAAGACATTTGGGTGGCTCAGAATGCAGCTGGGGACTTATAAAGACTTTTTTTTTTTTTTCCGTACAGAAATGTGCAGGCTCTTCTCAAGAGCAAATTTGCTGTATACACCCCATCCTTTTAAAGACTTGCATCTCATGATAACTATAGTTGGATCTATTGCAAGCTTCTTTAGCCAAAAGTCTGTTCAGTTTAGACATGTGGATTATTTCCTTAAGTTCAAAACTCAGTCTAATTTAGAACACCAACGTATTTTGACACGCCTCACAACGAATACTGGAAGAAATGGAAGTATATGATTTGCTAAAATGAGAAAGAAAATATTGACTATATAATTATTTATTAATAAGGCTTTGTTTCATACTAGGGGAACAAAAACAAGGCTTTTAATTTGACACTGTCTTGCTAGTGACCTCTGGAATCTTCCGCTCTGAAAGATCTGCTGAAACATTTATTTCATGTTAGGTCAAGACCACAGTAGGCAGTTTTAAAGGACAGCAATCATTTTCTGTCAATAACTCAACATTAAGGCATTGTGGTGCCACTGACTCTTTTAGGAAACTGTAATTTACAAAGCAAATGGTTTCCAGCTGTCCCTGAGGACAGATCTTGTCCCAGCAGTAAATACAAACTGAAGGATGTTTTTACTGCATGAGAGCAGAACACCAAGTGGCAGTAAATGAGAGTATTCTAGTAATGATACTTACTAGATACTCTGTGACTTTGAAATGGTCCCCCAACAAACAGCAGCTCCAGTGCCAGAGGCAATCAAGTCTCCTTATCCTAAGTTCCAAAACTTTGAGATGTCCAGGGCCACTTTGTCTGTGAACATTCAGAGCAAGAACAGATTGTCTTGGAGGAAACAACACTTGGTAACAACCTCCTCTTGAAGGAGGCTGCATCTGCGTAAGGGATGTAGATGAAGTCTACATCCAAAAAGGGAGCGTGAAGAGAGGGAAAAGAAGGGAGGAGGAAGGGAGGAAGGGAGGTTACAGATTCAAGTTTTCTATGACATCAGAAACACAAGGCACATGAATAAAATTAAGTATCTGCATTTGGGTTAGAATTAATTTTAGACTTCAAGTTTGAGTTCAGCGTAGTCTGTACTATTTAAAAGAAAAACATCTTGTTTCTCTGAAATACCACTGTGAAGCCACTTTGAGGTTCCTTCCAACCTAAACCATTCTATGATTCTATCATGTTTTTGCAATGTTTAATGGAAAAAACACGATAGAACAAATTAAAGCTTATAAATTACAAGATAAAACTAAAACATTTGAGCAGTATTTCCAGTGTATCCCTCAATGGCAATTATTTGCACTAACAAAGCTGTAATTTAGCTAAACTAGCCTCTACTGCTGAAGACCCCACAACCAGTAGTTAGCAATTTTGTAATTTCTGTAAAATTTTGCCACAAATCGGTCTTCTTGTTTCTGGACAAAACTATCTTCCCCTCTAAAAGTTAGCACATGTACAAGTTCTCACTCTCTAAAGTTATGTTTTCCAAGGGTACCAAAATACTGAATAAAGCAGCCTTTTTAAAAAATCATTTAAACAAACTGAATACAAACATTTGGAAAGAAATATCTTCCTACCCAGTGCCCTTGCATAGCTTCCTCTGCTCTTGCTTTACAGCCCAGCAGTTTTTCCTGCCTTAAGGAGATCAACAATGATCACATAATAAAGCTCACACTTCTATACATTTTAAAGAAAATTAAATTGCTTTCTATCACATTTGACACTTGGCTTGTGAGCTTTTATGAACTGCACACAAATCCCTTTACCTCTGCAGTGGTTTAGCAGTTACCTGTCCCCCCACCTTTTATAAACCCCGGCTAGGACTCAAAAACACTGGAAGTTAATAAAGGAAGCTTTATATTTACAGCAATGCATAATATACAAGCAAATATTTGCAAGATATAACAAATATTTACAGATATATACAATGAAAAGGTAATACAGACACCACACCCCTCCCAGAGACCAGAATCTCCAAGAGAGGGTAACCAACCACCCCCTACCACCTTTCCCCCCTTCCCCAGTCTTATCTCACCACCTGTTGATGCTGCAGATATGCTGAAGTAGATCGGCCAGGGGGATTAGTAGTAGAAAGAAGTTAGTAGTTTTACTCTGAATTAGCTACCAAGACAGAGAGACAAACGAGACCATGCAAGAGGAGCAGCCGCAGCCCAGAATGGGCAGAAACCGTCTGCTATCTGTGTTTGGGTACAAAGCTTTAAAAACAATTTTTTTTTCTTTCTCAGTAAAGGTCTGGGTGAAGTGACATACTGTGTTTACCTCTCTCAGCCAATAGTCTAATTTCTCACTCAATCCTCCAATTAGTTCAAACCAGCACAACCTCTCTCAGGAGTTCCACTCTGCCTATCTTACAGATTTCTGGATTCTCTTTTTTAAGTCCCACTCTTTCAGTCTGAGCTCATAGAAGCTTCCAGACGTCAAGACAGAATATGCAGAACATGCTCAGGTGCCACTGAAGGAAAAAGTGCCATTACCATCCTTCAAAGGACTCCACCTGACCCAGCATGAGCAATGGAAACAGAAACCTTCCTTTCCACTGTACAAACACATCCTTTTCAACAAAGCACAGTATATACCATTTATGAAATACGTACCTTAAGAATTAAAAAGAACACCATCACAAACCTGTAACAAGGCTTCCTCTGGTAAATGGGATGGTTTATGTCTGACAGCAAAATCATTTGTTTCAAAACAGCCTGCCTGACTTTCCTTTGCCAAATTCTGAAAAAGACAGTACAAGTAGTTTTACCTTACTTACATTCCAATGCTCAAAAAATGAAATTAAATTTGCTAAACTTAAGTAGGAATTTTCAAATCTTAATATAGCTATACATCTCTGAACACCTGTAACTGCTATTACGGAGAATAACCATTAGTTTTGGGCTGCCTCATGATTTTGCACCACAGCAATACAATATAGAAGCATAGGAGAGCATCTACACTTCCAAACTGAAACAGGGTGTACACTAATAGTGCACACCACATGACAGAAACATACTATTGGCACATGAGTATCTTTCAGACAAGTCTTCAAAAGATATAGCACAAAAATATCCCTGGTGTTATACTGTATCAAACAACGTATAACTGCATGGAAGTTACGAAAGTCACTGAAGTATCTTTCATCACTCATCTCAGTATGAGAATAATACTGAATCTCCTTTTTTGTCTTCTGTTTTAATTCTGTAAAAAATGTTTCAGGGCTGATAATTTTGTTGTTGTTGTTGTTGAATCTTGCTGTAAGAAAAGAGGAGAAGGTAAAAGAAAGAGAAAATGTGCAGGAAAAGAGAAACTAGGGGAAAAATAAGGAGAAAGAAAACAGTGGGATTGGAAAACCAGAACTCACTCAACGGGTATGAGTTACTGCTGGGGTGATTACCACTGGGCTCCAGAAGAAAGTGGTTGTCCAGGAGAACAGACATTGAAATAATTTCCCAGGTGAAGCAGTGGAGTTCCCTACATTGGAGAGTTTCAAGACAGCTTGGCAGGGTGCTGAGACAACTCATTTCCAGACTGTCACCTAGAAAGTGTGGAGCAGATGATCCTCAGGGTCCCTTATAACCTGGCATTCTGGGATTCTGTGATTCCATGAAATAATGATCTTTGGATTGTAACTTTATTTTCTGAGTATTTGTTTGCCCTTTAGTAGCAATGCAAGGGAAGAAGGAGCACTAATAACAGGTTTACTCCAGGAAGGATTTAGCAACTGGTGTCTGGCAGCCAGCAATGGATAAATTGTCCACAGCTGGTGTCCATTCTAAGCACCCTACAGCAGAGGAAGGACAAGGAGCCAAACAGTGGGAGAGCTTTATCTACATGAGGATGATTTTTGGAAATAGCACATACTATTAGCAGCTGCTCAGTCTTGCAGCTCCCATTTCTCCTCTTGCCCACACGGTATCTGCTAAGCATCCCACCATGCTATGGTATTCTCTTCCTTGGTTGAAGAAACCTTCCAGGAATCAGAAAACCCATTTTCTCACAGTGAGGCTAGGCAGTGCTGCTGGCAGTGGGGCATACTGGGCTACTCACTTATTGCCTATTCTCAGATGATCACAGTTCTGGTTACCCCACAGTTTTGGGGAGGAGATGAAGTCATTGAGGCTCCTCCTCATTCTATAGGAATGCATATCCCCTGGATTGTGGTGTCAGAGATGCAGAGGTGCCATCTCCTCCAATAATACCCCTATGACATCAGCCACCTAGGTCACTGATAATATACAACACTCAACCCTTTTTGCTGCCCAAGGTAAGACTAAACATTTTCTTGTAGAATATAGAGGGAATTACATGCTTTCCATAACACTGTAAGTACCAAGTAGTAGTATAGAAGAACTACACTAAAATGCTTCATTTAACATTGATAGACCTGGTTTCCCTAAGAGTTGGAATGAATTGAGCTAAACACTGAGATTACTATATTTTAAGCATTATGCTGCATATCTCAAAGTAGGCTTTTGTTTCCAAAGACCTGTGGGCCTCTGCATGCCAAGCCTCCATAGAATCATAGAATGGTTTAGGTTGGAAGGGACCTCAAAGATCATCCAGTTCCAACCACCTGCCATAGGCAGGGACACCTCCCACTAGAACAGGTTGCTCAAGGCCTCATCCAACCTGGCCTTGAACACATCCAGGGAGGGAGCAGACACAACCTCCCTGGGCAACCCCTTCCAGAGTCTCACCACTCTCACTGTAAAGAACTTCCTCCTAATACCCCATTTATAATCTCCCCTCTGCCAGCTTAAACCCATTAGCCCTCATCCTGTCATTACAAGACCTTGTGAATAGTCCCTCCTAGAGGCCCCCTTCAGATATTGGAAGGCTACTATAAGGTCTCCTCAAAGCCTTCTCTTCTCCAGGCTGAAGAGCCGGAACTGTCATAGCCTGGCCTCATAGCAGAGGTGCTCCAGCCCTCTGATCATCTTCGTGGCCCTCCTCTGGACTCTCTCCAGCAGTTCTATGTCCTTCTTGTGTTGGGAGCTCCAGAACTGCACACAGTACTCCAGGTGGGGTCTGATGAGAGCAGGCTAAAGGGGGAGAATCACCTCCCTTGCCCTGCTGGCCACACTTCTCTTGATGCACCCCAGGACACAGTTGGCTGTCTGGGCCACACGTGCACACTGTTGGCTCATGTTGAGCTTTTTATCAGCACAGGCTCCCATGTCCTTTTCCTCAGGGCTGCTCTCAGCCATTTGCCACCCAGCCTGGATTTGTGCTTGGGATTGCTCCGACCCAGGTGCAGGACCTTACACTTTGCCTTCATAAGAGCATTTAAATATCCTTGGTTAAAGATCTGTTGCACTCCCTTTATTGCAACTGAAAACGTAGAAAATTATAACCAACGTGAGGGCCAGAAACAAAAGCAAGTGCGTCATGTCAATGCTTTAGGTGAATGCCTGTCTCTCAAGTTGGATTGCACTCAAATACCTATTCAATCTGACCTCTGTATGCAAATAACAACTTTTTACAATAGATGTGATTAGGACCATTGCAATAAGATTTCCAGTTAACTTGCAAGGTATAAACATGACATATTTCCAGTTTATCAGTTGTGTATAAGACAGTACTGATCTACACTTTGGTCTATCAGTGTACCCCAAAATCTCACAGAGCTTAGAACTGCTTTGTGTACACAGAGCTTAGTGAAATAACATACATTAACAGAGCTTTAGTAACACTTCAGGTGGCAGAGAAGGTAAAAGTCCCAAGAATAAACTCAGTAAAGTGCAAAGTGTTACACCAGTGTTAAACGTACAAAGAAGAATAAAGCAGCTGCCAAAGGCCACCCAGTGAATAACACACTGCAAAAAGACGGCGAAATACATAGATGGACTAAGCACATTTAATTTGTACAACATCATTTGGTTTACGTAAAGCAGCTTTAGTCTTGTGCAAAGCAGGTACACAGACTTACATGACACTTTTTCCTTGTGAATGTACACTCGTGTGCACCACTTCTGTACAATTAGTCTTAATATCTGGAGGTTATAATGGGCCTCTGCTACAGTCACTTGCTGCTTTGCCCTTTTCCTTTTGTTCTTTGTCAGCACATTGTATTTGATCCATCCTCTGAATTTTAAACCAGAATGAGTTACTTTATATGGCTCACAACCTGAAGGAGGTAAAATCCATAAAACTGCAATCTGCTCAAAGGAGTCAAGCTCAGCAGTATCAACTGCTGAAGAGAACTGATGGGTTTTACTTATCATTTAAATAAAATATGCATTGATAATATTTTTCAGTAGTAAATAATTCACTCACTCTAATAAAAGTTCTACTTATTCATAATATTCTACAGTACTGAGCAACAAAATTTGCTTGCATCCACCATCATATACTCCTGCTGCTGTAAGCTACACTTTGATGTTCAGATCTGTATTTTGTGGGAGGACACATGAGTGTTTATAGAAAACTTCAAAGTGCAAGATACAGGCATTTATTTAAGTGCCATTTACATTTTCCTGACAATACAAGTAAATTCTGATGAGATCCACCCACGAGTCCTAAGGGAACTGGCAGATGAAGTTGCCAAACCGTTGTCCATTGTATTTGAAAGGTCATGGCAGACTGATGAAGTTCCTGCTGACTGGAAAAGGGCAAATATAACACCTATCTTCAAGAAGGGAAAAAAGGACGACCCTGGGAACTACAGAGCAGTCAGCCTCACCTCTGTGCCTGGCAAGATCATGGAGCAGATCCTCCTCAAGGCTCTGCTAAGGCAGATGGAGAACAAAGCAGAGGTGCCTGATGATAACCAGCATGACTTCACCAAGGGCAAATCATGCCTAACAAATTTGGTGGCTTTCTATGATAGTCACAGCAGCAGTGGACAATGGAAGGGCAACTGATGTCATCTACCTAGACCTGAGTAAGGCCTTTGACTCTGTCCCGCATGACATCCTGGTCACCAAGCTGGAAAAACATGGACTTGATGGGTGGACAACTT
>VWZI01015764.1:319781-334187 GCA_013396835.1 Psilopogon haemacephalus | reverse complement strand
TGACAGAGGGGAGATTTGAACAGGATGTTAGGAAGAAATTCTTCACAGTGAGTGTGGTGAGGCACTGGAACAGGTTGCCCAGGGAGTTTGTGTCTGCTCCCTCCCTGGATGTGTTCAAGGCCAGGCTGGATGAGGTCTCTTGAGCGACCTGATCTAGTGGAAGGTGTCCCTGCCTATGGCGGGGGGTTGGAACTGGATGACCTTTAAGGTCCCTTCCAACCTAAACTATGCTTCTATGATTCTAATATAGCAAAGTACAAATTCAATTTGTATCTTAACAATTTCAACTTTTGCTAAAAATCCCATTCCTCTTCTAAGTAATAAAAAATAATTAGATTAAGAACAAAAAACATTATTTCAAATTAATCACTTCACTGCTATATTAAAATACACTCTCTCTCTGTATTTGGTTTGCTGAGAAGACTACTGAATAAATTAGACCTTAATTTGTCAAAATATCTCCCATCTCAAATAAAAAAAAAAAAAATCAAACAGTTGGCAGCAGTTATGAATGGAACATTCTACTGGTCCAGATGAGCTTCTGTGATGATTAAACAAAACAGCTCAGACAGTCTTCAAAATTCTGCTATAAAGGAAAAATTAGTACTCTGCCATGCTCCTGGTGTATCAGACAAAAAGGAAAATCAAAACAGTTTCCTTTGTAGCAAGGAAGGCTCAGGTGTTAGGAAAATATTTAAAGTAGAAAAGATTGTCAAGTACTGAAATCAGCTACTTGCAGACATTGCCGTGTCTGCACACTTTTGATTTTTAAGATCACTAAAACCAGTCAGGATGTATATTTCACCCAGAATGACCACCCTGGAACTTGAAAATCTTCCCTACCAATCCTGTGACTCTTAGTAGGGATTTACACCAGTGTTCTCTACAGAGTTGTACTTCCATTGTGGTAGGCCTAAATTGGCCAAAATAGGCTTGTACGTGTACTGGCTTTCCTAGACATGTTTTTCTGCTCTCCCTCTTTCTGTTTTGGGGAGAAGCAACCATGGGAAAGACAACAAAGAACCTGGAGTCACTGAGTCTAAGGGCCTTGGCTTGCCCAGACTTGTCTTGTTCCTGCTTGCATCCTGTGGTAAACAAGGTACATACACTTGGCCTGCGCCTGCCTTGTGCAAGGCCTATGTTTTTCCCAAATTTGGGTAAAGCAAGCCTACAGCTTCACCTAATATGGTCAAGCTTGGCTAACTGCCATTCTGATTGGCTATTCTGTGTCCAAAGGCCCATTAGTCTTGGGCTGTATTGGTAAAAAGAGATGAGCAGGTAACACAATGTGCCCTGCCCTTGTATTTGTGCTTGCTGCTGCCATAGCTCTCTGCTTCTGGCAGTGATCTGTCTTACTGCCTTACTGCATCCTGAACTGCCTGGAAACTGCCTGCTTTGAGTTTACCAGGAATCAGCTTTGAATGCCTCCATGCAATACGCCAGTATGACATCTGTAGTCGTTTAGCAGTCAGCTGCCCCGCCACCCCCCAACCCCACCTCAGCCCCCCCAATTGGAAATAACCCAGGCTAGGACTCAATCGGCTGGAAGTTAAGGAATGAAGCTTTATATTTACAGCAATGCACAATATACAAGATATTTACAGATATATACAGTAAAAAGGTAACACAGAAACACCACACCCCTCCCAGAGATCAAAATCCCTAAGAGGGGTCACCAGTCACATCTATCACCTTCCCCCCTTCCCCAATCTTATCTCATTATCTGTTTCATGCAGCACATAGGCCGAGGTAGATCAGCCAGGGAGGTTAGCAGCAGGAAAGAAGCTAGTGGAATTATTCAGATTCAGCTACAAAGGCAGGGAGAAAGGAGCCATGCAAGGGCAGGCACAGCCCAAGAGCAGTCTGAGGCAGTCTGACTTATCCATATTTGGGTTACAATTCTTAAACAATTTTTTTTTTTTTCTTTCTCAGTATAGCTGTGAGGGAAGTAGCATCATCTGTGCTTTCCTCTCTCAGCCTATAGTCCAGTTTCTCATTCAAATCCTCCAATTATTCAAACCAGCACAACATCCATGCCAGGACTGCACATCACAAGACATCCTGCCTACACTTAAAAGTCTCCTGCCAGGATGGGAAGTCCTGGAGGTACACAGATAATCCACAGGAGCCAGGGTAAGGTCAGAAGTTGTCTGCCTCCTTTCCCCAGCAGCCTGTAAAGCCTGGGAAGAATCAGAAGCCTCAGTGGCTAAGGAAACATCAACAGAACCCTATGCAAGCATTTGGGTACTGTTTGGAGCTGTAGCTAGCCCCATGAATCAGGAAATAGTATTTTGCGAGTAAATACTTAATTCCTCTTGTAATTCACTAATTGCCTTCTGTCACAAGCAGAAAGGAGCTTCCTTGAGTCCATCTAGTGGGCAAGCGGTATATTGACCACAGAACCTTCTCTTCCAGTTCAATTGGGTTTAAATGTTTATATATTGCTAGTAATTTGTTCTAGATCCAGTTATTCATTTGTATAATGTTTACATCTGATTCTGATTATTATTAAAATTAGTGGTCAGGGTGGCAAGAGTTCTGAATATTGAAAATTAATAAACAATATTATTTTTTGAAAAATCGTATCTCACATCAGTTAATTACCCCTCTGTCACAACCTCTTGCAATTAAAACTGCATGTTTTTCAAAATAAAATACCCCAAACTTACCTAAATTGTACCTCTTGTAATTAGCACTGCATATGCTTCAAAAGGATATAGCCCAACCTTGCCTACCCTAAATGGAGACTATTTAAATACTACTAAGACTATTTAAATACACATGCTTATGCCAAAGACATATTTATCTATGGTAACTATCAGATTTTGTATCACTCATATTTTTAAAGGATAAGTTGGATTACATCAAGCATGAGTCACCTAATCCAAGGCATAAAGGAAACTAAGAAAAGAGCAGAAAAGAACACAGATCTGTTACTTTCAGACCTATATACAAATTATTGTTTTATTCTTGGGTATCCTACCATACTCCTGGCAAATAGAGCTGATGGTAGTAGAGGAATTTAGTCTACTAGTAATTCCTTGACAAAGGAATTTATTCAGGTCTGGAACAGGCAGAAACTCAGAACTGACTAGTTTTAACACACAAACCAACATTGTTGAAAAAAAATAAAGGCAAATCTAAGTTTGCAATGTCTCTTCACATTGTTCTATTAACAGGAAAAGTTTTTCATCCCAGGAAGAAACTACACAAATATTCTTTTGGTAAAAGACTTTCCCTAGGATGTTCTGAGCTTTGTGTAAAATTTACTTACCCAAAACGCAACTTCATTAAGCTTCTGCTGTAAAAGTTCCATACTTTGGCACATAATTCTTCAGTCATCTAAACAAACAATTTATGATATTAGTACACAAAACTGTGCTGTATTATTTTTAAATTAGACAAATACATGAAATCTTTCCATGTTGATTTGTGCAAATTAAAGTATGTTTCAAAGAGATGAATGCTCAGTTCTGTGCCTAGTTAGAAGTCCTTTGCTATCAAATTACACTTCTGTCTTTACACAAGCAACTTACATTTTAAAAGCTATGTTTGCATACAAACAGAACTAATCTGTGTGCTTCAGGGAAAGTTCAATAACCACAATTCAGTTATTCATCCACTGTATCCACTCTTTTATCAATCAACTTTACTCAGCAATTTAGCATATTCAAAAAATACATTAGTTATACTTGGCAAAATTATTTTAATGACCTCTTGCTATGTAAACCCTTTACCACAAGATTCTAATTCCTAGCTGTTTTAATAAAACTGTTTAAACTTCTACAAAATAAAAATTATGGGCTAATAAGATCCCTGTGAAAGAAAAATATGGTCTTTCGAATGTTCAAATAGCAATTTGGCCTCCGAATATACTGGAGTTTATCTCATTTATTGCTCTTACTCCTAAGAAAATATGAGACAACTTGAGTGTAACATGAGCACATTTTTACATAGACCATATATATCACCCATTCCACTGTCAGACTGATTAATACAATATTTGAGTGGCTGGTGAAAGAGGAAACATTAAATAAAATTGTAGTCAACTCACAGTACAGAGGTACTGAAAAAATATGAAGATAAAACACTTACACAGAGATAATCAAGAGAAAAATCTGGTCACATTGGATGCCAGCTTACTGACTAAATTGCTTAGAGTGCTTCCTTGCATGGGCATGAAACAACTTTATTCTTTTCTGTTTTAAAATAATAGGATTTTTGTTCCCTCTGGGAGTGACTTTTATGGATCAGTAAACCCAAAATGTTTACCCTCTTGTTGTTTTATGCATAATAATGCATTTGACCTCCAACTATTAACTGTGAGCATTGACAGCACTTTCCAAGATTTATCAGTTCAAGTGTAATTTTAGGAATCAGTCTAAGCAAAACTAATGCAGAAAAAGAACCAAACAAAAAACATACTATTGAGACTAGATTCATATTTATGTGAAATTCTTTTTTTTTTTTTTTTTTAATTAGGACCAAATATGAAACAGGAACTATTTGTTTCCTACCATAACCCCAGATCCTATGCTCATCTCTGATAAGTATTTTTTTTATACAAATCAGTATTAACAGAAAGAAATGCAAACTATAATATTCCTCACATTAGTTATAGAAGAGTAACACGAGACAACTTAAGAACAGAGTATGAGTACTACGTATTAAAAGATCTGTTCATAGCACACAGGTAATATATATGTTTTGCGACTTTTACCAGTTGTTCACCGTCTAGTCCAAAAACAGTGCTCAGGCAAGTTTCTGAAATACTCTTCAATTCTGGGTGTAAAGACAGGTAAATACACATATACCTTTAAAAGAAAAAGAAATACAACTAAAGCCTCAGTTTATCTTGTCTCCTACTGTGGTGACTTCACACAGAGGATGAAAGAATACACATAGAAGAGAAAAAATAAGAAATACTACAGTTAAAGATTCAGTATTTGAAGGCTACATCACTGGTTCATAGAGGTAAATATACCATGGTCAGCAATGAAGTTAGAAGTAGAATTACCCCAGTCTGAATTACCACAAAAATACGGATTTAATATATTAACTAAACAAAGATGAGCATTAGGGAGAAGATTATATACATTGGATATACTGTAGGAAAACAAACAAACCAAAAACAAAACCCAAAAAACACACATATCTGATGAAAAATATTTTCTATAGTTTCAGAAGATACTGTCCTACTGCATTTGCAATGTCATATGCTGTTAATATTTGGGAAAAAGTAAGCAATGTTAACATTTAATTCACAGCCTACATGGTAGGTACTGTGTCATTAGCATGTTCTAAAGGTCCAAATCAATATTGTAAACCACACACACACATACACAGTCCTATAGTATGTACCATACAACAGCATCCGACCCCTTCTCCATTATTTCTCTAAGCTTTTCTTCTAAAAATGTGAGTGGATCTTCTGGATGCATCACAATCACCCCACAAAGCAGCACCTGTCAAAAAGAAACTGCCCATTAGCATCTCTGTGTCGACAGGAAAAGAGCATCTAGATGTGAAATTGCCAAAGTAAACGGAACTTTACCGCAACTTTTAAAACATCATAAACCAAAGGCACTTCTTTTCATCACTTCTCTTTCCTCTCAGTTTTTAAGGTAATATTGTATGTACCAGCATATTTCAATTGCTAGACTAGACGTAGGATAATAGTAAAATATAGTGGTATCTCTTTAACAATTCCAAGTAAAAACTTAATTGCCTTTAATGTGCATTAAAGGAGGAATATGTAGAAGATTGAATTATTTTATTCACTTACTGAAAACAAGAATTTAAACCAGGATTAATCCTGTGTCGTCTTTAAAGAGTAAGCTGAATGGGAAGCACGGCCAGAAGTATAACTGCTTTTCAGGACTGTCTTATCACACTGCTTTGCACTGTCTTTTGGTAATAATGCATAACAACATTTAAAAATTTTTCACTTATACATCATTTATTTTTGTATTGTGAGTCACATACAGCAAGAATGACCAAATAATACTGATTTTTAAAACTATATGAGAAAATTGCATTTATTTCAGTGAATACTTAACGGAAATTTTAAACTTGAAGATTTCGTGCCTGGTAAAATTTTCAAAACATGACTGTTGTGTTGGTTTGAGCTAATTGGTGAATTTGAGTGAGAAATTAAACATAGCGTGTCACTTCACCCAGTTTCACTGAGAGAGAAGAAAGAAGATTGTTTTGAGAATGTTCCCAAAACATCCAGATAAGCCAGTGTGCTTGCGCAGTCAGTCGGCTCTGGGTCCGCACAGGCTTCAGCAGCTTCTTTCCTTTGTCTCTATGCCTTTGAACTAATTCAGAGTAAAATCACTAAAACCATTCATTCCTTCCTGTCACCAATTTTTCTGACCGATCTTCAGCTTATTTGCAGCATTATCAAGTGGTGAGATAAAGCTGGGGGAAGGAGGGGAAGGTGGTAGGGGGGTGTTTGGTTTCCCTCTCTTGGGGATTTTGGTCTCCAGGAGGGGTGTGGTGTCTGTATTCCTTTTTTACTGTATATTTCTGTAAATATCTGTTATATCTTGTAAATATTTGCTTGTATAATTGCATTGCTGTAAATATAAAGCTTCATTTATTAACTTCCAGTGTGTTTTTCTGAGTTTTAGCCGGGGTTTTAAAAGGTGTGGGGGGGGGCAGGTCACTGCAAACCCACTACAACTGTGTATTTTAACTAGACCTTTATGTATAGTAATGCAAAAGATGCTGTGCTAGGACACACTCCCTTATTTGTATGTCGCTCTCTCTGTTGCAAAGAAGCAGCTTTAATTACTTACCACAAAAACGCCACTTGAGCTTTTCAATTTTCTTCCAGCCCTCACACCAGGAGAAATGTTTTGCTTTGCCTCTGCCCTCTTCATGCTTTCTATGGTGCAGCTGGATTGCACACATCTAAATTCTGCCATTCAAAGTCTGCTCTGGCATCTATAAACTCATCACCAAAATCCTGACATTGCAATCTCACCATCCACTCATGTTTAGTTTCCCTAAAGCGTGGCCTTCCACATAGGCAGTCAGTGGGTAGAAATACCTCCTTCATTTCCTAACATCCATATTAATTCTCAATTGTTATTACTGTAATACAGCTGACCTCTATAAAGCTAAATTTTAAACCCAGGAAATAACTCAATCAACTGCTATTTGCTGGGTCAAGGCAACAGAGTGATACAGAGGTTTGTTCACTTTACAAGCTCAAATGCTGCAGTAATACTTTCTTCTCAAGATGTAGCTCCTTGCTGTTACTGAATTATTGTGAAGCATGTGCTTCGATCCTTTTCTGGAACCATGGTAGGCAGACAAAAGAAAAAAAGGAAGACTCTAAATCAAAACCATGCTATGGATATAAGCACAGCACAAAAAGAAAAGGCACTCAGTCAAGTGGGCCCTCACTCTGCAGCAGTAGAGAGCAGGGCAGGCATGCAGGCAGAGCACCTCAGGAGCTTCTACATGCTAGAGAGACCTTCCAAATGCCAATCAGAACACTGTGTAGAAACAGAACTCAACAAAAATCAGACAGTAATGTAAACTGGAAGGGATCTCTGAAGGCTGTTGAACAGAAGTTGTGGGTGCCCCATCATTGGAAGTGCTCAGGCTGAACATGACTTGGAGCAAGCTGGTCTAGCATAAAGTGTCTCTGTCCATGGCAAGGTTGTTGGACTAGACAGTCTTTGAAAATTCTTTCCAACCCAAACTGTTCTATCATTCTATGATTCTAAGTTAAAACAAATATGAAAAGGTAAAGAAAACACAATGAAAGGCAACTGTCTTCAGTTTAGATATCTTGAATACTTACACACTAATCACACCAATTTCACCCTTAGAATCTCTTCAACCTCTAACAAAAATGTAATTTGCAAGGTATATCTTGATAGTTGACTATGTCAAGAAAACATTCTGAATCCACTCCTCAGCACTGCAATTCATGATTTTAAATAACATACATGCAGCTAAAATGTTTTCATTACAATTTTCCTGTGGGCAGATTTCCCAAAGCCAATCCCAGCACTGGGCAGCTGCTCCCTCTGCTGGGTTAAACCAGAACGTCTCTGCCACGTGAATGGCATTTTTTACTATTTCACGCTCTTTACTNTTTCCCCCACCTTTGACTTCTCTGAAAAGTTTCCAAGATAGGAAATCTAAACTATCCAATCATATACTGGAGATGAAGGCCTCTGCTTAGAATACAGAATTCCTTTACAAAACTTCAATAGTGAAGGAACGGTAATACCTGCTCATGCAATCTTCATTCACATACTCCCCAGTAATGCTTGGGGCAAGTATAAAACTGAAAATAATTAAGCTGAACCTGTACAAGTCTGCCAGTTTGTACTGGACTTCAAAAGGCTGTCAACAATCCGATGTGCCATCAACAATTTTTTGCAACCGATAAATGTACTGCACATAGCACAACACAATATCCCAAATCATTAGCTAGGTTTCTAAACATTACAATGATGACTACTACAAGTAGTAATATGTGAAATCACTCTATCTAAAAGATATCACCAATTTAGATTTATTTTGACTTCTTGCTACAAACGTGTATTTCCCAGCCTCACCTTCCAGTGCTGAAGATGTGCTGTATATTCCAATTACATTACCATTTATACATTTCAGCTATTTCATAACAACTTGCTCAAAAGTTAATGTTACAAATATTAAATATTCTTACTTCATATCTACTTGCAATAAGGCACTGCACTCTAAAACCAGAAGCATTTTGCAAAGCTAGTAAAAGCCTTCCATTCCCAGAGAGCTCCTGCAGGGTCAAATCAGGAATTTAAGAGTGATAATAAAACTGATGCAAAACCGTGACAGGTCTTACAGAGACCCAGAAAGTTTGCTTTGCTGCTGCTATTCCATTGAGGGGAAGAGGAAATAAAGAGGAAGGTGTGTGAAACACATGAGACCAGGGATGGCCATGAACTTCGGGCTTCCACTAACCCAAAGCCTGGGTTCACTCTTCCAGCCGTAATCCTATTTCTCTTCCTACTTTAGCCATTAACCCTTTATGGCAAAATTCATTTGGGTCAGACAGAGGAAAACATCTTAAGACAGGCCTGCATCTATACTTAATTTTAACATTCTAAGAATACGGCTATGACTGACAATGGAAGTTTTCACATGCAGAGGGTTACAGTTTACCTGACTCTTTATGGATACTGTTTAAAAGTAAATTTAAATGAGAACTGAAAGAAAAATCAGACAGGAATGAAAAATTCTGATGCAGCAGGGAATCCCAGATTATTTGGACTCCAACTACGTTTGGACTATCTCCAAACCACAACCTAACCATAAAAACACAAAAAAGCGGCCATTAGCACATTACAGCTTTAATTTTGAGGATGTATATAAATGTCCATAGGTCTCATCTTATCTTCAATGTTCCTTACTACACTGGAACAGGCTGCCCAGGGAGGGTTGTGCAGTATCCTTCTCTCGGGATATTCAAAATCCTCCTGAACACATTCCTGTGTGATCTGGTATAGGTGATCCTGCTCAGGCAGGGGGATTGGACTAGATGATGTTTCAAGGTCCCTTCCAGCCCCTGACATTCTGTGATTCTATGTGACTCTGTGACCACTATCACCTCAATTATCTCTGCACCAATTACACTGCAACTCCATAAAGATATTAAAATGTAATCAAAGGAAATAAATGTCTAGATATTAGCAAGCACCAACTTGTAAGAAACAAAGAAAAAAAAAAGTATAAAAAGATCTTACAAAAGTCAGTGTTTAGCTGGTTCTTTTAAGAAAATCTCTTAAGATGAAATTTTAATTCTTGCATTTTTAGTTTAGTTGATATCACTGGTGCTATAAAAGGTATAAAGGTATTTACAACTTTTGCTTGGAAATGTAAAAACGTGAGCTATTTTTTGAGTACCTAATTAAGAAATACGCCTTGTGTATCTACATCTCATCTTTTGTTTTTCTGTGCTTAAAAAAAAATCATCAAGAGACTGAATCTGAGGAGACAGTCTTCATGGCAGCACTGCTCTGTAATTATTCTAATTGGCTAAAGTTTTCTTTATTAACGTTTCCATGGAAATCCTGGCTGTAATGGCCACTTGCAGACGGAGTCTATTTTTGGTAGCTTAGAAGTACCATGATGCCCTTTAAACATGTATTTGTTCCTCGTGCCTTTCTTTGCTTTAAGCAAACTGAAAAACAGCTGCTACTACAGAAATAGGCAGAGATCAATGCAATGAACAGGGGAAACTAAGTACAGAGAATCAGGTAAGAATCCTAAAGGCAAACTCATCAACTCTGCTTCCCTTCCAGACCTTCCTGTTGTGTCAGTCTACTTTCATGGATCTTTATTTATTCTGGGGCCAAAAAATATCTAATCTACCTGTATCTGAAAATTGGTCCATTGCCATCTTGCCCTTTGACAGGCTATTGTTGTGATTATTAATAAAGCGGTTATGAATAGTATTTTTAATTATTATTAATAATCAAAATTTTCAGGGAAGATCCCTAAGATTCTTTGGATATCCAGGCAATAAGAGGTTTTTACACTGAGATTATTTGTAAACACTGAATTAAACAGTTTAAACAGCTTAAACAGCCAGAACTTGGAAAACAGGGAACCTGCCAACAGGGGTGTGTTGGTTTGAGCTAATTGGAGAATTTGAGTGAGAAATTAGACTATTGGCTGAGAGAGATAAACACAGTGTGTCACTTCACCGAGTTTTGCTGAGAAAGAAAAAAAAATTGTTTTTAAGAACTGGTCTGAAAACAACCAGATTAGCAGAGGGCTTCTGACCGTTTGGCGTGGCAGCTGCTTCTCCTTTGTCTCCTTTGTCTCTCTGTCTTTTAGCTAATTCAGAGTAAAATTACTAACTCCTTCCTGCCACTAATCTCTCTGACTGATCTACTTCAGCTTATCTGCAGCATCAACTGGTGGTGAGATAAGACTGGGGAAGGGGGGAAAGGTGGTAGGGGGTGGGGGTTTGGTTACCCTCTCTTGGGGATTTTGGTCTCCGGGAGGGGTGCGGTGTCTGTATTACATTTTCACTGTATATATCTGTAAATATCTGTTATATCTTGTAAATATTTGCTTGTATATTGTGCATTGCTGTAAATATAAAGCTTCATTTACTAACTTCCAGTGTTTTCTGAGTTTTAGCCGGGGTTTACAAAAGGGGGGGGCAGGTAACTGCTAAACCACTACAAGGGGGAAATCCTAACCTCACCTATACTCACAGACATGATAGGTACAGAGTGTGTCCCGAGGAGAGGAGGAGAAAAAGTTTGCCTTGCCGCTGTACTGTAGGCTGCAATATAGGCTACAATGCAGGCTGCAAACACGTGGCCACTGTGAAAGAGGTGCAAACAGATGTCCAGTGCTGAAGAGAGCAGCAGGAAAAGGGACCAACGGTCTTAATCACCCTCCCTTAAATAGCCTATTTTGAAGGGTGAAACTGGCCAATAGGCAGTAGTGTCCATTGTTTTGGCCAATGAATTCAAAGTCCTGCAACCTAGGTATCCACCCTAACGCCTTGAGGGACAGCACAAAACACCTGACTTGGTCATGTGCCACAGGGCTTTCTTCCTTCAAACCCCCATTGTCTGCTCACCTGCCACTCCTGGACCTTGCAACAGAAGGAGGAAAGAGCAGGAGTTTGAACTAATTTGGGCAGGATTTATGCCCTGGCAGGACAGCTATTTAAAACTATAGATTGCCCCTGCACTGCTCAGACAGGAGGGATCTATCCAGCTGAAGCCTAGGAGTAATTCTTGGATTAAAACTAAAGAACTTGAGCAAATCTAGGGAAGGTGCCAATTCAGTTCACTGCGTTTGCCTTCATTTCAGTCACTGTTTGAGTTTGAACATGGATTAAGAAGCGAAATTACTTTATTCCTTTTTGGGGTTAGGTTTCAAAGTTTTCATAAATTGTTTGAAGCAAGCTATTAACAGAAAGAACACAGCCATGCCCCACACCATCAGAGAGATGCGACAGAGGTGTGAAATGCCCTTGACAAGGCTGAGGAACCCAACAAATCAGTGCCAGAGCACTGCTGAGGGAAAAAGGGGAGCCTTTCAGAGGGTGGGATATGTCACCTCTGTCCAGCATATGCTACCGGGGGTGTTTGTGACTGGGGACGGGGAAGCTGACCAGCTAGGATGACCTGCCAGGGTGGAACATGGCAGGGCCAGCTGTGAAGACAGTTTCCCCATCCCACGCTGCCAGCCCTTGCCTCACTCAGGACACCCTTTCCAGCCCTACTCACCCACCATCACGGGTGCAGACCAGGGTGGGCAGAGGGTCCAGGAGAGAGAAGAGAGGGCTGAGGGAGGTGGTGGTGTGGAGGCTCAGGGGGAAGAAGGGAGGTGGCCATTTCCAGTCACCCACCTTCACAAGGCCTACCGCAGTTGCCTCATAGACGTTGAGGAGCTTGTGGCGGCTGAAGTAAGCTCAGAGCTCAGGGTTCACAGTCCTGAGAGACGCCATGGCCACACTGGACTCAGCAGCCGCGGCGGTCGTGTAGCAAATGGATCCGTGGCTTAGAGCTGCCTGGGCCAAGCTGCCCCATGGTCCCTGCTGCCACACTCCGACAACTTCCTGCGCGGCAGGTGCAGCCGGTCGGGGCAGACACCATGTCCCTGCTCCACCAACGGCTGTGCATCAGTGCCCATCCCAGTCTGCCCCCATAGAGTGGTAGAAAGGTTTTCATATACTGAGAGGCAGAGAGGAGAATCATAGATGTATTATTTTTTTGGTTGGAAAAGACTATTGAGGTCATCAATTCCAACTGTTAGCTCTGCCACATCCACCACTAAACCATAGTTTAGTGTAGTTCCTAAATACTACAAGTCTTTTAAATATCTCCGAGGAGGTGACTAAGCCACTTCCCTGGGAAGCTGGTTGCAATTCTCAACCACCCTTTTGGTGAATTATTTTTTCCTAATAACCAGTCGAAACCTCCCTGGTGCAACTTGAGGCCATTTCCTCTTGTCCTAATACTTGTTCCTGGGAGAGGAGGCCAACGCTCACCTTGTAACAATCTCCTTCCAGGTAGTTGTAGGAGGCAATAAGGTCTCCTTAGGCCTCTTTTTCTCCAGACTAAACAACCCCAGTTCCTCATAAGATATTCTCCACCCCCTTCAACAGCTTTGTTGTCCTTTTTTTCACACTCTCCGGCACCAAAATGTCTTTCTTGTACTGAGGGGCTCCAAAATGAACACAGTATTCAAGGTGCAGCCTCATCCGTGCCAAGTATCAGCAGACAGTCATCTCCCTACTCCTGCTGGCCACATTCTTTTTGGTGCAAGACAGGATGCTGTTAGCTGCCTTGGCCACCTGAGCTCACTGCTGGCTCATGTTCAACTGGCTTTTGACCAACACCCACAAGGTCCGCTAGGCAGCTTTCCAGCCACTCTTCCCCATAGTTGCATGTAGTGTTGCACGGGGTTGTTGTACCGACCAATTACTGGTCCCATTCAGCGGTCCCAGAGAACCTTTGCAGATCTGTGCTACCAGGATCTCCTTGACAGTGCTTTGGCTTCACTCTCAAACCTGATTTTCAGCCAAGCTAGGTGTTAGCTGCTGCTGCTGCCAGCGTGCACCACAGATACTCAGCACATTTGCTGGTGTTAGGGGTCCAACAGGGAAACAGCTAAGATGGCATCTGAAAAACCACAGCCTTGCATCGGTATTTAAAGTCAGACAGCAGACAGCAGTAGTAGAGGAGTTGGCCAACAACCGTACATACCCCCAAAGTCAATGTTTTCAGCATTTTAATATGTTGCTGTATTTTGTTAAAACTTCAAGTAGACTTTTCCTTAAGGGGGGGCTGTGTGTGGCCTAATCAACATCTTTATAAACAGCTTAGTAACTATTAAAAAGTGCTGTTTTTTCCTCCCAAGGTAGCTGGCCGCAGCAGCCTTCCCAAAAGGGAAGCCAGTTTAGGTAAGCAGTGTGTGTGTGCCAGGCAGGTTCGCGGGTCCGACTTATTTTTTATCTCGAAAACAAAAGCTGGATGGCGTGGATTCGCTCTTCGGTGCACCCCTTGCACCACGCATTGCTGTCGGCACAGCGCTCCCCCAAGTCCCACCGCAAAGCAGACGCGCAGGGCTCTGACCCCGGCCACAGGGCAGGAAGCAGACCCAAGCTGAGCCAAGCCGGATGGGGCGGCTGCTTCCGCGGCCGGTCGGCACCGTTGCGGGCGGGGAAAATGGGGGAGCGGCGAGGTGCGGCGGTAGGAGCGGCTGCCATCGTGCTCGGGGCTGGAGCCTGCTATTTCTTGTGGCAGCTAGCGGCGGCCGGCCGGCGGCGGCGGCAGCGGGCTGCGGTCGGGGCTGCCCGGAGTGCGCCGTCAGGTGAGGCGCGGGGCGAGGGGGGTGCCGCTGCACACCGAGCGGCAGCGGCCGAGC
>VWZI01015764.1:295794-319759 GCA_013396835.1 Psilopogon haemacephalus | reverse complement strand
TGCCGTGCCGCTGCACGTGGGGGAGGCCCCGCGCAGCCGTGGCGGGGCCCTGAGGGCGGGTTCTAGGCGCCGTGGGGCTGCTGCCGCAGTGGAGCAGTGTCCCGGGCAGCTGCCCGCCTGTGGCCCCGGGAGCTGGCCTGCCCCGTGTGGGAGGGGGAACCACGGTATTGCTTATTGGCCCTCATCCGTTTTATGTTTAGAAAAGCACAGTTGTTTGTTTGTTTTTAATATACCGAAAGTGTACCTCCAATCATTGTATTTACGTAATGGGGTGGTTATAGCTGTTCTGTTATTGAAGTGTGCCCCTCTATAAGTCGAAGCTAAGAGTCTTTAAACAAGGATGACGTGAAGATAAAAAACGATTTTGGTTTTCGGGATAGCTCATGGATTAACATAGTTAACTTTGACCTCTTTTCCCCAAATAATACTGTGGGTTTTGCCTAGACATGTGGAATTATAAAGGCCTGGTTTTCTTCTCGAAAGGCGTCTCGAGTCTTAGATAGGATCTTAAGGCTTTTCAGATGGTTAAATAGTTCTGCCTCCAACCTGGCTGAAGATGGTCTTTGATGATATTTGTCACCCTTTTATTAAACGCCACATATTTCATTTTATCAAGCAGCCTTCTGGAGGTGGTTGAGTGATGCTGTCTGTGATCAGCAGTGTTCTTAACCTTGTGACTGCTACATTGGCAAAAAAATTTTGGGGTAGTAGCAAAACCTCATTATCATAATTCCCGAAGTCTGCAAGTCACAAGTTTTGGTTTCCTGCAGTGTCTAAACAGATTTGTGTGTTTCATTTCAGGGAAGACAAGGGGGGGAAAACAACTTGCTTGGTGAATATTCTTATTTTGAAGGGGAGGTTTCCTATTCGTTAATCAAAGAGTAACATATCTCAAGCTCTTAGCTCTCCATTTTATTTTCTACTTCGAAAAGGAGCAGTCTCAAGAAAAAAAAAGGTGGAAGTCTTGCTGTTGTAACTGTCTTTTTTTTTCCATGATATGGCTATTGGATACAGTCACACTTAGGAGAACTCCTACAACCTCAGCTTTTTTAAAAAGGCTACATGGTATCTAAGCAAAATGTCTCAAACTTGGTATCAAGTATTACATTTTTAAACCCTGACAGACAACAGTCTGCCAGCATCCGCTGGTACCCTGGATGTGGATGCTCTACAGAAACTTCTTCATTTGCTCCAGGCCACAGATGATCCATTAATTCAAGAGCAAGCTTTAATCACTCTCGGCAACAGTGCGGCCTTCTCTGTAAATCAAGTGAGTATTGTTCTGTAGAAAACAACAACAGTGTTTGAAGGGGAGGTGCTTGTGTTCTAAAAGTAATTTTATCTCTATGCCTTAATTTCTGCTAGCCCAAATAATATAATGTAGCAGCTTCGCAGGGTTTATCTCAGCTTCATGTTTGTACAATTTAAGAGTTCTGTGTTTAAGAAGTGATGTAAATGCGTCTTTCATTGCTTACAGTTACGTTAATGAAAGCATTGAATAGGAGAAGAATTAAATGCTTCCAGAATCAGATTTGAAACTTACTTTTAGCTTTACACGGATGTATGCCATTTACATCCTAGCAACTTTCTGCCTATTTGGATCTCTTCAAATCAATTGGAAAAACGTTGAGCTGGATGTGCATTTTCATGCCTTTATAAAGGTTTAACAGGTTTAACCTCCAGGGTCCCACTCTTTTGTTTTTTTCCTTTTCTTTTTGTGTAATTCTTATGACAGCTCTTTTCTATCTCCTTAAAAACTGCTTTCTTGATACAAATCTCTCAGAACAGAATGTAAGTGAATCCTCAGGCCCATTGGCCCAATTTTCTTTTTTGTGTTTTTTAAATGGTGTATGTTTTATCAGTGATGTTTACAGCATTAAGTATGAATCAATGTAATGTAAGAGAAGGATAAAGCTTTAGGATAGTAACACTGTTATGAATATACATTATTGGTAGTAATTTACCAATAATATATATTATCTAAGTATGTGTATACAAATATTATAATAAAATATAAATATGTGTATAAAAATACATATTCTAATAATATAAAGTTGCATCTTGAAATTCTAATCTGCTTACTCGGGACTTCTAGCTACTGTGACCATGCTGAACTATTCTGTAAAGTCATTATAATTACCTTTGATTCTTTATAATCTGAAATGCTTTTAGCATGCTTTGCAGGCCAGATTGTAAAAGTAAAGGTGTTGTGCCATTGTCAAAGAACTCAGATAATACTTTGGCCCTCTGGCAGGACTATTCTTAATTTCGGTGGAAGCAATTAAATATTATCTGGTAGCACTCTTTAAACAGCATAGTCTATTCTGAAAGTCTTCACCCACAAATTCCAAACATTAATATGGAAACTTTGAGGAACATCTTCAGCATTTTTTTTTTAATCTTACTAAGTATCTGTTTTATATTTCAGGATATAATTCGACATTTGGATGGACTTTCTATTATTGGAGGAATGCTTTCAGACTGTGCCCCCAAAGTTAAAGAAAAAGCACTAAATGCACTTAACAATTTGAGTATGAATATTAAAAACCAGGAAGTGATAGAGGTAAGTTTCTGAAAGGGAAAATTTGAGGTAATTGAGACACAAGAGGCAGTACAGAGCTTTCAGCTTATGTGTTAAATACAAGCTAGGATGTCCAGATGTTTTGATGTTAGACGTAAGATTTAGTAGATCTGGATGATCTGTGTGTCCCGAGGCCAAAAGCATAATTTAAACATACATTGCACAACTGGCACTAGGAACCTAGGCAGTTTGTGTTCAGCTGTCACCAAAGGCTGTTAAACAGAGAATGTACTGCTATGGTTATAATAAAATTATGTGAGGCAAGATTATTTTCAGACATGCCTGGAACATCAGGAGAGGTTGTTTAACAGGCTGGACTGCAGACTGAACTTAGCTTGACTCCTTAGGCAAGGGAGAAGAAAGCACTAATTGATTCCCTGGGTTTGTTTCAGAGCCAGTTTTTCAGGGGCGTACTTCAATCCTGAAAGAAGAGTGTGCAAAAATGGTCAGAAGTTCAGCTGGTAAATAGAGTAGTGGCCATGTGTGTGAATGCACTGACTATCAAAAAAGCCTCCACTTCTGACATGATCAGAATAATCCAGAGGTATCTGAGCAGCCAGCTGATGCAGATTTGACTTCAGCTATGTCCTTCATTAGCTTTATAGAAAGGTAGTTTGACTGGATGTGTGGTGGTTTGCAGCAGTTTTGATGCTGCACATTTTTAATGAAGTGTCTGCTAGCAGCAAAGGTTTATGCAGGTAGGAAACTACTCCTTTGGTAAAGGAAAAGTGATTTTTTCTTTTGTTTGTTTGTTTGTTAGGTTTGTTCTATACTGTCATCTGGGAAAAATTCAGTAAATAATAGTTGTTAAAGTCAGTGTAATGGAGGAGTAATTAACTGATTGTGAGATGGATGTTTTTAAAAATTCATATTATTAATTTTCAATATTTAGAACTCTCACCACCCTGACCACTAATTTTAATAATAACTGGTTCTTTGCACGGTCATGGAAAGCATTGCATAAAGGTTAAACTAGATCTAGAACAACCAACTAGCAATAATATAAACATTAACTGAACTGGGAAAGTTTGTGCGGTCAGTTTACTGCTTGTCCACTAGATGGACTCAAGGAAGCTCCTTTCTGCTTATGGCAGAAGGCAATTAGTGAATTAAAAGAGGCTTTAAGTATTTACTCACAAAAACTATCTCCTGACTCACTGGGCTAGCTACAGCTTCAGACAGTACCCAAACACTTGCATGGGATTCTGTTGGTGTCTTCTTAGCTGCTAAGGCTTCTGATTCTTCCCAGGCTTCACAGGATGCTGGGGAAAGAGGCAGACAATCTCTGACCTGGTCCTGATTTCTCCAGACAATCTGTGGGTCCCATCAAGGGCTCTTCATCTTGGCAGGTGCAGGCAGGATGTCTTGTGATGTGCAGTCCAAGCACAGATGTCACGCTGGCTATGCAGGCCTATGGCATGGAGGTATTTGGTGCCTGTACCTGGTAAACTCGAAGCAGGCAGTTTCCAGGCAACTCAGGATGCAATAAGGCAGTGAGGCAGAACATTGCCAGAAGCAGAGAGCAATGGCAGCAGCAGGAGGCAGCAAGCAAGCAGCAAGCACAAATACAAGGGCAGGGCACATTGTGTTACCTGTTCATCTCTTTTTATCAATACAGCCAGAGACTTACAGGCCTTTGGACACAGAATGGCCAATCAGAATGGCAGTTAGCCAAGCTTGACCATATTAGGTGAAGCCATAGGCTTGCTTTACCCAAATTTGGGAAGAACATAGGCCTTGCACAAGACAAACACAAGCCAAGTGTTTACCACTGGATGTAAACAGGAGCAAGACAAGTCCAGGCAAGCCAGTGTCCTTAGACTCGGTGGCTCTGCGTTCTTTGTCCTTTCCCGCAGTTGCATCACCCCATAGGAGGAGAGAGAGCAGAAAAATATGTCTGAGAAAGCCAGTACATGTAAAAGCCTGTTTTAGCCTATTTAGGCCTACCACAGAAGTCAGTGGTCACTGCTGTTCTAAGAAGTACTTCATTGAGTTGGCCATAGGGTTGGCAGAAAGGATTTAATTCCAAGACTTGTTCTTGGCTTATTTTCAACGTATAAGAGGATATGAGTTGCTCTAAGATTTTTTGTTTTTAAATAACTCCCTAAAGCAACTGTACCACTGCTGAGATGAAGTCTAAACAACTGGGGGTTTTGGAGCCATTTATGCTTCATGAAGGTTAGTGAGCATAACCCTGCAACACTGGCCTCTGTCATGCCAATAGAATGTTTGAATCTATTCAAAGCAAAACAGAAAAGCATTTGTTTCCAAGAACCTTGATCAGGTTCTGTATTCAGCCAGTGTTCAAGAGGTATTTAGGCTACTGTAGCTAGACCACTGATACTATTCATGAACAGAAATTCTGCTAGTAGCAAAAGACATCTTCTCTTTTTCTGTCCTCCCCTTTTTGCCAGGTATATATCACACAAGTTTGTAGGAATGTTGAGTCGGCTCCCCTGAACTCTGATCTGCAGCTGGCTGGACTCAGATTGTTGACAAACATGTCTGTTACCAGTGACTACCACCATAAGATGGTTGATTCCATTCCGTGCTTTCTTCATTTGCTTTCAGCAGGAACTGAAAGGACACAGGTATTGGGTAGTGCATTGCTGCAGACCAGTTATGAAGCTGCTTTGCTTGCCTCCTTTTTGCTGTTACTGTAAAATGGTTTAGATTGTGCTTAGAAAATCAACTGGTCACTAATGATAGCAGATAGTGCAGAAAAATGAATGAAATAAGGACCTCTCTTACCTTCCCCATGGAAATGTAAAAAGAGGGAATGAATATTGCTAGTGGAACCACTGGGCCAGAGCTTTGCCAAAGCAGTGCTGTGTGCACTGTTACTGTCCTAGACCTTTGCAACTCCATAATTCTCTTCTGCTTACTACACACTGCTACTGCATCACAGAGCAAGGAGAATCTGCATGTGGAAGGCTTCACTGATGCATGACTCTGTCTGAAGAAACATGCCCAGCAATGGTGACCTAAGTTATGGCTTCTTGTTACCTTGTGGTTATTACGTCTCTTGCAACCCCAATGACTACAAGAGGAAATTGTGCTTATTTGTGATTTCTGCAACATTTAGATAAAAGTTTCAAGTAGGACTCAAACTGAGTGTTTATTCAGGATGTCCCAGTACCTTCACTATCAATGTACTTGACTGCTCTCAGATCTAAACCTATTTTCCAAAATAAATTGCCACTAGACTTAGCAGACCTATTTTACTTAAATACAGAAAGCAGCACTTGGACTTTTCCTAGTATTTCTGTATAAGATTAGTGTCACAAGGTTCAGGAAACTACAACAGTGTATTTGTATGTGCTTCTAATGAAGTTTTAAATACAGTGCCTAGCTTTCCTCTATTTTAAAGAAGAAAACATGTTTTGTCTACTTCCAGTTCTTTACAGACCTTGCCTTACGTCAAATTGGTGTTTTAAATGCCTGTATTTAGTACATACTTGCTAATGACTCCCCAAGCTCTATTTTTTTGCTGCACCAAAGACTGAAGTGCACAACTCCATTCTACCTTTTCCTCTCCAAGCCGGCACTGACACTATTGAAGCCCATTACTGCTGTACTTACTGATTTTGGAGCTTGCAATGATCATGTGTGTTCCTCATTTCAGATTCAGGTTTTGAAAGTGCTTGTGAACTTATCTGCAAATGCAGACATGACAAGACATCTTCTCAGAGCTGAAGTAAGGTTCTTACTCTTTCATTATGATTTTAGCATTTATACATGTGTGTGTGTGTGCAGCTAAATGCAGGTACTAGAAGAATGTTTATGTATCAGAAGTACATAGGCAACTCCAGAGTAAGGCTGGTTAAAAGCTGTAGCTAGAAGTGCACATTGTTTCCCAGGCTGGCTTTCAGTGTAGTGTACTACAGATAGGGGCAGGGGCAGGAGGAGTTACAGGGCCTGTGTACTTCAAGACCATTGGTCATACTTGCCATGTACCATTCCGAAGAGCAGGGACTTGGAGAAGCCTGTTTTCACCCTCCCTCTCCAACAAAAGGGGCATTACCATGAACTTCTCCTGTGCCATTTACATGTGAGCTACTCTGGTAAGTTTCAAACCCAAACTCTCATTTCCAAACAGTCAGTATACAAATGGAAGACCAGGTACAAAATCAAATACAGACAGATGCAAATGAGCCATCGCAGCAGCTGTTTCTGTACCTAAGACAATCAAATTCCACTGAAATCCCCTCACCTTTACCCAACAGCAGCCACAGAACTGGTGTCCTCAAGCACCATAAGTGAATTTTCCCCATGCACTTAATTAGGATTTTGTGAGGAGCTTTACCTTATACCTGCTATGGCTGGCCTTGGCATAGAGGTTTAGTTCAGTTACGACCTTCCCTCACACCAAAACAAAGAGTCAGGAGCTGGAAGGGTGCTGCACCCTCCTCTCCCTCCCCAAAGTAAATAGTTTCAAACAGGCAGTGGCTTTTATTTTGGAGCTGTCTGCCATGTGCAAAGCTAGTCTAGCTTTTCATTATTAAAACAAGATTAGGGCAGTTAAATAGATCTGATAGAAGCACATCCTTTATCAGATGTGCTAACATAAAAACACTCAGGTCACTGCAGAGGGCAAAAGCAACATTACTGAGAGAGGAAGCAGACCCTCTCTCCCATAGATGAGTTTTCTAGACGCCACATTTTGGAGATTGAAAAGTACAAAGCATTTCCTAGCCTGTGCTGTACGAGCCAGTCTTTTCTAAAGAGGAAAGGTGCATGCAGTGCAGCCTTCTGGATTGCTTTCACAGGATGTGGAGTTCTGTTATTTTCATGGAGTTTGGGGTTTAGGTGCAGATTTTTTTTCACCATTATTTAAGTTAGATTTGGCTACATGTACTCTCTGCTGGTGACTGAGTATGAATTGTTTCTTGAATGCCCTAGGTGCCATCACTGCTGCTGCTGTTTGACAACCGTATGAACAGAGATATTCTGCTCAGAATCCTGACCTTTGCTGCAAATGTGAAAGGGAAGGTGAACGATGGAGAAGGCAATACAATCCAAGACCAATACAGCAAGGATTCAATTTTTGTTACACTTTGCAGAGACTCTACCCCATTTGCTCAGAAACTGGCAGCTTTACTGCATCACCCCGATACAGAGGTGAAAGAGCAAGTGGTGAGAATATTAACACAATAGTGAATTAAAAAAATAAAAGCTATGCTACACCCTCCCCCCCAATAGGCAAACACCACTTGCCAAACACTACCATTACTAGGAGCAAATCAGTTACCACAAAGAGAATTCAATGCACTTAATACAGAGAGTATATCTGGTATCTTTTTTACAAGCCCAGTACAAGCAATAGCTTCATTAGTACTGAGAAAACCCTGTAGACCTGGTACCTGGACACAGAGGGGAAGGAAAGGGTTAGAGCGCAGCAGCTTTGACATGCACAGTAAGCTTTTTAATGGATGAGTGAAGTGAATTGAAAGAGTCTTCACAATGTAATATTTCCTTTAAATACAGCTATTGAATAAATACCTCTGCAGAGTGGTGCATTAAAATGTAGCCATTAGGGATTAGGTGTTTCCGTTTTATTAATTTAATATCTACTAAATGGGTGCAGGCAAATCTTAGAAAATGTTCAGTAAAAACATGATTAAATGCTCATTGGCTTCCTACAGAATTAGTGTTTCCAGTGAAATCTGCACCCAAAGCTACCCAGCTTATATTTTCTCACCTTTCCTGCTACATTCTCATATGCTTAGTATGTCCATTCCTTTTAGCAAAACTGCAGTGTAGTTAACCACAACTGTGCAAGGTTTCTACACTTGGAAAAAACAGGAGAGATTACACCTTGCTTCAAAATAGTCTTGTAAGGAAAGCATACATCTGCTCCAAAATACTTTGAGTCAAAGGTTATCTGCAAGTCTAATACAACGTTCTCATCTTTATAAACAAGTGTGCAAGAGCAGGACCACACAGAGTTTTACAAAAGCTGCTTGTTCTGTAGCAGCTCTGTTTTCCTTAGAGAGCTTTGCTCCTGTTTCTTTGTAGCTGGAACATCAAATGGAGTAAGTGCTTCTGTTAGCCCCTATGCACTGTTAATTCAAGATTAAGTGAATAGATATAAACAACACTATGAGAGAACCCAAAGGCAGTCTCACTGAAAAACACTAGAGCACAATTCATACTGAAACAAGACTGCTGGAAGTTCCTGAACAGAGAAATTGCAGAGTGTCACAGATGGAAAGGCTTGAAAATCTTTCCAGCACTGCAGAGTTGCATTATCTCAATGGCTATAGGATGCTTCATCTTTCTAAGCTAATAACCCACTCTGCTCTTACTAAAATATTACTCTTCTCTTTCTGTAATTCAGTAGATATTTTATGTATTTTAAGAAAGGGAAACGACAAGAGAAGTATGACCTTGCCCTGATCAATACAGGGATAAAGCTGCATGCATGTAATTTATCTGCCTAGGTAATTTTAACTGATCAGGAATACAATTAAGGCAAAAATAGAAGTTGGCATGTTTCCCAGTCATAACCCTGACAATTGCTGCATTGATAGCAGACTTCCCTTTCTCCTTGTCACTGCTTGAAAAACACTGTTCAGTTTGTAGTAACAAGTTAGGTTGTAAACAGATGATATTTTGTCACTTTCTGTAGGTTTTTTGTCTCCTTCTGTGTTCGAAAAGGAAAAATAAAGTCTAGGTCAGAGACCAAGATAATTTACCAACCCTACCTTTCCCTTCTGACAAGAGCTTGGACTAATCTGTTCTAGTCCAAGCTAGTTCTATTCCCATAGAGATGGGTTTTCTTAACATCAACAACTGAGATGTCCAGATGGTTCCTCTCCTGTTCTCCAATCCAATGAGTTTTTCAGATAATCATATTTTTTATAATTATAATTGATCTCTTATCCTTTGCTTTGATAGCTGACAGGAACAAGTGGCCATTGTCCTCTTTTCAAAGAGAGCCACAAAAGCTTGTTACAGCATTGTCTCATGCTTTTTCTGCCCTAGAAAGACCTGGTTTGAATTGCTTTCTTCCTAGAACAATGCTACTGAGATGTTCTGAAATCATGCAGGACTCACCAAAGGATCTTTGTGTGTAATTATCTGCCACTTCACCCCCTAGCACCAAGCAAAGTAGCAAAGTGTAACAGTTGGTAGTCTCCATACAAAGAGATCCTGTGCTGGTTAGAGGCTAACTGGAATATTTTAACGAGAAAAATTAAGATTATAGGCTATGAAAAGAAAACTATGGTGATGTCTACTTCACTCATAGGTTTGCTGATATGTATAAAAACAAGGACATAAACATATATAAGACAGTCTGTGTCTGTCAGAGTCTGTCTCTCTCCCTGGCTTTTGCTTGGATCTGTGTAACCCAACTAACTATTCTGCTTCTACTCCCCCGACTCACAATCTTTCCAGTTCACCTTGCATGTAAGGCAGATTCTGGGATAAGGCTGGGGGGTGGTGAGAAGGTGGAAGGGTGGTTGGGAGCTCCTCCTAGGGATTCTGATTTCTAGAAATCGTATTGTGTTTCTGTATTACTTTTAACTTGTATATTTCTGTATATAGCTGTAAATATTTGTAATATATTGTAAATATCTGCTTGTAAATTGTGCTAAGCTGTGAATATAAAACTTCATTCCTTAACTTCCAGCCAGCTGAGTCTAGTCTGGGTCAAGTCATTGGGGGGTGGGGTAGGGGGGGAGGGACAGGTAACTCCCAAACCATCACAGATCCACAGCTAAATTTGTGCCATTACTGACATTTAGCCTCACAAATCAGTACTGCTCTGCTGTGTGGCTGCTTACCTTGGGATGCTGCAGTTTAATTTCATCTTTCCAAAGAACAGAATTTTACAGAATAGTGTATTGATGATTTTGAAAATTGAAAACAAAGCCAGCAAAACGCAACCTGACTCTTAACTGTATCTTTTAAAGTACTCCAAACATTCTGCATCTTGGGAGCCTCTGCAATGTGATAAGCATATATTAAGTATTATGTTATCGAAATAGTTATTGAAGCTATTGTGTAAATATGAGTCCAAATAGAGACTTCATCTGAAATATCCTCCCAAAAATCAAGACAGAACAACTGAGAGTAGTTTGAAACAAATTTTGGACAAGTTCTGGTGAATGCAAGAATTACCTTTTCAAGTACAGAAATGGTGATGTTTGTCAGAGGAGCCCACACCAGAAGTATGTTAAGCTACTTTTTCTTACACAGAACAGCAATCCTGTTCCAGAACCCTTCTCCTGCGGGACCTCCTCATGCAGTTATTTGCTGGCATTAAGCTACACAAGACTTCCAAGACTACCCAACATACATTTTTAAGTGATCTTTTAACTGTTGACAGTTATCTTTTCAGTTTGTTCCTAGCATGAAGTCTCAGTAACTGGCTTTAATTTGTTGTCTTTTAAATTGCAGAGAAATGATGTTGTCTTTAAAATAAAAATATCCTTGTGGACTATGAATAGAAAATATAATGCACAGCAAGAGCAAAAAAACCCAAAAAACATATCCCATAGACCAAACCAAGTCTTGGACCAAAGAAGTGATTTTCCAGTGAATTCTGAAGAAGCAAACCAAGCCTTTTTCTTTGCAACAACAGGCTTTAATTTTGTCCATTAGCATGGCAACTTGATACAGATACATGTAGCCAGGTTTCACAATATTGGACAACCCTGGGAACTCTCCTTGGGCATTAAAATTATATGGAAGCTACATGGAAAAATAGCACAGCCCCTGCTTAAGACTTTTCACTTAAAGGAAACAAACCCATACCCAAGTTACCAACAGGGTGAGTCAACACAGAGACAAGAACTATTAAGAGATTCTTTCATCTCTGGGACTGCATTTGACAAGAAAGTTCTATTGGACATGTTCAGGCCTAACTTACATACACTGACAAAAAATGAAAGTGCACAGAGACTCTGGCCAGCAGTAAGTTTGACACATCAGTGGTGCAGTAGTAAATCACCTCTCTCTAAAAGGCACATTTCTTTAGATCACTGGGAAATCCAGTTTTCGTGGTTCATCGATATATGAAAAAGTAGAAGCACTCAGTAAAATCATTATTGTACTTGTGCTTTAACAACAGAACTGTATTGGAAGACTCCACCCCACAAACCATCCTGTGAAGCTATCAAGGTACAAGGCATAACCTGAAGAACAATGACTAACAGGCAGGAGATGACATTCTAACAATGACCAATTCAAGTCAGTCATTAACTGCAGGAGTATGTCCTGTGCTGAGGTCATTATTGCTGCTGCAGGTGTGATGAAGAGTTTCGAAAAGACCTGGTAGTTATCAGCGGGGTACGTATGAGTTATTCCCAGACAACAATTAAACGGGTTTTAGATCATCTCTCAAAAACCTCTAACAATAGAATTAGTAAAATTTATCACAAAACTTGTATACAAGTTTTAGTTCTGAAACTGACAAGCCTGACATCTAAAAATCCAATTCACTCCAAAAAATCTACTTTGTAAGTACATCATAATTAATATTTGTAACATTAATTGCTAGTTTAAATCAAACAGGGCTTGTAAGGATTTGCTCCTGCTCTGCTACTATTCAAACCCATCATTTGTACTCAAGTCCCGTGATTCTCCATGGTTCAAGACAAAGAAGTCTTCTTTTTTTAAGCCATATCGTTCAAGAGCTTCATTCAGTTTAACTGGAGGATCCAAGTAATACTAAGAAAGAAAAAGAAAAAAAAAAAAAAGATCAGGGAAAAGATACTAGTGCATCACTTGGGGAAAAAAAAATCACTGCTCCAAACAAAGATTTGTTTACATCTTAAACATTGCCTAAGAAGTTTGTCAAATTAAAATGTTTAATTTTTAGTTTTTAAAGGCTAGGAATGTTGATTTACAGGTGTAGAGTAACCAGCAAGGCACAGCTCAGTCTTCTGCATCATGTTAAGCTAAATTCCTTAGAAGCAGAAACATGGGAGAGGTGTCAGAAGCTCAGAGATGGTGTTTTCCCTCCTGTAGTGAAACAGCTGACAGCTCTACTGGTTAAAAAATGGGATTCCTCCTGAGGTTACTTCATTGTGTTAGCTTTCAGAAAAGGGACCATCAGTAAGAAATCCTTCAGTTTTCCATACTTCTGAAGACACAACAGCATTTGTACTGTGGGCACTAGTGACAGGGCTTATTGAAAGCATCAGGGACAGGAAGTGTTCTACCCCAGTTAGAGAAAATGTATCAGATGAACCAAGCTAACAGCATCAGAGCTGAATTTTAGAATGTAGTGGTGTTGCTGCTGCCGATACAAAGTTGAAAAGCAGCTACCAGACAGGGTGTATCAAAGCAGACAAGACACTGCCCTTCCACGGCATGTGTTAGTCACCCTGAAGGTACCTAAGTAACCTCTTCGTTAATACATGCTGGGGGGGCAACTAAACATCATTTGAAAAAAATCAACAACTCACTCAATTTTCCCTGTTCTTGCTGGTATTAATGATGAACTAGCTGTTAAATGTATTTACTAGACAGACACTATTAATACATGCTGCACTAACCCGCAGCCATTACTGCCTCCAAGGGATGCACTACTCAGTTCACCTCTGTTGCTTCATGTGTCTCCCCCATCTTCCATGTTCCTGAGCTTCTGGTTAGCAGACACTGGTTTCAACTCTATACTTTCAAAGTAATCTAACCACAGAAAATGTTCTGTAATTGGGTTTGAAAAGCTTAGCACTGTTCTCACCTGCAGTACACAGAGTGACAAACGACAACCTCTGTACGAGTCAAAAGTTAATTTTACAGACAGATGGGTTAAATTGCATGAGCAAAGCTCCATCAGTGGCTGTGCACTCAGGAAAGCTCAACTCATGTAGAGTGTTGACGTTTACCTCATTTGCTAAAGCAAAGGTCCCCCAGTGAATTGCTACAGACTTCTTGGCCTGAACATCAATATGGATTCTTACTGCTTCTTCAGGATCCACGTGCTGGTATTTCATAAACCACCTAGCAAAACATAAAGCAATTTTCTTGTGTGTCATCTAATTCAGAGAAAAATTTCTTCTTTGTTTTCATTGAATAAAGGCAAATCATCTGAAAACAGAGATGTATTTGCTCACCTTATCAAATGACGGAACACAAAGGACACCCAAAATCAACAAGCTGGAGTATACCCAGCAGTACATACATTTCACTCCCCTTTTCAATAGGATTTTTCCATATCTGTATCTTTAGTAGTATAAGGACATATTACTGGTGCCTTAAGGCCACAGATCTAAATTCATGCCTGAAAAAATTCCATGCTAGAAGTGCACACCAAAAAGTGCAAGCTTCAGAAGTGAGCCTAAGGGAGCAGGGCAAAGCAGGAGACCCTGGCAGTTTTTCAAAGGCACCAGATTTTCACCTCCTTATTCAAACTCCCATCGTCGTTTCCCAACCTAGACATGTTTTGCTGCCACCACTACAAAAGCACTGTCATCTAACAGTTTAGATACTCCGTCATGAGCAGGATACAGATGCCTAACCAAGCAGATCTTTCATACTCTCTAAAGGAGTCATCCTTAGCTCCAGAGAAGATGCAGAACCAGAAGGCAGGAGAAAAATGCAGCAAATTGCATGCATCTGAACGAGCTGAAATAAGTGCTGCTCTTTCAGAAAAACAGCCACAAAGTAATTCCAGATTTTCACTGAACTTTTTTTATGGAAGAAAGTCAGCTCTTTACTGTGCTCAAGACCACAGAAAAACCTCTCCAAGAACATCGGACATACACAGGCAAGCACCCTAGACACTTCAGCTCCATCTCGCTTGCTCTTTTTAATCATTCAGCAATTCCTTTTGCCTCAGCAATTTCCTCCTCTTGCCACTATATGCTCTCGTACACCCTTAGTGCAGTACATCTGCAGTGTTCACTGCTGAGTGTATTTTTGGTCACCAGTCTACCATTTAATTTGTGCATTTTGATCAAACTTTGGGGTTCATACCTTGGTTCATAAGCTCCAATGGGGATGGCTGCAAGATCAAAAGGTCCAAACCTTTTACCTATCTGCTCAAAAGCAACACAATATCCAGTATCTCCAGAAAAGAAGAACCTGTTCCACGGGCCTAGGACAGACCAGCTGCCCCAGAGAACCTTGTTGTCATCTGTGGCAGTCCTTTTGCACCAATGCTGAGAAGGGGTGAAGACAAAGGTAACAGCGTCGTGCCCAGGGACACAGTTCTCCTCCCACCAGTCCAGCTCAATCACATTCTCACAGCCACACCTCTGCATCCAGCCCAGGAGCCCTAGGGGCACAAACCAGCGCAGCTCGCTGCCGAAGCGCTGGTTCAGGCTGGTCACAGTGTTGTGGTCCAGGTGATCATAATGGTTGTGGCTGATCACCACTGCATCTATCCTGGGCAGCTGCTCCACTGAGCACGGTGGGCCTCGGAAGCGCTTGGGCCCCAGCAGCTGTGTGGGGGAAGCTCGCTGGCTGAAGATGGGGTCAGTAAGAAAAATAAGTTCATCCATTTCCACCAGCACTGAGGCATGGCCCAGCCACGTCACGCGTAGACCAGTTCCTGTCTTCCCAGCAAGTTCAGGCTTTTGAACAAAGTAAGGTTTTAGAACTGGGAGCTCTTTGTCGAGTTCCTAGTAAAACAGAACACAACAGGCATGAGATTTCAGAACGTCTTTAGCAGAAGCTGCATATAAGGCTCAAATCATTCCAGTCAAGATTTGCATTTTCTATTTTTAGGCAACCAGAGAACTGAAACACAAACCAGATGCCTTTATAATGATAATTTTTCTAGCTACTTCCTCCTAGTTTCACCTTAGGTTTTTTTAACTTTTTTTTCAGTTCTCTGTTAAGAGAGAAGAGAGAGCTTGAGAGCGTCCCATTACGTGAAGAGATCTACCAATAAGAGCCTGAAAGCATTGCAGGTAAAGCACTGCGTGGCACCAACATCATCCTGGGAAAGGCTTTGCAGCTGGTTGGCCTTCCTGACCTGGAAAACACTTTTACTGTACCAAATGCTTCAGCTTAGCTTGTGCAACTAAAGAATGCATCCTCTAAGCCCTAGCACAAATAAGTCACAAACCCACAGGTGAAAGGGAAATCCATGTTCCCAGCAGAGCTCCACAGAAGCTCTGACAGCCTTTACTATCCCCTTTCTTTCTCCCATGATGCACAGAAACAGCACATGGAGGGATACTCACTTGCCTGATGGGAGCTTTTACAATTCTCTTCCCATCCTGCCAAGAATTCCATGAGCATTCATAAAACACAAACCCACTTTAAGACACACCTTAAGGCACTTTGGTGTGCTGCTTCTTGTGATGTTTTATTGAGGCCTTCAAGGTAATTAAAGTTTCATGATTACTGAATAAATCACTATACTGATCTCCTTCTATGTTTAGGCTGCAATCCCATGAATGACTTAAAATCAGCTGAATCCATATGCTGGGCAACGAAGTTATGGCAACCTTCCCCCACCTCCCTTCTTGTTCCATTGTGAATACTTAGGCAGTCTCCACTCATGTTTGGTGGGTTGGATCCAGCTGAACATCAACCCAGAAGAAAACAGACAGCTGTCACTTCGGACAGCTACCAAATCTGACTCATGTGTAGCCTCAAGCTGGCACAAAGGAAGCCATGGGTAGATAACATCTACTGAAACTCATGGTCCAGCCACCACTCTGTCTCATTTTGAATTAGAGCTATGCCCTTCACTGCAGTTTGGCTGAGATGCTTATGCAGGACTTTTCCTATTAAAAAAAAAAAAAAACAACCAAAGCCTTCTCAGAGTTCCTGACCATCTCTAGTTCTGCCACGTTGTATCTCAGACTCTCTTGCCAAATGGTTCTGGATTGAACTCCTTACATCACTTGAGAAAGCTTTTCTTGTGCTAGGCAGCTCCTACAGACTGCTGACACACTTCTCTCCCTGGTAATCACAGATGTCCCAGAACCTCCGGTTCCTAGTCAGGTTTTCCCTGCAGTGGTAGCTGCTCTCATTCTCTAGGTCTGGGACAGATTAGCACTGTCAGAGAGCTTCTACAGAGCTGCCCTCCCACTTGTTTACAATCCGGCCGACACTGTGACAGTTGAGGAGTCTGGCTTTTCCCTTGCTAAAGCAGTCCTAACAACTTCAGGAAAGTTACTTTCTCCACAATGCTTTACTGATTTAGAGGGCATGTGATGGGAAAAAGCATACACACCTCCACTCCCCACAGGCCCACAGGAATAAAATCTTCATGAAATTGCTTTTCCTGAGAATTAATGGACACATCTACTGGAAAAGTTTAATTTCTATATCCAGGAACAAGAAATAGAGAACCTTCTGGAAAGCCCAATGTAAGACGAGTACAATCCAATCACTTAACTCACACAAGAGTAAACACAGTATGAGTATTAGATTGAGACAAACTATAGCAGATCTTTGAAATGTGGTATAAATACCAAACCATTTGAGGTCAGAAGAGACCTCCAACCCCCAGATCAGCTGCCAACAGAAGCAAAATATGCCTAATGCTATCTTGTTTTCATCACAGGAGTCATACAAAAACTCCTCCTGCGGTGCCCCTTCCCCCCTCCCGTGCTCGTCTTTCCTTCCTAATGCAAAGCAAGCAGAAGCACATGACAGGTTTTGGCAGGACTAGCTAATTAGCTTAGGACTTTTGGCACTTGGAGCATACTGGAATACCACTGGATTTTACAGAAATTAGAACAATGTTAACTGTTGATATAAAAACCCCAAGAGCACTGAAAAAAAACTCATTCATAAAGGCTGTAATGGAAACGCAGGAAGTTTGTGTGTTCCAGACAATCACACAGGCCTGTTGTGAAGGCATGGTTAGAATACCCAGAGCTTTACACAAGGAAGCACAGAGCTGGGAACAAGCCTCTTGTTTTCTCTCTTTTTTTTTTTTTTTTTNAAAGGTTTTTTTTTTTTTTTTTTTTTTTTTTTTTTCCCCCACATATGCAAAGTTCTTGAAAGTTAACCTGCCCTTCACTGCAGGGTGTCGCTAGGCACACTCAGTGTGGAAACTGAAGGAGGAGTCTACTTGAAGGATGTGCTATCTAGCAGGGCTAAATAAAGCATGTGGCCCTTAGTTTGAACATCAAACAACTTCACAGGTAAGCACTTTACAGATTGATTTATGTGTGGAACAAACATAAATGGACAAGCAAAATGGCAAGGACTCAAGATCCCTATATAGGGTTTTCCTTCTTCTGATTTATGTCACTGAGATCCTTAATAATTGCAGGCACTTAATAAAAAAAAAAAATTAATATGCACAGGAATAAAATTAGTCCAAAATTAATCCTGTATGGGTCAGGGAGGCAGCCTTACAAGTGGTACAGTGTAGATTTCATTGTAATCATCCTTTATTGCAGGGATAATCTGTAAATTAAAGAGGAGTTCTGTAGCTCTCCAGTGCCAGCAGAGAGCTTTATATCCTGCACCTGCAGTACACCTTTGGTCTGTCTTCCACCTGCTCCAGTTACTAACCAGATTTCCAAGTGGTGCTGGTAAAATCTGAAGCCTATTGTGCACATACAGGGTAGGGCAGTGGTCAAAGGCAATTGCAAACACCATGGGGTAAGTTTTACACAGATGTGGCCCAATATCGTAGTGCAGCCCACTGTCTAGAAAGCTTCACACACTGAGGCACAGCCACTGCTACTTCTACAAGGTGCAGACAAGGTCTAGAAGCAGGACTTCAGTCAGAGCAATTACAACCAAGATTATTTCTCCCTTAACACATTCTTAACACCTGCTTGCTGAAAAGTGCTTTCCCTGGTTCCACACCCTTCAGCACAGCATTTTCAGAGTGCAGCTGACACAAAACATGCTGAGAAGTAACCAGTATCCTTCACTCTTCACCGAGAAGAGCTTCTCTCAGAGGTTGCTTCCTCTGCTTCCTTCTTTTTAAAAAAATACTCAACAGAAGCCATACCCCAAGAATAAATAACAGTGGGGCCCACTGAACTGAATTCAGTGGCACCTTTAGTATTTCAGCAAAAATCCTTGCTCAGGTTACCTTTAAACAGATGGGTGTTTTTCTCCTGGTATACTGAAACAGAAAACTATAGATTTGCAAGCAATTTCCTGAAGAAATGCCTGCAACTCTTTATTGTGTTTCCACAAAGCAGTTGTAATGTATGCAGTAAATGGCAGCGTGAAACATTCAAGGCAAGTGAGATATGCCACAGCTACTTCATGCAATATGAATTACAGTAGCAGCATGCTTCGTAGGGCAACATCTATTAGCAAAGAAACAATGTAACTGTAGAAGTAGGGGGTATTTTTGCTGTTTCAGTAAATATAAATTGGGTAAATCAAAGGGTGTGGCACCAATAGAAAAGGAGGAAGAAAATTAGAGAGGCAGAAACTGTTAACCAACCTTCTGGAAAGAATAAAGTGATAAATCTCCAGAAGGTGCCCCAAAAGCACCAGGAACTGTCCTATTTAATTGATTAGAGCAGGGACAGAGGCAACGTCAATCAAGAACAGGAAGCATGCAAGTATTTACCTGCTTTGAGCATGGCACGTTGCTGTTATTCTTTTCCATGAGGGACCACTTCAAAATGTTTGGCAAGGTCGGTGACTTCCATGTTGGCCATGGATTGACAAACCTCCCATCTTTGCCCCTCTTTGATTTGGTGACATCCTCTTCTAATCTGTAGTCCAGCCTGAAGCTTTTCCTGGAGGTCCTGGAAGAATCGCTGCCCCTGGAGCCTCGGCCCGAATTCTGGCGCTTCCTCACCGTTTCTTTAGGATACTGGTTAGACGCAGTCAAAGGCTGCTCCTCCTCTCTTTTCTTATCCATGGCTTTGGGAGAACTAAAACAGTTTTTTAATTAATCAGTCTTTTCTCGGACCAACATCAATACCCGTAAGACCAAATGTTCTTACGCATACTAAAAGAAGCTCTGCTCTTCTTATGATTTACTGCATTTTTTTCCTCAACAAAATATGTTTTTAAAACAGTTTCTATTACACAAAGACTTAAGAACATGCTGTGGCAAGTAGACAGGAGATGAACTCTTTGTAGTTCAAGCAGAACTTCTGTCCCTGGTATGCACAGCTTCAGATACTAACACCATTAGCCACCAGCTGCAAGAGTTGGGGGGGGAAGACTGCCCCAATTTACATTCGGCAAAAAGATGGAAATTGCTCCTGAAACCTGGGGAGGTTTAGTTCAGTGTAACATGATCCTGCAAACCTGTTCAAGAGACACTGGAACTAGAATATGCTAGGATCTGCCCATCTAGGGACTTTTTCTTGCAATAAGAAGCAGCAGCTTCATGTAGCGTTATTTCAACTGAGAAAATCTACGTACACGCAGAGAAGTCAGAACACAAAAGACATTTGCTCCTATATTCTCCAACAGCTTATTGCAGTAACAGTAAATCCACAGCTTAAAATGTAACGTTAATACACATTTAACCAAACTGACCAGTGAAAGGCCACAGAAAATCGGAACATCTCAAATAAATCATGGCTGCAATAGGTGCTCTTAATTCCACAATGAAAAGCAAAAATGAGAAAATAATCAAGAAGAGCTTATTACTATAAAGTCCCAGTTCTGCCACATTTCTTAGAGAACAGCAAATTCAGCAGCTAGAGCTTCTTATTCCAAACTGGACTGAAGAGTCGCAGAGTTTAGGAACATGGAGTCCTATTTCTAAAGTGAAGAAAACAGAAGTCCCCATTTCATTTTAAAAGCTGCTGAAGCAATCTGGTTTAAGCTAAATGCTCCAGTTTCTTCATGGACTTTATTCAGCTGAATATAAATTTACTGCTCTGACAGAGTGATTTATTTTTAACAGGCTGCTGTGCTAAAGAGTGCACAACTCTCTGGTGCTTACAAACTTTCCCTGATTACATCTAGAAGATGACACCTGAAGGCTGTGTGGCCATTCAGCCAGACCTGGACAGGCTGGAGAGCTGGTCAGGGAGAAATTCAACAATGCCAAGTGTAGAGTCTTGCACCAGGGAAAGAATAACCCCATGGACCAGAATAGGCTGGGGACTGGCCTATTGGGAGAGCAGCACAGGGGAAAGAGACCTGAGGGTCCTAGTGGACAACAGAATGCCCATGAGCCAGTAACATACTCTTGTGGCCAAGAAGGCCAATGTCATCTTGGAGTGCATTAGAAAGGCTGTTGAGTATGTCAAGAGAGGTTCTCCTCTCCCTCTGCCCTGGTGAGGCAACATCTGTAACACTGTGTCTAGTTCTGGGCCCCGCAGTTCAAGAAGGACCTCAGTGAAATGCTTGAAAGAGTGCAGCTTAGAGCCACAAAGATGCTGAAGGCATTTGAATGGCTCCCTTGTGACTAAAAGTTGAGGAAGCTGGACCTCTTTAGCTTGGAGAAGAGGAGTCTGAGGGGTGACCTCATTGATGTTTATAGAGATGTGAAGGGCAACATCAGGAGGACAGAGCCAGTGAATATCCACTGATGGGACAAGGGCAATGGGTATAAGCTGGAGCAGAGGAGGCTCCATGAGAACATAAGGGAAAATGTTTTCACTGTGAGAGTGACAGAGCCCTGAAACAGGCTGTTCAGAGAGGTTGTGGAGTCTCCTTCTGTGCAGACACTCAAAGCTTGCCTGGATGTTTTCCTGTGTGACCTGCCCTTGGTGATCCTGCTCTGGCAGGGGAGGTATTTCAAGGTCCCTTCCAACCACCAACATTCTGCAAATTTGTGACCCAACAGATCATAAACAGACAGTGTGACAAAATGCTTAGGTGCAGAAGTAAGTTTTAATATGAAACTGTCCTGTGGTTAAAGTCTCCCTGACGCGTTACAGACCACCTACTGCTTCTTCAATGCAGATACTCAAATTTCAGCTCTGTACTCACATGAGAAGCAGTGGGCTGAGGCACCAAAGCCAGTCCACTCAAACAGCATTTTCACAGAACAGAATTATAGGCCACAGGCTTTTTTAAGAACTTGCATGACTAAAGTGTGCCACTCACAAGTTCCTAATGACAAGGAACCAGAAACTGCAATCCTTGCAGCCAAGGCTTTGTGCACAAGCATTAGCAAACTCAACCCAAATTAATCAAGTGCACCCTCAGCAAGTTTGCAGATGACACCAAGCTGTGTGGCACAGTCGACTTGCTAGAGGGCAGGGATGGCATCCAGAGGTACCTGGACAGGCTGGAGAGGTGGGCCCAGGCCAACCTCATGAAATTCAACAAGGCCAAGTGTAAGGTCCTACACCTGGGTCGCTGCAATCCCAAGCACAAATACAGGCTGGGTGGTGAGTGGCTGGAGTGCAGCTCTGAGGAAAAGAACCTGGGGGCCTGGTTTGGTGAAAAGCTCAACATGAGCCTGCAGTGTGCAGATGTGGTCCAGACAGCAACTGTGTCCTGGGCTGCATTAAGAGAAGCATTACCAGCAGGGCAAGGGAGGTGATTCTCCCCTTTTACTCTGCTCTTGTCAGACCCCACCTGCAGTACTGTGTGCAGTTCTGGAGCCCCCAGCACAAGAAGGACATGGAACCGCTGGAGAGAGTCCAGAGGAGGGCCAACGAAGATGCTCAGAGGGCTGGAGCACCTCTGCTATGAGGACAGGCTACAAGAGTTGGGGCTCTTCAGCCTAGAGAAGAGAAGACTATGAGGAGACCTTGTAGCGGCCTTCCAGTATCTGAAAGGGGCATACAGGAAGGCTGGGGAGGGACTATTCACAAGGTCTTGTAATGACAGGACGAGGGGTGATGGGTTTAAACTGGCAGAGGGGAGATTTAAAGGGGATGTTAGGAGGAAGTTCTTTACAGTGAGGGTAGTGAGACACTGGAACAGTGAGGGAGGTTGTGGCTGCTCTCTCACTGGAGGTGTTCAGGGCCAGGCTGGATGAGGTCTTGAGAATCCTGATCTAGTGGGAGGTGTCCTTCCCTATGGCAGGGGGTTGGAACTGGATATCTTTGAGGTCTCTTCCAACCTAAACCATTCTATGATTCTATGATTTACTGGGGTGCTCCAAGCTCAGATGCAGAGCCTGTCCCTGCTACTTTGGCCGCAATCAGTTACCAAAGAGAAAGCACAGTGTCAGTTGCACAGCTGTGACAACTGATAAATATTGTGACAGTGTCTTTAAAACACATTATTTTGCCACACAGTAGAGAGAAAACATGAACACATTCAAATCTACCCCTAAAAAGGCAGTCTGAAAGGCAGTCAGCAAACACTGATGATAGAATGCCTTTGGTCAGAATCCTGGTTTAATGTGATTGCTCTGTACTCTGGTTTCCCTCTAGTTTTACTGAAAACACTCTGATTGTGTATTTTCTATTTAGCAATGAGACACCTCATGTGCATTAGTTTTAACTGAGCTGCCACTAAACAGTTTCTGGAATAAAAGCCTCCAGTTAAACAGTCACCCAGCTTACTCTGCACCATTTTAAGTAGACATAAATGGTAACAAAAAGAATCAGTATGACAAAAAGGCAGGTGGAAAACCCAAAAAATGGTAACAGGTATTCTAACTGTTACTATAGCTTAGGAGGGTTGGGGATTTTTGCATTCCTCAAAGAGCAGCTTCAGTGCCAACTCAGCTTACTAATTTAGCAAAGCACAGAGACAGCAAAAAACATCCACTCTTCTAGAAAGCACCACGAAAACAAATCACAAAATTTAATCAGATAGGTACTTAATTACAGGAAATTCTTCTGTTAACAGCTTAGATGTCTGATTTTAAAATATATAACTACTGTAATTACTGTTCCTGCAAGGCATATTCTATTAGAGAGCAAAGTGCCTAAGGTTTTATTTTTAAGATCCTGTTTATCTATTCATTCATCTCTAAAATAGGTGAAATCTACTTTTGCTTACATTTTCATATAAGCCTTTGATCTTATTCTGAAAGCATAAACCTCTAGGGAAGTGGAGATCAACTATGCTTATTAAACAAAGACAATGCCAAGGCATTTAAGGAACTGCAGGTATCTGTCTGCCAACATACTTTCCCCATGAAGCACATATATTATTGTCATTAGTATTCCATAAGCAGCTGAAGGGATAAAAGAGCTCTGTACTCACAGAATACTTTAAACCAGTTTACATGCATAAAGCAGGGGCACATTTACAAACAACTGACAAAAGTATTCCTGAACTTTATATTGCTTTGAAGCATCAGTCTTGGAGTTCATTTCTGGTTTGTTTGAACTGGTGACATATATCCTACAGTATTCATGCAATATAGTCAAAATAATCTATTTTTTCTTATTTAAAAATGTAGATAATTTCCTGAACGACAGCAATCATTAGCTTACAACAAAACTCAAGCATTTATTAGTCCAAGGAGACTCCTACCCTTCCACAAAAGAAAGTATCTACAGACAAGGAGATTTGGCAGCTGTATTTTAAATATTAGAAAATACACAACTAGAAGTGAGATGATTTTTCATCCCATTTTCCTGAATTCTTCTCCCTTAAAAAAAAAAA
>VWZI01015764.1:273473-287715 GCA_013396835.1 Psilopogon haemacephalus | reverse complement strand
GGGCGGGGGGGGGGAAGGAAAAAAAAAGTGAGATCAGGAAGGGATTCATAGATGTGACAGAAGAGAAAAAATAATTTCACAGCAGGTGTGTTACATACAAAAGCACTAATAAGACAGCATTTCCATTTTTCTCACCACAGACAAAACAACTGCCTCACATTTGCAGAAGAGAATGTAAAGGCTATTTCTGAAGGGAGAATCAGCAGTTTGAGTCAATCTTGAACTTACAAAGGTTGAGGAGATAACATTTCTGCTGAGGCAATTCCTCAGATCTTCTTAGTTAAATGAAGAAATAGTATTGGATTGCTTCCTTTTAAAAAGGCTGCAGATCTCTTTTGATTTGGGCCATGCTAGAGCCACATTAACTGCTATTCACGTGTGAACAGTTTTGCTGTAATCCCTTATTTCCTCCTCTCCTGAAAGTGTCCTCTCCATCACAGCAAGTAAACAAGACAGGGCTTCCAATATTCAAGTATCCAAAATTCCCATTATCTTTTCATAATAGCTTTCAATTTCAGAAAATTTAGGGCATTTCTAAAGCAGCTGTTGCAATAACTACTGCATTAACAATATCTAAAAATCTTACTACTTCTTGTATTCCTGAAAGTCTTACTTATAAAATTATTATAGTTTCCTATTTTATTAGCTGGTAAAGCCACTACTATGAATTAAAAAGACACATTACTCTTTCAAAGGTCTTTTGCCAAAAAAAAAAATAAAATTTCCTGTCACTACCTTTTTTATGTCACTCTTGTCGGTGTAGTTTCAAAAATAATAATAATAAAAAAAAAAAAACTAAGTGCAAATAATTCTTCCTTCTAAAACTGAAAGCTTACTTCATAATCACCATTCGGGAAACAGTAGAGTAAGAAATCACAATTATTACTAGAAATAAACATTTCTGCTTATGTTTAATATGCACTTAACTGCACATCGTCAAGACACTCAACAAACACTTTCTCTAAATCCTTACTAGAAATAATTGCAGATGACTGAGATTATTTGAGTGATGTAATTAAATGACTGTTAATAGCCTCCAGTTCACATTGCACAGCGCAAGAAATAAATGCTCGCGATAAACATCTGTTCGTGTCTCCTCTTCAAAGAAGCACATTCCCTAAACCGTCGATACTAAGAAGAGTATTTTCTACAGGCGATTACATAACTTGTTTCTGAGCTGTGCTGCAGCGTATTCCACAGGCAATTTACGGCAAACGAAAGCATCGCGGCTAGGAGGGCGGGGGGCGAAGGCAGGACACTTTCGTCCAGTGTTTCTCTCATCCGTATGAAAAACTCCCCGTCTCAATTGCTTTTGAAGCTGGCGCTAGTTAGGATTTGTCAGTCGCGACCGCGGCACCCCTCGGACGCGATCCTCGGGCTTCATGGACAGGGGAAACGCAAGCCCCGACACCGCAAACAGCCTGCGCCCACCTCAGAGCCGAGACAGCGCAGCAGAGACCGGGTTATACAGCTCCATTCCGGCCAGGAGCCAGGGCTCGGCGGCCCCAGGCACCTCGCCCACCGCCTAACTTTTCTGAGCGGACGCCCGCACTCGCTCTGCCCCGCTGTCGCCGGTGGTGTTCCCCACTTCGGCCCCTCTCCCGCAGCGGTTCAGCCCAGTGCTCCCCGCCACACTCACCCGATGGGACCCCCGTACCGCACGTCTAGCAAGCCCCGCTGCCGCGCTCGGAGCAGGTGCGCAGCCTGCGCTGCACCAGCTCCTCTTCCCCCGGCCGCCAGCCGGGCTTCGAAAACGGCTGGTCGGGCAGGTAGCTCTCCGTCAGAGGAGCACGGGCCGGGAACCGTCGCTCAGGTTTCGCTCGGTCCCTTCCAGCCCACTGGAAGGTGCGGGGGCAACGACCCTCGCCTCCAGAGCGCTGCTTGCCGCTGCAGCGCCGCTCACCTCCCGGGCTCTTGCTTCCCCTGAGGAGTCTCGTCCTCCTCCTCCTCTTCCATGCTGCCGCTCCACCCCCTCCACGGCGGCTCCGCAGCTCTCCGACGGGAGCCGTTGAGCGGTTGCGGCTTCCCACCTGACCAGCCCGCCGCGGAAGGCAGCGCGGCGAGCTGCAGGCAGCAGCTCCACAGCGCCCTGCCCCTCAGCATAGCGCGGCGCCCTCCCGCGCCCCGCGGGGCCGTGCGGGCTCCCAGCGGTGCCGGCCGCCTGGCGGTGCCTTAGCAAGATGGCGATGGGGGGGCCCGCGCTGGGGGAGTCGCGGAGGGCCGGGCGCCCTCGGGCCCGGAGTCATGGCGCGGCAGCGTCAGGGCTGCCAGCACGGCGCCGCGGATAACGCCTGGGCTGCTGCTTGGCACCGGAGAAACCGAAACACTTCGCTCTGTTCCCGAGGGGTACTGGCGGCTACTAAACGTTGCCCGCAGTCCCATTTGGGAGTATGAACACACTCCGACCACCAAATGATGCGGTGAAAAGTTTCCCCGTCAGTTTTTTTTGGGGAACCCGAAGCAGTGCCGTCAGCCCTCAGAGTACTGGCGTTCACGGGAGGTGCGGCCCCAGAGAGGCCAGGCACGGCCGTCCGCCGCCTTCCCGCAGAGCAAACCCCTGCATCCGCATTTCCCCGCATCAGGCACTTAAAAGTCCTGCCCAGATTTCTTCGGGCGCTGCCTCACAGCCGTCCCCTTACCTCTGGTTATGCCTCTGAGTAGCTCACACACTGCAGCGGATGGGATGGGAAGTGATGAGGTTTGAGACACCCAATCTAGAGAAATTAGGTTCTCAGAAATAAATGTGTATTTTTAGTAATATTTTCTTCCTTACACATATAATACAATGGAAGGTGAAGGGCAAAGCTACACAGCTGTGCTATCAAAACAATTTAATGCACAGCATCAGTATTAAATCTCTCTGGCGCTCAAATAGCTTATGTACATTTCATCCTGAAATGCAAGAACAGATGTCCAGAGAAAAAAATCTTCCCTATATTCAGAGGCCAGGCTCTCAAGGTAGGTGTTGGGAAGCTAGAAACATGAGCCTTATTCTTGTTGTCATTGATCTAGCATTCTCCCAGGCTCTGTAAGGTAGAGGGATAATATGACCGACCCATCTTCTTCTGTACGAGAAATAAAAGTGTGATTTTGTTGCTTATGGCCAGGCAGATTTGCTGACTTTTTTTTAGTACAAATTCCTAATTAATTTCTTACTCTTGGTTGCTCTCACCTGACATATCCCAATCAGTTCACGTCTAATGCTAAGCTGGCCTTGTAGTAACACATTATTAAATACAAATCTGTATCGACTTAAGTTATTTCTGCTGTTACTTTATGGAACCTGAGACCTGCTAAGTGAGTTAGATAATAAAGCTGCTCTCCATAGTTCTAATCAATGGCTATTAACAGTTAGTAGTAATTAGTGCCTATGTATAGACATTTGTGTAAGCCACCAGGCAAGTGTCTCCAGGCTGACAGTAGCTGATTGCCAACAGCAGCATATTTGGGATGCTCATCCTACACATCAGCTGAGTATCTCATGGTAGGCAGATCTAGCTCTGAAAGTAGTCTCTGTGTCACCAGTTCTGCAAAAGCCACCTCTCAGCAAGCTTTGCTTTAGAAAATGCTTTTTGCCTGTACTACAAATACAGATGTCAACATTTGGGGGCTGTACATAAAGACATCAGGTGTCTGTGCAGCATGCAGCCTTGAATTTGAAAGTGAAACATTGCTTCTCTGGTATAATGCCCGACAAAGAATTACATGGTTGTTAAGTAATTTCTGTTTCCACCAGAAGTGTATATCAGCACTTGTAACCTACTCTGCCCTGTCAGTGTGCACAACATGAGAAAATTCAGCTTCAGAGGTGCTTTTCAACGGAATTTTAAATTAGTTTCCTGTTTCCATATCCCCATGAGCTAACTAAGATCTCAGCCTAGTCCTGCTGCTCTGGTAGGTTTTGATCTTTCAGTGTCTTACACACAAGCAGATTTACACTGAAGAAAGGTCCTAGTGGGACATCCATGCTCAAACAATTGTGTAAACCCAGAACACAGATCTCTTTTCATATACCCCACCCATGCTAATATGCTTAGGGGACTGATGTTAGGATCCTGCAGGAGTTGGAGGCTGGAAGTTGCTAACAGATGGGAAGGTGCCAACCATCTGTGCAGAAGGTAAGAATTTCTTGCTTGGCACCTAATCTTAAGAAAGGGAGTTTAAATTATTTCCCTTTATTCAGTGGTATGCACTCCTCGCATTTTTACTACTTGAGCTGTCTCTATATACTTTCCACTGTATACAGAAATTAAAAAATATTTGGGATCTTCTTTGCACTGCAGAGAGATATGGATCTGGAAGGACAGCTAAGTGGGGTTACTTTGGAGTCAGCATGTTTTATTTTCTCACAGTGAAATTTAGCAGCTGAAACAGTAATTTTTTACTGAAGAAGTTTTTGGGCTATACCATGTCATTAGCCATGCAGAAGGATAAGTTTCTTAACACAGCTTAATCTGCTTAATGCAACAACCTGTATCTTAATGGGAATAGCACAGCTAGTATCTCATGAGTTGGACCCAGTGGAGTATTTTCTTTAGAGATAGTGTATTAATTAATAGTGGACAGGACACCTTAGCTAGGTTGATTATGAAACTTCTCTTCATGAAGGGTTTAACCTTCTGTGCAACTGAAGTTTATCAGTGTTTTGTTTAGATCTCCACAGTGTAGAACTAGTACCTTTTGCACAAGGTTTAATTGTACAATTATGTCAGTTGACATAAGGCGTGTCAGAGCAAGATACTTGTTGTCTTGGGGAGGAACTAAAGCATAATCTAAAGTAGGAAAAATCAGAAATTCTTGTGGTGAAAATGTTTTATAGCTTTGTAACTGAACTATCTTAACTTGATTGAAAATACTCCTATGTAGACAATAATCAATGTTGTACCATCTCTTGTTCCATCTTAGAATACTGTAGCAGTTTAAGAGCTAATACTATTTCAGTTCTAAATTGTAAACAAGAGAGAGGAAGTTCTGGACATTCTTTTGAATATAGAGTGAATAAGCAGGGCATTTGCTGTAAAAGGAAAATAATTATAAAGTCTATATCATTCAATGGCTTGCTAAGAGGAATAAAACAGCAATGTGTAAGCAGTTTCACTCTCTCGGCTTTTGGGCACTGGCCCTCTCGCTGTTCCTTCACCTCTCTGACTCCTCCACAGCACATACTGACCTTTTCCTGGTAACATGTGAGGCTTTGCTGGTTTTCTGTCTGGGAGGAGAGAAGAAGGTGGCATTGGACCCCTCTGGGCTTTCTTTGTCCAGTGGGGGAGGTCTGGATTTCTGTGTCATTTCTAAATTGTAAATAATTGTAAATACATGTAAATATATTTTGAATATATGCTTGTAAATACAAGCTTGCTGTAGAATACAGCTTATTGTATTTCCAAACCTTCTGAGCTAGTCTGGTGATTTCAATTTAATCTAGGGGAGTGTGGGGTGTGTAATTTCTCAAAGCCACCACAGATACATAGTCCAAAGTCCCTCTAGGTTTAGGCTTGCTGTATACTAGTAATGTATACTGTCACAGTGCAGATGCAGTTTATTGCAGAAAAAACCCCACACTTGCTGGAACTGTTTGTGCTGGATCTCTGAGCGAAATAAAATACCCTAGCAGAGAGGTTTGCAACCACTGTAGTATTAGCTAACTGAAATGTTTACTAGCATAGGGATTTTGCACCACAACAAATTCTATTTGGCTAGCAGAAGCCCCTATGGAAAAAAACAGGTCCATACTGTGATATAAACAAAAAGCTTAACCTAACCCTTCTCATAACAGTGTGGAGAAGAAACCACCCTTATGCTATCCGTGCTGTTTTGAAGAGGAGTTAAGGGAGCAAAGTTAGTTGGCAGCTGATGCAGGCAGTGGCAAGCAGAGTTTCAAATAATGCTGGATGTTAAGTTACCCTGTGAAAGAACATTATAGAAACAGCTAATTTTTTTTTTTTTTAATATATATATGAACATGTAGGTACAAAATGCTTCACAGGATTGTTTAATCAAGACATTATATTGCCATAGTTACAAAATTGCTACATAATCAATATGCAGTACTTAATTTCATGACTGCAAATGTTGTGTTTACCGTTACAGATCCAAACGTCTTACATAAGGCATTCAACAGTCTGCAGAGAAAGAGCTTATGTACTACAGTCAAAATAACCCAAAATGTGCTTCTAAATATTATGTGAAATATTTCCGATACCTAGCTGGTGTCTTTTAAACTTCTGTTTAAGAGACAATAAAATAGAACCATAAAAGAGACACTTACACTGTGTTACACCAGTAACAGGCCAGGAGCATTCTGCTGCCCATTACACCAATTTCTACAACATCTGGATTTTCACACAAATCACAGGATGTCAGGGGTTGGAAGGGACCCAATGAGATCATCGAGTCCAACCCCCCAGATAAACCTTCCTAGCCCCGAGGAGCAGGTGGCTGCAACAGAATTGCTGTTGAAGGGCTTTCCTGGCCCACACTAATCCCTGAAGCATGCTTGGGCACTCTATGGGGGAATGCTAGTGGGCATGAGCCAAAACTGAGGTAGCAACCTTGCTCAGTTTACTGGTTATTAAAGTGTGGTAATGCTCAGGCCAAGGCCTTGGTTTATTGGAACACATGCAGCCTTAGATGAGAGCTGATTTTGAGATGGAACCACAGATCTCAGGGGAAATTAAAGTTGTTATTTTTTGTTTTCAAAATCTGTGAAGTTGGCAGTGTCTTTTGAACAAGCACTGCAAAGAGAGGATGCTGTCCCAGTCAGTTCCTGGTCATAAATTGTAATATTGCATAACATTTTGTGAAATTACTATAATTAATATTTATTTAGAAAATTCGATTACAGTGTCTAAAAGGCCTGATCTGATCAGATCCATATTCCTTTGTGAGCAGCACTGTGCAGAAGGGAAAATCCTTGCCCTTTTGAGATCAGATTTGGAATTGGGCACAAGAAAGAGGTTTAAAAGACATTCTGGATGTACAAAGGAGAAGAAAAAAAAAAAAAAGAATATGTAGGGTCTCTCCTAACGAATTTAGGTTATTATTAATGTCTTGACATTCAGTTATGAGTTAGAAACTGTAGACCAAGGTTCTGCTTTCATTGCAGGCAAAATTAAAACAAACCTTTTTCTTTTTTTTTTTCTCCTTTTTTTTTTTTTTTCCCCCTGAATGCATTATGGAAAAGTGTCCCTACAGCAGCCGTTTTAGATTGATACTAAAATGGATTAAGTTTGTGACTGCCTTTTATTTAAGGGAACATTTCTTACTCAGAGTGCCATGGCTTGCATGCAGATGTTGTCAATTGCTATGATCTTAACTATACCCTCCAGTTTAATTTCTGATATGATCATGTTGCTGCTGTATACCTAATGATCCTTTTTTCTCATGCCATTTAGATCTCTGTGGGTTTTTGTGCCTCTGAGTATTTGGCTGTAGCTCTGTGCTGTTACTCACCACCGAGCAAGTGGGTTACTGTGAGGCAGATAGGCATCATCTGACAACCCCAGTGCTGGGTCTCAGCAGGTCCTTTAAGATGATCTGGCTGCCTTCACGGCTGTGAGTGTAGCCCTTCGGCAGGGAGTGGCCGCTGTAAGTCCTCTGGAATGCGAAAGGAAAATTCACCCGGATAAGATACTGCTTCCTTGTTTGGCAGAGGGTCAGCCTGCAAAATGAAAGGGCTGCACTGGCAGTACCACAAAGTGCTCAGAGAAGAACTAGAGCTGTGGGAAGGGATGGAAGCATGCTATGAGAGTGTGGAGGAATATATTCTTAGGAACTTCTTCTTCTTAGGAACCTTTTCTTCTTAGGAACTAAGCTTGCTGGTGGTGTTCCAGGTTGTATGTTTCAGCAGAAGGAGCATCTAGACTGCCTGAAGAGGATGCTGGGAGTGCATAGGCCTGACTTGTCACCAGCAGTGTCCCAAATAGATTGCTTTCAGGATGATTTTGGGGGTGCACAAATGCAGTGATGAGCTGGTCATGTGCACGTGATGGGCTTTTTAGTCTGGAGAACACTGAGAGGGGATTTAATAAATGTTTATAAATATCTGAGGGATGGAGGTCAGGAAGGGGGGGGACAGGTTCTTCTCACTTGCTCCCTGTGATAGGGCAAGGAGCAAAGGGTGTAAGTTGAAGCACAAGAGGTTCTACCTCAAGACAAAGAAGAGCTTCTTCACTGTAAGGGTCACAGAGCACTGGAACAGGCTCCCAGAGGCAAGGATTTTCCTTTCTGCACAACCCAGAGAGGTTGTGGAGTCTCTTTCTCTGTAGACTTTCAAGGTCTGTCTGAATGTGTTCCTCTGTGATCTGTACTAGATTGTATGGTCCTGCCCTGGCAGGGTGGTTGGACTCGATGATCTCCTTTGGGTCCCTTCCAACCCCTGACATCCTTGTGATCCTGTGAGCCAGTCCAACCATTTATTTCACATGCTCTACAGAAGTTGCCTATAAAGCTGCAGATTGTTCAAACCGTCTCTTCCTTCTCATGCTTGAACCTTTGAAGTCTTACAGACAGTATTTATTTCCTGCTAAATGGTGGCACACCCATTCAGAGATCCTAGCATGGGATCAACTCCTTTGAATTCACTCTCTGTCTTATTTTTTGAGTTTAAAGTTGGTGAAATACTTCTGACAACAGGGCAGAATAAAGCTAGACATGCTCATGGAAGAATTAGGGCCACTGTTTCTTCATATCCTTTCAGAGCCCATATGGAAATCCATATAGACATATAAATTCATGTATAACCAGGTGTGCTGGTTTGAGACCAACTGGAATATTTTAACGAGAGAAATTAGATCATTGGTTGTGAAAAGAAAATAATGATGATGTCTATATCATTCATTGGTTTACTGAGAGGGATAAGAAGTCAAAACATAAACAATGTCCTCTCACTCTGTCCTGGGATGTTGCCCTGTTCCTTTCTCTGTCTGGTCTGTGTCGTTAGATTTAATTACTTCTTCTATTAACCCTGATCTGCTTTTGTATCTCACCTCTAATCTCAGCAATTAACACATAAACTGTCCCTTCTTTACGTTTGTCTGTCTGAGATAGGGGTGGGGCCAGGAGAGTAGCTTTGAGCCCTTCTTTGTTTGCTTTGTCCGGGAGGAAATTGGGATTTCTGTATTATTTCTAACTTGTATATAATCGTAAATACTTGTATATGTTGTGTATATATGCTTGTAAATTTTGCCATGCTGTAAATGCAGCTTCATCTTACTTCCAAACTGTCTGAGTTAGTCTGGGTAATTTGAAATAGTGAAGAGGGAAGGTTCCTAATCCACCACTCCAAGCTTTTTTTTTGTTTGGTTTCTGAGCAAGTTTGGTGTCATGCTCATTTTTACTCACTGCTCTGTATGTTAACCTTCCAAGTGCACTAATCCAGCCCACTTCTCTCTATGCCTTCCATGACATCTATCTGGGCAAGAGACAGCGTGTGCTGTGGTTAATGCAGTTAGTTGTTTGTGCAGGCAGGCTGGAGAGCAATTACATGTGCCCATGCCAGCTGGGTAAGATGATGCTATGTTTTACCTACTTTTCCCATCTCAGGGAACTAATTTAAGCCTCCTTCCTACATTCAGATACTGGTGTTAAAACAGAATTTTAGGATCATATTAGGCTTACTTCAGAGGTGTACCATTACATGTTTTGAGGCCTTTGTCCCTTGACTTACCAGAGCAGATGCATTTGGACCATCATTTGTATTCCATCAAATACAATTCTTTAATGCTTACTTTCTAGGAAAACTAAGCTGCAGGGAAAAGGACAGATGCATATCCAGGTTTGTTCACAGTGTGAACTGAGATGTAACTGAGGTGTCCACTTACTAAAACACCAGGGAATGCTGTAAGGCTCCCTAATCCACAGAAAGCCCTTGAAATTTCCTTCTTTCAAATATTAATAAAATTGGCCTGTTAGTCTAGCAGAAAAGCACAGAGCATGGTTTCACAAGAAACTGGTTAAAATCAGGTCCTGCTGAGAACTTCAGCATAATTTCAAACAAGTTAGTTTTTAGATTACAAGAAAGCTATTGTGAAATGGAGAGCAAGAATAAATAGGTACTTTGAAAATGATGACTATAGGGAAATAGTCCTGCACCTGGGTCACTGCAATCCCAAGCACAAATACAGGCTGGGTGGTGAGTGGCTGGAGAGCAGCTCTGAGGAAAAGGACCTGGGGGCCTGGGTGGATGAGAAGCTCAACATGAGCCTGCAGTGTGCACACGCAGCTCAGACAGCAACTGTGTCCTGGGCTGCATTAAGAGAGGCATTACCAGCAGGGCAAGGGAGGGGATTCTCCCCCTTTACTCTGCTCTTGTCAGACCCCACCTCGAGTACTGTGTGCAGTTCTGGAGCCCCCAGCACAAGAAGGACATGGAACTGCTGGAGAGAGTCCAGAGGAGGGCCACGAAGATGATCAGAGGGCTGGAGCACCTCTGCTATGAGGACAGGCTGAGAGAGTTGGGGCTTTTCAGCCTGGAGAAGAGAAGGCTTCGGGGAGACCTTATAGCAGCCTACCAGTATCTGAGGGGGGCCTACAGGAGGGCTGGGGAGGGACTGTTCACAAGGTCTTGTAATGACAGGATGAGGGGGAATGGGTTCAAATTGGCGGAGGGGAGATTTGAATGGGATGTTAGGAAGAAATTCTTCACAGTGAGGGTGGTGAGGCACTGGAACAGGTTGCCCAGGGAGGTTGTGTCTGCTCCCTCCCTGGATGTGTTCAAGGCCGGGCTGGATGAGGTCTTGAGCGTCCTGATCTAGTGGGAGGTGTCCCTGCCTGTGGCAGGGGGTTGGAACTGGATGATCTTTGAGGTCTCTTCCAACCTAGACCATTCTATGATTCTGTGATTCCTCTGAGGAAAGGCCACACACTCCTCAGGAAGGAAGGTCTCATGGAGCACAACTAGCACTAACAGAACTATGCCATGATCACTACATGCCTGCTTCAGTGTGGCCCTCAGGAGAAGACAAAAGGGAATGGAGCTTGAGATGAGTGAATTTTCATGGAAAATTTATTGTGGTCCAAAGTATTTCACACATGATTTTTGCAGTACCACGTGAAGAGTTTCATTACAGTCAAGACATGAAACATCTACTTCTTCTTAATATGCAAGGTCTATCACAGTTCTGGAATGTGGCTTTGAATGTTGTTTTCTGGCAAAACCAGATCACCTGTCACTTACCACCATAGAATTACAGGATAATTTAGTTCAAAGGGACCTCAGGAGGTCTCTAGTCCAACTCCCTACTCAAAGCAGTGTCAGCTATGAAATCGGATCAGAATTTATCCTGTTGGATTTTGAAAATCTGCAAGGGTGTGGACTTCACAAGCTCTCTGGCCAACTATTTCCATAGCTTGACAGCATCACGGTGAAAATATTTTCTCTTAAATCCAGTTTGAATCTCTCTTATTTCAGCTTGCGCCCATTGTCTGGAATTCTCCCACTACTTAGCACTTTGAAGAGCCTGGCTCCATCCTGCTAATCTCTTTGCTGTTGTATATATGCTTAGGAATGCTTAAAGTTTTACAGCTGCTTGGCAAAAGAAATGAAAAGTCAGAGAGTTGCCTTTCCTGAATTCCCAAGTTTTGGATTATATTTTTTAATTTTTATTTTTTAATTTGTATAACAGACTTTTTTCTTTCTTGTTTAACTTCTACAGTCCTTGTTTAGAGAGGGAACGAAACAGTTTGTAGTGGTTTAGCAGTTACCTGCCCCTCCACCTTTTATAAACCCCGGCTAAGACTCAGAGAAACACTGGAAGTTAATAAATGAAGCTTTATATTTACAGCAATGCACAATATACAAGCAAATATTTAAAGGTATAACAGATATTTACAGATATATACAGTAAAAAGGTAATACAGACACCACAGCCCTCCCAGAGACTAAAATCTCCAAGAGAGGGTAACCAAACACCCCCTACCACCTTTCCCCCCTTCCCCAGTCTTATCTCACCACCACTTGATGCTGCAGATACGCTGAAGTAGATCGGTCAGGGGGATTAGTGATAGAAAGGAGTTAGTAGTTTTACTCTGAATTAGCTACCAAGACAGACACAAAGGAGACCATGCAAGAGAAGCAGCCACAGCTCAGAACGAACAGAAGCTGTCTGCTATCTGGTTGTTTTCAGAACAGTTCTTAAAAACAACTTTTTTTCTCTCAGTAAAACTCTGATGAAGTGACACACTGTGTTTATCTCTCTCAGCCAATAGTCTAATTTCTCACTCAAATTCTCCAATTAGCACAAACCAACACACAGTTACATTTGAGGATTAGCAGAGAATGGTTATGTGATCTGTATCAGGCTGACAAAATTTAGAAATTTAAACTTACCTAAATTGTCTTGCTCTCTCTTTTTCCCTTTTCTACGTGGAATTCTTATCTTCTTCTCTAACTTACAAATCAAAGCAAGGCATCACATACAAGAATTTGCAGAAGTCAAAGGGAGTAGCAAAAGAGACATTAGGAAACATTTTTTTCACTGAGAGAGTGGTTAAACACTGGAAGAGCCTTCTTAGAGTGGTGGTTGATGCCCCAAGCCTGTCAGTGCTTAAGAAGCATTTGGACAATGCTCTTAATAACATGCTTGATCTTTTGGTCAGCACTGAAGTAGTCAGGCAGTTTGACTAGATCATTGTTGGTCACTTCAAACTGAAATATCCCATTCCATTCCATACTATTCCATGTTCTGCTTGTGAGTGTCAGCCACCATTTCATGCAATTCATCTGTGTAATGGTAGATACTTTGAAGGAAGTTGAAGTGTCTCACTGACTGTGTTGAACTTTGGTTCAGACCTTTAGAGGCTTTGTCTGTGAAGATCAGATAGCAAATCTTAATTATGCCCAGAGTTCCTGGTGCTTTATTGCCAGCTGTGTAGATGGGTTTACTTTATTCACATATATGTGATTTGGGGTAGATTTTATGTAGGTAACAAGAAACGTATGAGGACCTTACACAGGTGAAATAAAGATTACATGTAAATGCCACTTGGAAAAACAGTAAGAGTTTCAAGAAGCTTTGTGGAGTTTAGAGCTTCTCAATAAATTCCTGTGATCAATTTCTGCATATAGTTATACTAAAAATCACTTCTAGTACTCAACTTGTGATTCAAAATTAAAAGATTGAGACATAAATAATTTCACTGGTAGAAAGCCAAGAGCAGGAAGTATGGGTTGCCATGGGGGAAAAAAAATCATTAAAAAAAAGCTGTGAGACTGGTGTGCTATGCAGCTGGCAGTAAGTTCTGAAGCTTTCTGGTTTGATGTTTTATACCTGATTTGGGAAAAGTGTTTCAGGATAAAATAAATATATTACATAGTACAAAAAAGCAGATCTGCCAGCGTGCACAGACTAGCAGAATGACAGTTGGCCACAGTCAGACACACATGAGATTATGGATAATGCTTAAAGTAGTGCAACCACTATGCAGTGCCAGTAATGCAGTAACTACAGCCAGCTACAGACTCACTGCTTACCCCTAACTTTGTTGAATCTGCTCAGTAGTAGTGACTTGGATTCTTATTCCAAACCTTTCATCTGACATACCACAGCTCATCTGTGCTATGAAGACCATGCTGTGTTTGAAGATGCCTCTTAGGCAGATCTCTTAAGCCTCTCATATTAACTCAGTCCTTCCTTATGTACTTAGTTAAATGGGATTAAAAAAAAAAAAAATCTTGAGGTGCACAGATTCTCTCATACCTACCAGTCAGCATCTGAAGTTCCAAAGGCAAACATGGAAGTAGATGGGTCTAAGGAATACTGGATCTCTATGGTTGTGTGTCAATTTGAGTGCATTCTGGAAATGTCCAACATGCTCCTTGTCTACAGACCTTGTCCAGAACTCATTAACCTTTGTGAATTTAAATTCTTGCACTGCAAACCTCATGATTCTCTGAGCATACAAATATGGCTGTTGTAAAGGAGAAGCAGAGAAGCATCACAGTGCACACCAGAGAAAACCTGTGCATTCACCATGTCTGGGATTAGTAGAGGTTTGGCAGCCTGCTTGGAATGACTTCTCTATGTTAGCTGCCAAACATCTGGAAGTTAGTAGGAAAACGTAGAAAAGTGGTAGGAAAGAAAATGGCCAGCAAAAGCATCTGCCTGCCATGAAAAATGGTGGGTCTGGCACTCTGAGCTATAATAGAGTTTGAGAAAGGCATTAATCTGTGACTCAAAGCATCGTGTGTTTGAGAAGTTCCAGATACGGTTTCCACCAGAGGACTCATTAAAAAAAAAAAAAA
>VWZI01015764.1:154311-273435 GCA_013396835.1 Psilopogon haemacephalus | reverse complement strand
AAAAAAAAAAAAAAAAAAAAAAAAAAAAGAAAAAGAGCCAGTGAATCTGAAATCAGTCTAAAAAAAGATCTTTAATGACATGCACCACTAAACTCAGAGCAATCAGGGTGTTATCTTGGATTGAAATGCCAAAGTTTAAATATCAGCTTTAGCAAGTTAACAGCTAATGTGAGCAGAAGAATCCAACCAATGTTATCCCACATTCTCAAACTCTTCTTGCTGGCTTCTCAGGATATAAAATCCCCAACTTTCTCTTTACCAGCCATCTGTCAACAGTCCTAGCTTTTCCCTTGGTAACTTCTACAGCGTGGGTATTCATCACCACAACATATAGTTGTTACAATGTCTTAACTGTGAGCATGTGTAAGCATAAAAAATCAAACTTTTGGCAGTATAAATATAAACAACACATGGAATACTCAAGTGATTGCTTTATTTGTATTGAATTAATCACAAGAACTCAGTATTTAAATTTAAGTAAAGATGCTGCAGAAGTGCCAGCCTTTTGCATTAAAATGCTGGAGGGCCTTACAGAATAGAAGATCAGCTTGTTGTGCCCTTGAGTAAGTGCATTTATAATCTGTATGATGTTCTCTAATAATTTAATAAAATATATGATTCTTATGTTTAGGTAAGTGAAGCCTGGGATAGGCTACTAGCCTGAAGCTCAGCATAAAATTTGTTTTGCCTGGAGATAGCTGCCTAGAAGCTGGGTATCTTTAGTCTGCTGAACTAGTCATTCAAACCTCTACAGTCACTAGGAGAGAAAAGGACCATGAAGAGATATTTCTTAGTAATCATCCAAAGTCAGGTGTCTAGAACACAGTGGATAACACACATTTTGGAGGTACCCATTTCCCTCCACTTACTGTTGAGAGAGTGTGGACAACTGGTTTTATACTGCTGAAGTTAAGTGTGATGAAAGTGCCTCAGTACATGAGCATGAGGCAGGCCTATAGCACACAGCAGATAAGACTGGAATCTGGCCAGGCTGCAATAGTCTCATGGACCCTGAAGAGTCTCCAGCATCACGGGATATGGTCCAGGCTATAAAACCCAGCTGAGAAGCCAGGCAGAGCTGTAAAAAGGAATGCTTATATACATTGCTTCCACATTTAAACTGCAACAGGGAACCATGGCAGCTCAACAAACACTGCCCCAGCTGGATCAGTGACTGTTCTGGGTCAGTTTATATTCACATTGCATTCATATCTGTACCGAACTACATGGTCTGTACTTTATGTTTACTAATGATTACTTAAGCATTACTGAGATGATAGGGATTAGTGACTGAGACAACAGGCTTTAAAGGGGGAGATAAAGGAATCACCTCAGCTATCTGAACATTAAAATAGCATGTAACTGTATATTAACTACCTAATGAGCTGTGACAAGTGGCGGTAACAGCATTTTTCATGTCATGGAAAATCTGCTTTCCAATGGATTGTTAAGAGAAGCTGCTCACAGGACTGCTGCCCAAGCAATGTCTGAACAGAGCAAGAATGAGCCATAGAATCAAAGAATAGCAGCTGTTCTGGCTGCCTGATCTGGTGCCAAATTCTCATATTTTCACCAATTGCATTAATTTCAGTTCTTATTTTGTGATTTTTAAAAATTGAATTATACTAGAGACATGGATGACCTTTTAATTATTTTCTGGAGAAAGTATTTTGCTAAAGTGACCTTTGCTTAAAATGAGCAAAAGGCTGAAATAGATGTTGGAGTGTTGAGAACTCATCCATCATCAGCTCAGAAGGATTGTATCAAACAACGCACCTGTATGTGGTTATAGTCAAAGGGAGGAGATGACGTGTATGGAACGTCAATGCAAACAATAAAAAAGGACTAATTTCTAAGGTTATTGCTCTGTAGTGAGTCTTCTAGCAGGCAAAAAGAAGCCTGTCTGTCCTGGTAAAGCAGATGAACACATGAATTTCCTATTGAGTTACTGCATTAGGCTGAATTTTCCGTTTGGCATGTTCTTGAAAAATGTTGTTATGAACTAGGCAATCTACTTCCATTTTTCTTGCTGATAGAAGCCTTCGGAAGTCAGGCAGTAAATAGTTTGATACTTACCAAGAGGTTCCTCTTACTTACTTCAGTGTATGAATACCTATGAGAAAAGGAACTGCATGCAGACAGAATACTACAGCATTCCTTGAAGAAAGTTTCTAATCAGCACCTTCAAAAGAATGCCCTGATAATGAGCAATTGAAATGTTATAAAGTTAGCCATCAGCCTTTATGTTTAACTTAGACAGTCTCTCTTGCAGCTTGAGAGTACAAAAGACAAGTGTCAGTGGCCTGTGGCCCTTTGCCTTTGCTGCCCAGTGATTAACCATGGGAAAGAAAAGCTATTTGCAATTTAATTAGTTGGAGGGTAACCTACAGGTAATACTGATAATCAGCTAGCTGCCAGTGACCAGCTGGCATGAAAATTAGACAACATCATGTCCACAAAGTTTCATTTGTATTCTCCAAACAGCTTTAATCACAAAAAAGAGTTTCTGCAAAAAAAAAGTGTTTCTGGAGCCCAAGTGGGAGCTGTTTGAATTCTGCATGTTTAGCTAGGCTAAAGCCAGTTCCTGGCAGCAGGGTCTGGGCAGATTCATGAAGTGCAATCCTGCATCATTGCTATAAAAACATAGTGGATTGTAAACAGTGAGCATGAGGACTTTACAAACAGCCAACGCAGCACTAAGCAGTAGTGTAGCTGAAGGCAATTTCAATTGTTAATGTTATTACTGTGTGCTGGTTTCAGCAGTTTTGAAGGTCTTTTTCCTGAGTAATGCTATTTTGATGCTCCGTTGCTATGGCCTCTGAGGTTGAATCAACTTGTAGTAATTCAGGATGGCTCTTCCCAGTTGCTGTAGTAATCTGATTCTGACAGTGTGTCTTCCTTACATGAACCTTTTATTTCAGAATAAATATTGTATTTACATTATCAAAACTATCAATGTGGTCATGTTTTATTTGTTCATGTCAGGATTGTCATCCTAGTTCAGACTTAGAGCAGTGCCGATTTCAAAATGATGTGTTCATCCCCTGTGTTGGCACATCATTATGTATGCATCAGGTATAGACATGCAGAGTTCTGATTTACATCACTGTCACTGCTACTACATGGAATTGTTTTATGAAGAACAAGTATTACACTAGAGGCAACCAGCTAGATCCATGAGTCCTGGACCAGCTGAATCTTTTTTCATGTTAGGTGTTAAAGAGTCTCTCCTTGTGCGCATGAGCTGATGCTGCAGCCTTTTCTGCAGCTGGCAGCTCATGGCTGCTCATTTTTATGATACACAGCAATGGCTTTATCTTTGAGATCTTTGCTCCCATTGGTTGATTTTGGACAGTAATGAGCATGGACAAGTCACTTATTTGGAAAACCAGTTTAACTGTCTAATTCAGATTGGCTGTTACTGCTGGTTTTGGTGGAGTTCCTGATGAGTTTGAAAGGTGAAACCTACTTAAAAGCTGAAAGTGCATTTGGTCCTTTCCAGAAACCTGTTTATGAGGGATGCTAAACTAAACCAGCTATTTATTGTAAAATACAATACTCTTCATACTTAGGATGAAATCTGGAGTCTGAGCTTAAAGGAACCAGATTGTCATTCTGAGAATCTCACCTGGATCATCTACCTCTTTCATAAAGTTCTGTAGCACCCTGAACTTGGCAGGCAACTATATGTGTATCATACTGATGGCTGCAGGATAAATGACACGGGCATTGCTTATACAGAACTCTCCTCTGCTAACCCTGGCCCTTCTGCTTCATTGTTGCTTGAGACTGGATACATATGAACTCTGAAGAAAGGCCTCATTTCCTCCATCTGGATCCTGAAGATAGTAGTGTTCATCTAAAGCAGAGGATTTGTTGCTGTAATAGTCCACTTCCAAATAACCTCATTTTAGAAAAATCTTGTTAAATAAAAGTGTTTTGTAAGAGTTTAGAGGAATGCTTCTGCACTCAGCTCCTACTCTTAAAACATCAGTATTTGTTGGGTTTTAGGGCATTTTAAGCTGAATCATCACATTTCTTGATTTAAAGTCACATCTCTTTAATGAACTTTGCTGGATATTAAATTTTAGATTGCATTTACATATGAGACACTGCTATTTTGTTAAGTAGGAGACATAATATGAGGATAACCAGTTTATCTTAGGCTGTAATTCTATGTCTAGCAAGGATTCAAATTTCTAGGATGAAGGGTGGCTAATGGCTTAGTGAAGTCTGGAAAAATACCTTTGAGATAAATCCCAGCATAATGAGATCAGTTAGATCTAGCTGTAAAATGGAAGAGAAGCTTAATGTTAATTTTCAAATGCACAGTTTGGTTTCCTGCTTTTATTTTACAACTTAACAGAGATGTAGCTGAAATAAGAAAATAGAGGTGCGTTGGATGGATCTTTTGAATATGCATTAACTAAAACGGACAAACTAAACTAAGAAAAAGGAGAAGTAGCTAACTTCATGTAAGGTTAGCTTCTCTATTCCACGGGAATTAATTTCCCTCCAAAGTAAATTCTCTTGTAAAAGGATATGCCTACTTTGCAGCCACTAGCTCAATCTTACATAGGTTATGTGGGCTCTAAAATAAATCAGAGAGATCTACAGTTACATAGGCAATCATGGGAGCATTGTCAAATCAGGTAGCACCAGGATGCTTGGCATTTAGGTTTGATTTTTAAATACGTGCAGTATTTCATGCTTTTGTGTTTTACCATTTTAATGTTAAATTTCAATTGCAGTCTGTGTGACATAGACTGGACAGGCCCCACTGAAGAATTACAACTGCTCTTTAAATACGCAGCATATGAGGTGACAATGCAAACTTCTTATGGCAGCCAGTATAATTTAATCCTGAACTGCACAGAAGCGAGAACTTGCCTACACAGAAGATTCCAGAAAAAAAAAGTATTTAAAATACAATGGCTTTTTCTGAAATTGCTCCATGGTTTGGACTCTGAGAAGGTAAATCAGGGTGAATAGACTTCTCAGGCATTACCATCTGAGACAGCTCAGGAGATACTAACAACTGTCACTGTAATTTTGAGTCACAGTACAGTGGTCACCTAAAATCCATGTGACCGATAACATTTCAAGGGGAAGTGAGCACCACTTCTAACAGCTCTTGTGAATCAGCTATGAGTAACAAAAACTTGGCAGTTGTAGGAGACAGCTCACATTGAGCAGGAGGATCCTGAGTTGACATCCTTTTCAAGATCCTGTGTGGAATTTGAGCCCTGAGCAAGAGATGAAGCAACAGAGAGCATTCACTAGCTCATCACTGAGCTCCTTCAGAAACTAGCTTTGACTATTAAAAAGGAAAGTGTGCAGGGAGCACAAAAGGCACCTGCTGAAAGACCTGGGGAAAGCTACTACAGCTGAGGCCAGGACCCTTCTGGTCATCTGCCAGGAGCCTACCTTCCTCTCTCTTTTAGGAGCAGAGCAAGACAGCAATGGGGAAAGTTTGTCGTATCTGTACCGTGGCAGAGGACATCAGAAGTAATGTACTACAGTCTGAGGTGGAGGGAAATTCCTGGGTTAGGAAAATAGTACAAAACCCCAGTGCCTTCTCCCCAGCATATGTAGTACAGATCTGCTGTAAGTAATATTTTGGTTCTTCGTATTGAGTCACATGCTGTGGAACTTGGGCAAACAATGGAACTTCTTCTCTGCTGCTTCCCTCATTTTTCAGATAACACTTCACTAACCAAGTGAAATGTTTCTACTCCAGGGGAAAAAAAAAAAAGTGGCAAAATTAAACAGGAAGTAAGAGCTGATGGCACTGCTTTCTACATGTCTGTACCTATTTATCTACAGCCATACGCTTCAAGCATGCTCAGGAATGATCTCTGGCACTGAAGTTGCCTCTGCTGGTACACTGCCAAAACATTTCCCAGCCCAAATTTGGCTCTTGTCAAATACCACTCCAGCAAGGTTTTCCCAGCCCCTGGCAGCTGGGAGGGGCTGTTCCCAGCAGACAGTTTGCACAGGCCTGTCTTGTGTTGGGAGCTGAAGCAGTTCACTGGCACTGGCCTGGGCAGTTCCCTGACAGGTGGCTTTGGTAGAGCTCTGATTTTAATGGCGTAGAGGAAGTTTTCTTCTGTGAGCCAGTCCAGTCTTTTAGATATCAAATACATTTCTTAAAAGAAGATCTTAGCTTATTATAATATTCTTACAGTTTCAGGATTTCCCCAGTTAGTGTGGGTCTGTCTTGCAGGAAATGCAGCACCCTCACCTAGCTGTGCCAAGATGGCCTATTTCACTACTGTGCCACCCACTAGCAACACAGGAACACCGGTGGCTGATAAGCTGTCACCACAGCAGTTCACAAACTACCTGAAGAAACACAGGACTCGGTGGCTACTGAAACTGTTGATGATTTACAGAGAGGAAAACTCTGTTTCCTACCTGCATCGTTCTGTGGAGTACGGTGATTGAACCTAGATCTCTTCTGTAGTTTATAATTAAAGGGATTTGAAATAGTTTGAGAGTACGCCAGTGCAAGTATGTGTTACAGAAGATCTACAGGGCCTTTGTGTGGAATACCAACTTCACATAGCTCGGATCAGGCACTGGGCTTCACTCCCACTGCTGGACACGTACCGCTGAGCCTTGGTCGAGGCCGCAGCCTCGATGTTTTCTCACCAAGGCGTCAGTCCCCTTCTGGATAGTGCAGCTAGCGTTGAAAACGGGACCTTAGACCCCCAGTCACCGCCAGAAAACAGTGACTGCAAGAATAAGGAGCGCTCCAACAGGAACTGCCACGGGCGGCGGGGCGGGACGGGACGGGACTGCCTGCGCCTGCGCACTGCCCGCCGGAACTCTGCTGCTGGCCCGCCCAGCTGCTCACCAGCATGGCTGCGTCTGCAGCTCGCCTGGCGGCTCGGCGGCTTTTCCTGCCTCGGTGTGCTCCCCTTGTGCGGGCGTCCGGATCGGGGGACCGGGTAGGCGACGGAGCGGGAAAGGGAAGGATGTTGTGGAGAGTCCCGGCGCCGCAGCGCCTTCCTACGCGGCTGCTCAGGCTGCTGCAATGGGGACGGGGGTAGGGGGTGGGGTATTGGCCGCCAGGAGTCGCGGTGCACCTTGGGAGTTGTAGTCGCCGTGCGGGCTCCGTAGGGCATTCTGCCGCGGTGCGTGGTGGGAGTTGTAGGCTCTGCCGGGCTGAGAGGCAGGACCCTGCTGTCCGTAAACCTAGAGACCTGAACATGGAGCTCTCCACTTCTGTCATTTTCCTGTCCTCGCAACTTAAAGCCTAAGCTTTCCCTTCTAAAAACAGAAGAGGCAGATTTTGTTTTCAAACACACTTTCCCCCTGTCCTGTAACGCACACTACTGGCGAAAATGGTGCCTTGCAATGGCCCAGACTGGTAGCTGACTGGCAGGGGAGTAGCTCTATGAAGAGGCCTCGGGGTACAGGAGGCACAGCGTGTCTGTCTGCAGAGCAGGCTGGCAGCAGGCAGGGCCTAGCAAACCAACAGCAGATCAAAGGAAGTGATTCGTTTGCACTTGGCAGGTGGTTAGTACATGGCAGCGGGTTTTGGGCTTCTCAGCGTCAGGAGGATATCAGTGACCTGGCATGTGTGTTCCGTAGAGATGGATGTGGGTTGGAGCACCTGCCCTGTGAGGAGAAGCTGAGGGTTTGGTCCTGGTTCGGACTAGAGAAGACACAGCTTTGGTTACAGGCTGCCAGTACCTATGAGAAGGTTTCCAGGAAGACACAGCCAGGCTTTTCATGGTCGGGCCTGGTGCAGAATGAGAGGCAATGCGGATAAGTAGAAATGACAAGGAAAAAAAGTATATATGGAAAATAATTTTTTCCGTAAGGCAATCAAGCTGTGGGTCAGGCTCCCCAGGGAGACCATGCAATTTCTCACCACTGTAGATTTTCAGTACCCAGTTGCCAGAAGCCATGAGCAAGCTAATCTTAGCAGATTCATCCTCTCCCAAGGTCACTTCAGACTTGATTTATCCTAAGATAAGCAAGTTTTGAGAGATCTGGCCAGTTGATATATTCCAGGATGAGAGTGGGTGAGAGCTGGATTTTGTACTTTCATGTTTAGGGCAGCCATGTGGTGAGGGAAATTTTTGTTTCCTACATCTGACGTTTTGGAATAGCTTATTGCTTGAAGTACGCATTTGAAATACATCTTACAATTTGCTGACATTGAAAAAGTGCAATAAATTATTTTAAACTCCATCTTCCTGTCTTTTCTACCCCATTCCAGTTTAATGTGCTTTAATTGCCAGATGATTGTATAAAAAGTGGCAATTTCAGTATCTGCCCCTGCTCTGCGTTATGGTTTGCAGTCCTGTACATAGGCTTTTGGACTCTATTTCAATGCCATGAGTTTTATCAAGGCCAAGTGCCAAGTTCTGTACTTTGGCCACAACAACCCCATGCGGCGCTGCACACTGGGGACAGCATGGCTGGAGAGCAGCCTGGAAGAGAGGGACCTGGGAGTACTGATCGACAGCTGAATGAACATGAGCCAGCAGTGTGCCCAGGTGTCCAAGAAGGCCAATGGCATCCTGGCCTGTATCAGCAATAGTGTGGCCCGCAGCACCAGGGAAGTCATTCTGCCACTGTATTCAGCACTGGTTAGGCCACACCTTGGGTACTGTGTCTAGTCCTGGACTCTTCAATTTAAGAAAGATGTTGAGGTGCTTGAACATGTCCAGAGAAGGGCACCAAGGCTGGTGAGGGGGCTGGAGCACAAGTCCTACAAGGAGTGACTGAGGGAGCTGGGGTTGTTCAGCTCAGAGAAGACCTTAATGCTCTCTACAACTACCTGAAAGGAGGTTGTAGTCAGTTGGGCGTCAGTCGCTTCTCCCAGGCACCCAGTGACAGAATGAGAGGACACAGTTTCAAACTGTGCCAGGGCAGGTTTAGGCTGGATGTTAGGAAGAAGTCCTTCACAGAAAGAGCGATTGGCCAGTGGAATGGGCTGCCCAGGTAGGTGGTGGAGTCACCATCCCTGGAGGTGTTTAAGAGGAGGCTAGATGAGGCACTTAGTGCCATTGTTTAGTTAATTAGAAGGGTTAGGTGATAGGTTTGACCTGATGATCTCAAAGGTCTTTTCCAACCTGGTTAGTTCTGTGACTTCACTTTAGAATGCAGGTACCCAAAAGAATTCCAGATGTTAAAGGTCCTGCAGGCTTTTGCTGGCAGAACTAGGAAACAAGTGTGACTCTTAGAATATCTGGCTGATGATATTAATATACCTTTCTATCAGATGATTTGGCTGGAGAGAGTCACATACAGTCTTCTCTGGTTTAGTTAACTTCATGTTTTTTTCTGCTGAGTCAGGCAAATCTGTCCCTAATGTAGTAGTGAATAAGTACATGCTCGATTTGTTTTCTTTTTTAGATACATGCTTTTAAAGGGATCCACAAACTTACTGTGTAAGGTCAGGAATACACTTTTCAGAAGAGCATCATAGGATGTAACTTAACAATCAGAGTGTGACTGATGCTTTTTCATTACAGTGTGTGCATATTGGAACAGGGAGGCTCCGAGCTTCCAGAGCAGCAACAGAAGTAATCTTAAATGTTCCTGAAACTAGAGTGAGTCCTCTGGAAAATGGCTTGCAAGTAGCTTCTGAAGATTCTGGACTCTCAACATGCACGGTAAGTAACTTGTAAAGGGAAGAGGACTTTATGACTCTGTGCATGTTCATTTCCTTATGGAACTAAATCATGTTCTTTCAGTATTTGTTAACAATTGCTATTAAACCTTAAGATAGGAAACGGAAGTCTTAAGGCTTTTGTAAATTATTTGTGATTAGGTTGTTTGTGAGGATCAACATTTTCTTTTTTTTCTTGAAAACTTGCTTTGTTTAAGGGAAACCTGAGCATAGTTTGTGTGCAAAACTGACAACTCTGCCTTGTTAGCTGGTAAAATTACTTTTGTTTTTCTCAATGAGGTTGGACTTTGGATTGATGCTGGAAGCAGGTATGAAAATGAGAAGAACAATGGAACTGCTCACTTCCTTGAGCATATGGCTTTCAAGGTCAGTATGAATGTTGATGTGGAAGTTTATGATGGATTTCTAAGTTATTTATCTTTAAAGATCAGAGATAAGAATGTTGTCAGAATTGTAAAACTAAATTTTCTTAATCAAGTACCGAGGAGAAAAAAAACCCAGCCTAGACAACTTAGACTTTGGTTTACATTAGAAAATTAAATGGAAGACATAGTTGTGTATCAGATACACAGAACTATAGATGAGTAACTTCTTGTTAATAGTCTTAGAAAATGCTCAGCTTCCTTTTTGCCAGCTTTTAATTATCATTTGGGAGCACAGTAGGATTTATATCCAGTTGAAGCTCAGAGAGATTAGTATGCCGGATTCTTTTCTAGAAGACTTCCTTTCTCTTAACCTTGTATTTTTCTGGATGAGTAATAATGAAACAGGTGAATTAAAGAGTCTATCTACCACTTTTATTTTAGGGAACAAAGAAGAGGTCTCAATTAGACCTTGAACTAGAAATTGAGAACATGGGAGCTCATCTGAATGCATACACATCCAGAGAACAAACTGTCTATTATGCCAAGGCTTTTTCAAAAGACCTACCAAAAGGTAACTGTTTTCATTCATCAGAAAACTGCAGAGAATTAAATGCTTGCCCAGCTCTTGATGGGACAACATAGAGTCATGCATGTGCAGTGTTAACAGTCTCTTCCTTGCCAGGCAAAAAGTCCTTTCCTGAATATCACAGGAATGTAAGAATGCAGGTATAGAAAGGAGAGAGCTAGAAGGCAAGCTGATATTTGATACCCTTTGTCTTTAGTTTCCCTAACAAGAAATTACTTTTTTGACCTTTTCCTTTCTGCAGAGCAAGTCTTTTGTCCCCTTGCAAATCTTAATAGCAGATTTTTGGGCCACTTGGTCTTTGGAGTGGATTTTACTTTCAGAACCTGATTTTTGTGGCAGTCTGAAATACACTTTTCATTCCTATCTCTGTTTCAATTAGCTGTGGAAATTCTTGCTGACATAATTCAGAACAGTACCCTGGGAGAAGCAGAAATTGAGCGTGAGCGAGGAGTTATACTTCGAGAGATGCAAGAGGTTGAGACCAATTTACAAGAAGTTGTCTTTGATTACCTTCATGCCACAGCCTATCAGAAGACAGCCCTAGGACGGACAATTTTGGGACCCACTGAAAACATAAAGTATGTCCATTTTTGTGGCTGTCTTTAANTTTTTTTTTTTTTTTTTTTTTTTTTTTTTTTTTTTTTTTTTACATTGAAAAGACTCAGACAAAGATGCAGAGGACAGTATCTGTTTACATTGCTACCCTGGAAGGTAGCTGAAGTTGCACTGGGTATGACTGTAACATGAGTTCCCTTATTGCCTTAGTTTCCCTGTATGCAGGTATCAGAGAGTATGTAAACTTCAAATATCTGGTGCATGTCTACATTATTTGCCATCTTTTTCTCCTGTTTGTTAGAAATGTGCCTTTGGAATGCACATTGGCAGTGGCCCTTATTTGCACTAGTCAGGTGTTGGGCATTATCATAAATGCATCTATGCTTACACTGCTCTTTCGGAAGGTGTTTATAGCATGCAGACCAGGAGACTGCTAAATCTGCTGTTTTCAGATTGCTATGAGATCATTAGTCTGCACCTCAGTGAGCTGGAATTCTCTCTTCTCGGGGAAGCTAGAAGAGCCTTAAAAAGCAAGATGTATCAAGTTCCTATTTCCTTTTTAGGAAGTCAGCCTTATTTTAGGTTCCTGCCTCTCTGCGCAGCTCTGTGCATTGTCAGAGCTTACAATTACTTTGATATTGCATTGCTCTATACATTTATCTTTTCACTCTAATAGACTTTGCTGACACAGCAGTGATGTTTGCTTGAATGTTTCTAGATCCATAAACCGTAATGACTTGGTGGAATACATAACAACACACTACAAAGGACCCAGAATGGTCCTGGCTGCTGCTGGAGGTTCGTATGAGGTGTTCACCCTGGGTCGTGTGAAACTGTGCTTAAAGACGTAGACTTTTAAGCATCTGGGAGCTACACCATGAGTGAACCATTGTTCAGTAGGTCCTGGAAGTTCATTGTTGGCCCTCTTGTGTTTTGTGTCTTCATGCCCTTTGAAATTTTGTTTCCTTTTCTCCTCAGTAATATTCCAGAAACTTTCTTTAACCAGTAAATAGAAGTCATTCTTCCATGAGGGTGGGGAAAAAAGGGGCCTAGAAAGGGTTCAGTGTGAAAAGGGGAGTCAGAAGGAAAGCAGAGAGAAGGAACATCGAGGCTTGAAACTGAGAGCAAAGGGCTTGATTTGGTGTAGTATTAATAGAAGACTACTGAAGACAGTTAAGGAGGCTGATCATGATGATCTTACTCTGTATAAGAGAGGGGAGGGGAGTCTAAAAGTGATGCATTAGAGTTGGGGAAAAATAAATTGCTGCTTGGTTGAATCTTTGAACTGCACAGCAGTGTAAATTAACTGACTACAGAGTAACATTACAAAGTCTGTGAAATACTTTTGTTCAGGAGTCTCTCATGATGAGCTACTTGACCTAGCAAAACGCCACTTTGGTAACTTACCATCTGCTCCAGAAGGAGGACTCCCACCTCTGCCACCTTGTACCTTCACAGGTAGTGAGGTAAGCTGTCAGATGGCTTTTTGGGCTGGCCCGTATATTCCCTGTGAGCACAGGGGATATAATGTGCTCTCTGCTGAGTCTGTGGCCAAGAAACTCTCCTCAGCAGATTAAGAGGTTTCTTACCTGCAGTGAGGGCACTGGAGTACTGCTCTCTCAAGCAGTACTTTCCAACCTTTCTTGGAGAAGCCTCACTGTTGCTGCTTTTTCTGCTTCATCAGTTCCTGGGGGAATACCTCCCTTACTCCTGCTGCTACTTTGCTTTTGTTGTCTTGCTTAGGGTGTTGGAGCATTTTCACTGGTTGGGAATCCCTAGTTTAAAGGGTATGGCAGAGAACTGGGGCATCTGTGTTGTCCTGTATTTGGATTTTGAAAAGTCAACAGCTTTTCTTGCTGCTGTTTATTATAAACTAGCTTGTAAGGCTCTCTGTATGTGGCATTGGGCTTGCTGTTGGTGAGCTGCTCTGAAATTGCCACAGGGAAGGTTAGTGAAGAGCTGTATGAAATAAGGTTTCCTATGCTTTAATTTTTGGTTCTCTGAATGCATGCTTTATAATCCAGATGTGATGGAAAAGTCTGTATCGTGTCTACATTACCCTTTTGAAGGCTGAAGTGCAGCTGCTTTCCTGTGTTCTCACAGATCCGTGTCAGAGATGACAAGATGCCCTTGGCACACATTGCCATAGCTGTGGAAGCAGCTGGCTGGTCACACCCAGACACCATCCCACTCATGGTGGCAAACACTCTGATAGGGAACTGGGATCGCTCCTTCGGAGGAGGTGTGGTGAGTCCACCTGCCAGCATCTTCCTGCTCCTCATCAGGCTGCTGAGAGCTCTCTGACTTGGGTGATGCCAATACAGACCCATTCAAAGCTCTCAGTCCTACTGCTACTTTATGGCTGTCTCTGAAGGTCCTTTTTTGGAGCATAAGGGGATTGAATTGTGAGATAATTTGTTGCCCAAGATCTAGGAAGACCTTAGGAAGTAGTTCTAAACTGCTGTAATTGATGTGACTTGAGGTCTGCCAGCCTTTATGGGAAGTAGGATGTTTCATACCCGTATGCCATCAGAACCCATGGAGATTGGTAACTCTCTTTCTTGAACCTAAGTAGATTTATGATTTTGGCTTCAGTCTGGGTTGGTACTTGGAAACGTGAGATTACATGCAATGGAAGAAACTGTTGAGATGAAGAGCTGATAATTAACCTCATAGCTTCTGCTGGAGCCTGTGATACTGCTTCATGTTATGGTTGTTGGAATGAAAACAGGAGACCATGGAGGTGCCTATTAGGCTTCAGAAAGCTTCATAAACTAATGTATTGTTCTTCTGCCTCAGCAGAATCTATCCAGTAAGCTTGCTCAGGTTGCCTGCCATGGTAACCTGTGTCACAGTTTCCAGTCCTTCAACACCTGCTACACTGACACAGGGCTGTGGGGACTCTATGTGGTCTGTGAGCCATCCACCATACAGGAGATGGTGCACTTTGTTCAGAGGGAATGGTAAGACAACAACTCTTTCTCTGAAAATGTTGTTTTCAATGGAGGGACACAATTAAAAAAAAAAAAAAGCAAATATGAGGACAGGCTAAGTGAGCTGAAGCCTTTCAGCCTGGAGGAAGGCTCCATTAGAGCTACACATCAGTATTTGAAGGGGACCTACAGGAAAGCTGGGGAGGCGTTTAGAAGGGTGTGTGGTGGTAGGGCAAGGGGCAGTGTTTTGAAACTGGAGCAGGGTAGGTTTAGGTTGGACATTAAGGGGAAGTTCTGCACAGTGAGAGTGGTGAAATACTGAAACAGATTGCTGTTGCCCAGGGATGTGGTTGAGGCCTCATCCCTGTAGACATTCAAGATCAGACTGGATGTAGCCCTGTGCAGCCTGATCAAGCTGGAGGTGTCCCTGATGACTGCAAGGGGTTAGGACAAGATGACCTGGGTGTTCACTTCCAACCCAGTGCACTCTCTGAATCTGTGAATTTGAACATTTTTGTTTCTCTACTTACGCTTGCCTGGAAAAAACAAATGCATCAAGTTCTAAGCTTTGACACTGAATGCAGAGTCCCAGCAGCCAGTTTATGGCTTCGTTGCATGGATTAGAGTTTAGGTTTAGGTTTGTTTTTCTTTTCCTGTCCTGGAAGAATGACTGCTGACTCTAGGTAACATGAAGCCATCCTTGCACAGAGAAATACAGCAGTCAGTATTTTAACTTGCAAATGGCAGGAGTTAGGAAACTATGTCAGGATATTGCTGTCAGTAAAGAGTGCCTGTGAGCTGCATGTTGACAGCTGGAAGAGCGTTAATGAATGAGAGTAATGAATGTGCAGTCACCTTTAAAAGCCATTAGCAGCTCCCCACTCTGTAGTAGCTGTCTCCCATGCCATACCATGTGGTGGTTACATGGAGTTCTAATGAGTACATGGGAAAATGACCACACATGAGGTAGGCCAGCTCTTACCTTATGCCATTTTGAAACCTGTGATTCTAAGGTAATATTTGTTCATCAAAGGCTTAGATGTGAATTGAAAAGATGTCTGTAGGTGCTGTTGTAGTGCTTGAACTGCAGGTGCAATTAGAGACATATTTCAGGAGCACTGATTTGAAGTAGGTAAAGTTGAAAGAAAACTTGAAACTGAGGTGTTTCTTTAATCACTGAGATAATTTCTCCTCAGTACCATTGTTCTATGAGGTGTTTATACAACTCCTGGAGAAAAATGGCTTTATTCTAGCTGTGTTTGCTGCAGCTTAGCAGCAGGGAAGATAGGAACCATTGCTGTTGATAATTGTGTATTATCTAATGCATGCCCCTTGTCCTAGTGAAATATTTCTTAGGCAGTGTGGTGAGTAATTATCTTGCCAAGACTGAGCAGATTGCCTTCCACGCTAATTACTTGGTCTAATTGTCTGGTTCCTACTAGCTTAGCAACAGTTGGTCTCAAGATAGCAAATGTGGGCTACCCTTGGCTCAAGATTCATGTAACTCAATGCAATACAGCTGTTCTAAGGGATATAACTTGCTCTGGGCTAGACTGGTGTGCTTCCAAAGCACCCTGCTTTTACATTGCTGATTTCCGTCCTATGGCTTTTTCCATCCCAAACTCCTTTTGTCAGCTGTGTCTATAGAAGAGATGTGCCTGATAGGTGTACTATGTGTATGCACCTCCTGACCACAAGCACTTGTGTGCTACAGGTTACCATTATCTAATACCTTTGCATTTTAACTATCTTCTAGGATAAGGCTTTGCACAAGTGTTACAGAAAATGAAGTAGCTCGAGCAAAAAACCTTCTCAAGACAAACATGCTGCTACAACTGGATGGTGAGACTTACAAGAGGTTTTTAATTCTTAGTGGAGTTGGATGCAGAGAACTGAAGCATTTTTTTCCCCGTACTAGGGTCCACACCAATCTGTGAAGACATTGGAAGACAAATGCTGTGTTACAAGCGCCGGATCCCCATTCCGGAACTAGAGGCAAGAATTGAAGTAAGTGGCAGTCAGGTTGCAGCTTTTAAGCTGGGCTCGGAAGAGAGGAGTGACAATGCAGCAGTTAGTGTTTCCAACAGAGAAGATTGCCAGCTGATTTATTGCCTTGGATCTCTGGCTCTTAGACCTTTGGCAGTGGTAACAAAGGTGTCTCTTTACCCCTTTTAGGCTATTGACGCCCAGACTATTAGAGAAGTCTGCACAAAGTACATCTGTGATAAGCATCCTGCAGTTGCTGCCGTGGGTATGTTGTCTTAAATTTCCCCTCACCCTTCCACACCAAGAAGTATCATTTTAGTCTGTGTCATGGCCAACTTTCTTTAACTTCTAGGTCCAATTGAACAGCTGCCAGAATACACCGAAATCTGCAGTGGCATGCATTGGCTCCATGAGTAGTGACGGATGAGGACATGCAGTGTGGTTGAGCTTTAAAACCCCAAACCCTGGCACCTCCAGCCCTCTTTAAGTGTATTTCTGCAACTCAAAGGCTTTGAGAAGATTAAAGCTGAAGAAACAGCCAGGACTGTGTGTCTGTGTAATTAAGGAAGGAACGGAAACATGTACAGTATTTGCATTTTTATTATAAAACAAAGATTGTCAGAAGAGTCATTTCTTGGCTTTAGTAGCATTCAGCACTTGCTCTTGAGCTGCTTTCTTTGCCTTGACCATTTCAACGAGTTCCTAGAAAATTGGGGGAAAAAAAAACCTAATTGAAATGTGGAACTTGTTAACAGTGCTCTGGTTTTGAACTCTACCTACATTCACCTGAAACACTCTAGCTCTCACTGGAGTAAGGAATTCAGACCGCTTAAGACCTCTGATCTTACAAATGAATACACTTACGGAAGGCCAGTGCTCATCTACTTCCCCTACAAGAGGCTAGGGACAGGACTTCACCATCTATAGGAATTTGCTGTCAGAGTGTACAACAGATTTCATGAGAGTTTCCCAGCTTCCAGAGCCACTACTTTCACTGAGAAAACAGTCCTTACGACTTTGCTGGGTGGGGCTGAGTTACTGAAAACCCCCAACAAAACCAAACCCTTTTTCCATGTGGCTCCTTTTTGTGCTAGCTTCCTGTTGTAGGGTACTGTCTTGGTAGGGAAAGCAAAAGATTCTAAAGGACCTGGGCTAATGCCAGGCCTGAAGGAGGGGAGGTGCCTTACCTTGTATCGCTTCATGCAGTCTTTTTTTGACCGGCCTGGAACAGCTGCTGCTATTTTCTCCCATCTTTCAGGAGTATTTACTGGGTAAGTCTTCAGTGCTTGTTCCAAAAGCTTTTGTTCTTCTGTAGTCCAAGGAGATGAATCTAAAGGTGATCCTGTTTTTAAATGCAAAAATGGGACAGTAAGAAGCAAAAAAGAACTATTTAATAAGGACTCTTTGAGATAAGCCTATGAAGATACTGTAGAAACTATTACAATTGATTTAAAGTCCTTGCAGTTCTGGGGTATCTGAAAGGAAACAAAAACACCTGAAACTGACTGGATAAGCGGCCCATGGGATCTTTATGCAGAGCCCAGAGAAGCTCACATCTCTTGTCAGCTGGGTGTTAGCTCACTGCAGCTGTCCTGTGAAGCCACATCCTGTGTGTAGCAAAACCCTTAAAACAATCCAGTAATGGAGCCTGAATCACTTCAAGTGCTACGTGCATTTGTAAGCTACTCAGTTTGTTCAGATGCGAGTCTAAAGGATGTCCTGGATGACTTCTGGGCACAGGGCAAACAACTCTGCAGGAAGGGTTCCCTTTTCACCTTTACCTTCAAACCGTTCCGAGGGGGCGGCACTGTCCATCTGGGGCACCACACCGTGTTCCTTTTTAAATTTGTCAAAGGCTTTCTTGTTGATGTCATCCTTTTGGTGAGGATCTGCAAGCAACAGATAGTGACCAGAAACAAAATGAAGTCCCAATTCAATCATAAAACAATTTTGTACCCATTATTAGTTTACAATAATAGACACGACCAGATTCCTATTTCCTTTTAAAATGATGGCAAAGAGGTGGGTGGCTAAAAACCAGAAAACAATTTCAGGGTCAAATAAACTTTGCTCCAAGTGTTAGGGTCTCCCACTCCTGTCCTGCTTTTTAATTCTCAGATGAACATCTTCTCCATATAAACTTCAGCTTGAATCTGCAACTTCAGTGAAATCCACAGGGATTATTCTCCCAAGTAAGGGCTGTCGCTAAAGACTCAGACATTACCAAGGATATCATGCATGTCAGAGGGCAAAGAAATTGGGAAACATACTGTGCAGGTTTGGAATAGAGATACTTCTTGAAAATAGTGGTTTTCTCTATAGAACAATGTGTTGATTTTCTCTGAGACCTTATTCCAGAGCTCTCTAGGTTCCATTTACCAGAAGAAGCAATGAGTCACATTTATTTAGGTGTCTTACTCTGGCACTGAATCTTTTTGAAGTGTATCTGTAGCTTCCTTAATTTCACCTACTCTGGATGCCTTCCTTTGCAGAGGCCCATTTGTCTGAGTGTAAAGGAGCTTAGACAATGCCTGTGGTCTAGACATCTGTGCATCAAGTTAGATGAAGGTAATTCTAGAAGTGATGACTTGAACAGCTGCCATTAGGCTGAAAACAGAGAGCCACATAAATGCCTCTGAACTCATTCCTTTTGGGGATATATAGAGGATTTTCTCTTAACAAACACAATGCTGGTCAAAGGAAATCAAACACGCAGCCCATCTTACTGCAGAAGTAAGGTAATAGAGATACCAAGCTTTTGGAGACTCTTTGCTTTATTGATGACATCTTTTGCTGTCCGTTTTATTCCAGTAGTAGAGTGCAAGTTCATGTAATTGGCAATAACTTCCCACCTAAAGCAAGAATGGAAAGCACCACATTACTTAAGTTTAATCACACTTAAATTCAGATAAACTTTCATGGCAACTATTCTGGAATGTTTTCAAGTCACCAAGTGCAAAAGTGTCCCCTAAGAATTCAGTCAGTGACTCCTGATACAGAGACAGAACAGGGTAGAATGTAAGTTTGTCAAGTGCAGGCTTCTCAGCATTCTGTGCAGCTCTAGGATATTAAATACTGCAGGCTGCACTGAAAGGCTGAGCACTTACTAACCCTGTTTGCCCTGCCTGTGGAAGGGATACCTAAACATTAGGTAAAGAGGCTTCAAAGGGAGAGACCTGGAACAGTCCCAGCCCCAAAATTATTCTGAGTGCACTGTTAGAAAATGAAGGGAATACTTGCACCTGTGCAGGGAGTAGGCTCAGAGCTGGATCTGTTCTCAGTGAGTGCTCCTGACTGCTGAGCTGCAGTGCAGGAACAAGTACTGGTATTGCCACCACAGAGTATGACAGCTTGTTTTTCACAAGTAATCATTCAAATCCTGTAATAAGGATTCACAGATCTAATGTCTCCACTGGAAGAAATTTCACTCCTGAGAAAGAACAGGAGTTCAGACATGCTCCTGTTCTTGATGCTTATTAGCAAGATGAGCGCCAGTACTTTTCGTGAGCCCAGCTTTTCTCCCCTGTCTCTCACTTAAAGAGACCTTGGACACTTACCACTCTAGTAATTTCTCCCCCCCTACTGTCTAGAGCAGGAACCAACCTCACGTTCATTCTGGAGCCACTGAAAGCAGCTCACACACTTGTACTCCTACCCATCTGAATCATGGTCACTGTTGTGGTTTTGTTCTCTTTAATGACTGGACCCTACCCTGTGGCAAGCCCTGTGCAAACATGCACCTCAGCACAGTCCTGCTGGTGGATGGAGGCCCATGCTACAGGGAAATAAGATACAGGGCCAGAACTAACTCCAGCGACACACACAGCATCACACTAAGAGATGACAATCCGTAGGTCATGGAAGAGTCAAGGAAATGGAGGAAGTTTAGAGAGTCCTCATACTGACATCATCCTTAAGATGGGCTGGAATTAAGTTATGTGATGCTGATTATTTAATTACAAATCCTTAGCAGGCCTTTTAACACCAAACCCTAAGTACCTTGAGTTAGTCCCTGCTGGGAAGAGGTTCACAGCTTTAATTAACAACTGCAAATCATCTTCTGGCCAGTTTTTGCTTCCCCCTCCACCACCAGTGGTTGACTTTTCTGAACTCTTCGTTGCTTGGCGCATTCGAGCTTCTGCCTCTTCCTTCTCTCGCCTTATTTGTTCATTTATTTCTTCTATCTGAAGGGTTGCAAATAAACATTATTAATATACATGTTGTGCAGTGACACAACCCCTCTCTGGGACTGCCTTCAGCCTTGGACTTCGCTGTGTTATGCCTAAGGAGATACAGGAGCTTGCCTGCTCCACTCTTAAATGTTCTCTATCTCATGCATAATCTCCATCCCAGATTTGGAGCTACAGCAGGAATCTATCACAAGTTCCCCAGGAAATTAAATGGACACTCCCAGGCTTAAGGCAAACCTTCTGCATCTGGTGTAATTGTTCATGCTAAAACCTCACAGGACAGATCAACGGAACTATTAAGAACCTCAAAATCCTTAGTGAGGGCAGTTCAACTTTGATACTGATCCTCAAACCTTCCAACCTAGCTCCTATCTGAGCCTGGTTATGCCAGAAATTCTCAGTTACTATGGCTGTATTGTTAGTAACTAAAACCTGGGGTGTTCCAGTTAATGCTAAGTGCTTATTCAAGGTTAGCTGGCTGCATGTTATTTGTTAGCAGGCAATTCAGCAGAACTTAAGTTGTCCATTGCCCATCTTTGCGATTAAGACTGCTGTGAAAGATCTTTAACATAAGTGCTTCTGAATGTGCCCAGTCCAGCCCTGGCAATACTGAAAACCCAAATCTGGTGGCAGAACACCTACAACAGGTTTCTCACTCTCTGCCGCATCGTAAAATGCTCCTGTCCAGAGGGAAGTTATTTAGCAGATATTTGTTATTAATGCAAAGTGGAAGTTTTAACAGAGACAGAAAGATGACTGTTTGGAACACTCTCCTGGAGACTGGATTCAGTCCCCATTGGAACACAAGTGACTTGAGTCTTGTCTGATGAGTAAAGCTGACCCTGTAGTTGGGACAGACCATCTTCCCCACCAAAAAAGGAAGTTCATAGCTGTGATTCCAGAGCACTTTATTCTTTCTGCAGGATGTGGGCATGTCAGTCCACGTGGCTTTTCCCTGATGGCAAATTTAGACAGATCCTTGCTGATTTTTGCTAATCTTGATCTCAAGCATCTTGCCTTTCCCATACTTGGGTATTCAGCCCCATGCCCTTCAGAGGCTACAGCCTGCAGCACTTAAGTCCTTTTGTAGATCTAGTCCTAGGTCATGGATCCTAGAGCAGGATTTCCCTTACATAACCATAAAGGTCAAGACTGCTCCTCCTTCCCCTTGGAGTAATCCCTACTCAATGTTTGGTAAACCTAAATTCCTGTGGGTGCTGTACGAAGGGTAGATTTTATGTCCTTTATTCATAAAAAATGCATCTTTTTTCCCCTCGGCTAGCCCTGATTATTTCACTAGCTATGAACTGCATTGTGTAAAATGGAGTTGAGCTAAGTTGGCCTGGCACCTCTGAAGCTCAGGTGTTTGTGTTTCACTGATAGGATTCCACAGCAGCTGTGTTGTATCTGGCTTTGATGAAACTCACAGCACCTAATCTGTGAGGTTACTAGTATCTTGATTTGACACTCAGCATAATTACCTGTTTTACTACAGCCGCCTTTCCTCCTTCCTTTGTGGTGGATGTAAGTGCTTCATTCAAGCATTGCAGACTAAAAACAAATTATTGAGTTACAACTGAGAGCCGGGCAGGAAGAGGGGGGTCAAAACGAGCAGAAGCAGCAGCAGCAGGGCTTACCTTGCTAGCTCAAGACGATCACAAAGCTTTTCCACCTCCTCCATCATCTTAACACAATCTGCCTCATTATCAGAAAAGTAATTCCAGTTCTGGAAGCAGAAATACATGTTCTGCAAAGTTCTTGAACTTTATTGCCCTGTCCCTTCAGACAAAGGCGTTCATCAGCAACTGCTGTTTCTGGACCTGTTTGGTCAGTTTTACCCATAACTTAAACACATTAAGTCTGTCTGTGTTTTAGTCTGTTGCTTTTCAGTGAACCCACTTCCCAGTCCCAGATTCAGCCTCAGGCACCAGTAAGCACATGCTCAAGCCTGACCAAGCAGTGATTTCACTCATTTAACTTCCATTTCATTGTAAACATATTTAAATACCTTGCATGTCGTTCGCAGCTTTTGCCTTTCTTTCTTGATAGCTTTTTTCTGTATCTCTTTTTCCTTTTTTGCTACCAATGCTTGTTGCCTAACTTCTTCTTCCTCCTTTTCCTTTGCTAACCGTGCTGCTTCTAATTCTGCTTGCCGCTGCTGCAATCAGAAGGAAGAACAAATTAAAAAAATAATCAAACAAAATCCCCTCAGCAAAGTGGCTCCATTACAGGGTCACTCAGCCACTCATTATTACACTGTGCTGCTCCTGGGCTTGGTAGGGTTTGGTTTGCCAGGAGTTCTGAGGGAAGAGGTGGAACATAAACCACTTGGCATTCATTCAAATACTATGAAGACTCCTTGTTTATAAATCCTGATTTCTGTATGAAGTTTCCCATGCCTGCCCTGAACATTAAGCTTAGAAATATACAGTGGTCCAACATTTGCTCCTGCAACACGACTAAGAGAAGATCTTGCAGCACTGCAGCATTGGCTTTCTTAGTCACTTTTTAGCACCTTAAGTTCCCTTTCATTCCTGGTACCTGTTTTCAGATCTGTCTTTTCTAAACTGTAAGATTAATCAGGGCTGTTATGTTACCTCCAAGTGTTCCATGCAAGCAGCTGTACCCACATTACAAAGAAGGACAGCAGGGCAGAGAAGGGAACAGAGGAGTGCGTGCAACATCAGAATCAATTTTGGAACATTTCTTGTTTTGGACCCATGCTGTTTTCATTCTTAAACGACTGTCAAGCCTTGCACTGCCTGTGGCAGAAGGATCAAAGACAACGTGTCTCTGAACTCCAGCAGCACTTTCCGGTACACACAAGAAGCTGAAGCAGTGGACAGGGTGTGAATGAATCAGGGTATTTCAACCCAAATAAGGCATTCACTTACTTTTTCTTTCGCCTCCTGTTCTTTCCGTTTTGCTTCTACCTTTGCTTTCTTCTCTGCTTCTTTCTTTGCCTTTTCTTCCTCCTTAAATTTCTTTATCCTGGGATCACAGCTGTATGCATTGTCTAGTGGAAGAAAGGATACATCATGTCCAGAAGAAACCCAGGAGCTTTCCACTGTTCGCTAACAAATCTGTCTTTAAAAGCCAGCAGTTTGCATGCTCACCAACGAGTGTCCTAATTCTGTTCATTTCTTCTTTTTTTCTCAATGCTCTGGCAGCTCTGTTCTGCTTTTCAATCCACCTCCTTTCATCTCGACTGAAAAAGGAGAGCAGAGTTACTTCAGTGCTCACACCCTACCAGAATTTAACAGTAAACTTAAATGTTTCTCCACACAGATGCACTTCTCTGAGAATTTCAAAAACAAGACTTCAAGAAGAAGTTGCAGGCCCTAAGCTCATGTCAAAGTGCTGAGCATTCACACAATGACATAAACCTGACAAAACACGCTGTCTATTTGCCACTGCAGGGAGAGATCATGGACTTGAGTTTTCAGAATGCAATCCACTTGCTGACCTAATATTAAACCCAAGCAAAACAACTGAGATGCTGCTATACAGCTCAATTAAAGGGCAGCAAGAGGATCACTTAACAGAATGCAGGTCATGATTCTGTGATGCCAAGTAACCTGCCTGCACAGAAACAACTCTTTGTATGAAGTACTGTGACACTGGGGGGAAAACCCTGCGCAGTTACTCAGTGCTATACAACTCAGGTTAAAACTGGCTAAATCTGAAAATGTCAGTGCTGTCAGCACAGAGGCACATTTTCAGTGGAGGTCTACATCCTCAGCCGCACAACCAAACAGAAAAAATAACCCTCACAAGAAAGAAAATCCCTGTAACAGAGTAGGAGCCTACTACAACCAGACTGAAAGTTTAAAATGTCAGCAACATCACCTCTGGCAAGGAGTGACAAGAGTCACACCCATCTGAGCAGAAGCTGGGTTGTAGCTCTCTGCTGTTCTGCATACTACACACCGTTTGTCTAGACAGATTTTACAAAGGAGACTAATGGCACAAATAACCACAAAGAGAGCTGAGCAAACAATGTAGCAAGCAACACAGAAATTAATCTGTGCCACTAATCAAAAATACCACTGATACAGAACTGAGTACAGTGCCTCCACAGGAAAGAAAATACTGGGTCCACAGAGGTTAAAAAAATACTATCTAGCAGGAAAGGGCATAACAGAAGAGGAACTGATGCTTAGACAGAGGCCTAGATATGGCACAGGTTTTGGCTACAAAGCATGGTAAGGGTTGAATGCAGCTATGAAATTGATTTCTATTCTGCTTGGATGAGGATCATATAATGTCAATGATACAAGCATGACAGTGAAAGGCTGCATTCTGTGCAGTATGGGCTAGACTAAATGATCTGGTGCTCTGCATTAAACATTCTGGGTGTAGAGTTGTAAGAAGGATACAAATAGAATGTATTTTCCAATGCCAGTGTGGTCTGCGTAATTCACACCAACAGATGCAGTTTTTGTTAACATCACACCAACAGAACTAATCTCTCTACATTCTAGACAGTACCATTTGTTCCAACAATTTAATGAAGAGCTGGAGAAAGAAATGACCTGGATGAGGGCATAGAGTGCACTGTCAGCAAGTTTGCTGATGACACCAAGTTGAGTGGATTGACTGACACCTGGGAGAGTTGTGCTGCGATTCAGAGAGACTTAGACAGGCTGAAGAGTTGGCCAGGGAGAAATTTAATGAAGTTCAACAGAGGCAAATGTAGAGCTGTGCACCTGGGAAAGAACAATCCTATGTATCAGTACAGGCTGGGGACTGAATGGCTGGAGAGCAGTGAAGGGGAGAAGGACTTGGAAGTCCTGGTGAATGGAAGAATGGCCATGAGCCAGCAGTGTGCTCTTGTGGCCAGGAAGGCCAATGCCATTCTGGAGTGTATTGGAAGGGCTGTGGTTAGTAGGTCGAGGGAGGTTCTCCTTCCCCTCTACTCTGCCCTGGTGAGGCCTCATCTGGAGTATTGTGTCCAGGTCTGGGCCCCCCAACTCAAGGACACAGAGCTGCTTAAAAGAGTCCAGCTCAGAGCCACAAAAATAATTAAGGAAGTTGAACATCTTTCTTATGAGGAGAGACTGAGGAAGCTGGGGCTTTTTAGCTTGAAGAGATGACTAAGGGGTGACCTCATTCATATTTATAAATATGTAAGGGGTGAGTGCCAGGAGGATGGAGCCAGCCTCTTCTCAGCAATGCCCTGTGACAGGACAAGAGGCAATGGTTGGAAGTTGAGGCACAGGAGGTTCCATGTGAACCTGAGGAAGAATTTTTTCATTGTGAGGATGACAGAGCACTGGAACCAGCTGCCCACGGAGGCTATGGAATCTCCCTCTCTGGAGATATTCAAGAACTGTCTGGATGCATGAGTTCCTGTGTGATCTTGTATAGGTGATCCTGCTGTGGCAGGGAGGTTGGACCAGATGATCTTTTGAGGTCCCTTCCAGCCCCTGACATTCTATGATTCTATGAAAAGGTACCTGCTTACTCATCCTCTCTGTACTAGCTCCAGGGTCAACCTGTGTTTGGGACTTGCTGGAACAGCAAGCCTGACCTTAAACACATCTTTCACAGCACCTGAGAAACCCCTCTGTGATGCAAGCAAGAATTACATCAGTTACACAGGTAAGACAAAGAGGAGCCCACAAGCAGTCCAGTTCAACTTCATGCCTAACTACTATGGTGGGAGAGTGGAATTCAGTCTAGTTTCAGCTACCTTTCTTCCTCTAACTTACAGTTTAATACTCAGTTGAAACTCTTGCTGTTTCAGTCTCTTGGTTTCATGTAACATTTCTTTTTACTTACATACCATTCTGCTTTTTCTTTCTCCTCTTCATCTAAATAGGAAAACTCTCTCCAGGAATCAAAATTATACCTAAAGTAAATAAATATTTAAACAGGAAGTGCATTGAAAAATGGAAATAGCATCACTATAGCAAATAGTCTGCCTTTTCTCCTGCTGGGTGTTTACATGAAGCTGTACTGTTATTTACAATTTGTAATATATCACTGATGGTCATACTGCACCTACAGTGACTCTGCCATGTGAAGTCAAAACAAACTGCTACTGACAGTAATGATTTACATCTATCTGCACTGCAGGACAAGGTGTTTTAGGACAGCTCTAAATGCCTACAGTGCAACGGTCTAAGCTCTCATTATAGGCAGAGAAGCTGCAGTGCAGGCTGTGGAGTCAAGAGAGAAATTAATTTAAACTTTGTATAAACACCTGTATCTAGCAGAGAAAGTCAAACCATAATCTCTACTGACTTCGTTGGACTAGACGGAACTCCCTCAACTAGGGGACCTTAAATACCTAGTAGATCTCACCCACTTCCTGGTTTTAGTGGAGGTATGAACCTCATTTACAGACATTGTGATCAGAGAACTGCCAGAGGCTACTCTGAGTTTAGAGTTTGGATGCATCAGCCAGGAGAAAGCCAGCTGAGTTTGTGTCAGGCACTAAACAACTCTGCGGTTATTTTGTGACATTACTGGGTCAGAACAGGCCACAGCCAACAACCTACCAAAAAAGGTCTGCAAGCCCTCTACAATGCTATACGTGAAGCTGAGGTAGCAGCTGACTTACCAAAATGAATAGAAGGCATCCACCTCTTCAAAGGAAGAGTTTGTGTCCCCAAGCTTAGGAACATTTTTCTTATTTGACCACCTGAAAAGGAAAAGATATATTGATGACACAATGCAGATACCCTCACCTCACAGAATGGCATGTGGTAAGCACAGAATAAAATCACCAGAGACTCCCTCCCACCAGCACAGAGAAACACCAGGAAAGAGGAATAAAAAGAGAGTTCCTTCTAAACATCCTCCAGATTGGGACGCAGGGGGAGCTTTCCCAGAAAAGCAAATCTCTTGTATGTCTACAAGATCATCTGATGAGCTATCTTTGTAGATACTCAGTTCTCCACACACCTTGTCCTGGTAGAGCAGCTTGCAGAAAGGGCCCAAAAGGCACTCTGTGAAGAACTCAGCTCTGTGGTAGGCTGTAGAAAGTTTGCCACATATTATAATGGAGTATGAGGGAATGACGTATGCTCTGCCCCCATTCCATTTTAACTCTACAAAGGACACCTTCCATAGGCTCTAGAATTTGTTACTCCATGGCATAGCATCCATTTCCAAGCAGAGAAGGGAACGACACATCTGAGAACCAATCAGATCAAGGTCTGAATCTCTAGAATACTTAATTAAAAAATCCAATAAAGCCACTTTAAATAATCAACATTGTTTGGAACACGTGCTAAAAGGTCTCACAACGAAACACTTTGTTCATACCTGTAAAGTGTGAAATAGAGGCCTGTTGTGGCAGCCTTCATACAAAGTTAATTGGCAAGCATGAGTCAAATGCAGAAAAAGTCACACACCTTACAAGAGAACCACCAAATGCTGTTACATTTACCTTCTCTTTTAACCAGCTAACTGGTGAACAGAGCTATTGTCTTAGTCTCACAAGGAAATCCCAAAGAAGGAATTTTCAGTCAGTAGCATGCACACACACTTGGTGTACTCAATCAAACAGTGTGCTGTACAAAAAGAACAGGAAGTAATGCAGCAGAGAACAGATTTCACTTTTTTAAAGTCTCACAGTCCAGCCTCAATGACATCAGTGTGACAGTCCAGATTAGTGTCAAATGAGGTATGCCACATTTTATTTGCATTACATTTCTGGCAAATTCATGCATCTGCCAGCATCCCTTAAAAATCACACCCGAGATCAATTTCAAACACAATGCTGCTGGAGTCTGCAAAGGCTGTTCCAGCAACAGTGCAAGCAGGCTGATGATTGCTCACCTGGCGTTTCTTTCAAAAACTGGTGAAAAAACTTCAAAGAAGTTTTCTTTTGCTTCACTTTTGGAAGGTACAGAGTTATCAAAAGTAGGATCTATGCTGTTGAATGCTCGTCGTTTCACGGGATCAGATAATATTTCATAAGCTGAAAAACAGTGAGCAGACAGAAGGCAGTGAAGCAAGGCAGTGAAGTGAGGCTTCCCCTGAAGGCAGGAATATTAAAGGAAAAAACTTACAACAGGTTTAAAAACAATACAGTGTCTGCTCTGCCATTCTGTACAGTTTCATATTTATAATAGTGACACCTAATAGCATTGCTGTACATTCCTGTCCAACTAAATAGGAGGATATTTATGAGAACCAACACATTTAACCATCACAGCGTCACAGACTGGGTGTATTTAAAGTACTTTGATAACTATAAATTTGGTTTAGGTACAGGCAGTTCAGTGATGGTATCTTCAGGCTTTCATCCTACACCAGATCCCTGTGGATATATTGATGAAACAGTCTCTAAGACAGGCAGGGAATAAAAGCAATTTCTGAGTTAGTGTGGTATTATTAGTGGCAAGAACAGAAGACATTCATCAGAAGTTCTGCAGCTGGTGATGGAGCTCTTCTGAGATTCAATGTTCTGGTTTAACTCAGCAGGCAGCTCAACACCGCACAAATGTTCACTCACTTCCCTCCCCTGCTTCCTTCAGTGGGTGGATGAAGAGGGTCAGGTAAAGCTCTTGGGTTGAGATTATAAGTTTAGTAAGACAGAAAAGGCTTGGTGGTGGAAATGATGCTAAGAAAATACAAAAGTGATACACAGTGCAGTTGCTTACTACCCGCTGACCAATGCCTCACAGTAAGCAGTTACCCTCCCACCCAACTTCCCCAATTTTATTGTTCAGCAGAAAACCACATGGGCATATGTATATACACACACACACACAGACATACATATGATCAATATGCTTCTGGTCAGCTTGAGACATCTATTCTGACTGTGTCCTTTCCCAACTTCTTCTGCACCCTCAGTCTCCTCCCTAGCAGAACAGTGTGAGAAGCTGAGAAGTCCTTGAACAAGTGTAAGCACTGCTCAGTACTTGCAGAGCATCAAGGTATTATCTGCATTGTCCTTATGCTGAATCCAATCGCAGCACTGTGCCACCTGCTAGGAGGAAACAACTCTATCCCAGCTGAAACCAGGACATGGAAAAAGAGTATGAACCATCAGCACAAAAAAGCAGCCAAAGAAACTGCATCAAGAGATGCTCTGCTGCCCATGTAAACTAGAATGAAGATTCTTTAGCTTTAGCTGCCGGTGTCTTCAGAGAAGGACAATTGAACCCAAGCCTGGGGCTACCTGTAGTGGCTCTTTACATAGGCTGGCTGCTGGAAGTGCTCCCACTCTGTAACCAAGTGCATTGTTAGACAAGCATCTACTCATACTACATTCCCATAGTTCTGTTTAGGGGGAAGTTATATTGGTGGGACTGTGATCTATTGAGGCAGGTTTCAAAAATGGCTTTTTAGTAATTGACAACTCTTTAAAGGGCTAATAATGCACTACAGATGGTTCAGATTATCAAGTAGATTGTGAGAGTATCTAATAATTGCTTACCTTTAGTTATGCATGTAAAGTAATCATTATCACCTTCTCCTATCTGTTCCCCTGCAGCTTTTCTCTTGTCTGGATGATGTTTCAAAACCATGGATTTATCTAACACATAGATGCATTATGTTTAGAAATCCTTCATCATCAACAGTTTATTTCATTTCTCTAATTAGATTATTAACATAAATAAACAAGTAAAACCACAACAACACAACCCAAACCATCAAACCCCAACACAATCAGAAAGAAAAGCGGGATTAATGATTTTTCTGTAACACTAGTGTCAGAATTAAAATAATTTCTTCTTTGTTAGGACACAAAATAATCACAATCCAGAAACTATTCCATCTTCATCATTCTCTGGGACTTATTCTAATACTGTCCACAGCAAAGTGCTTCAGTAACTCTAAGTGTACAACTGGCTTCAAACGCATGACACAGTTTCAGGGCCTTAACTTACATGATTGTACAATTTCCTATGCAATCCTACTGAAGAAATAATAGTTACAACTGCATTAGTTATTTTTCTTTATCTGCAACAACAAAATAGTTAAGACAAAATAAAAATTGTGTTCTCAAGTGTACTTTGTGTGCTCCAGTTCTGAATACAATCCAAGATGAAATGTGAAGAACATTGCATCCATATGTCAAATCCTCTCTCTGCTTAGGCCTTCAATATTAAGAGATAGGTAGCACATGCAGAAGTTGTGCCCAGGGTTGTCTTAGTGTTTAAAATGACTTCTTTGCCAAATGCTCTAGCCATGCCATTGCACAAAATCTTCTGTACCTTCTTAGCTCACTAGAGCATACCATAGAGAAGGTATCATGTGAATAGTTACTACAACCTGCCTTTGGAGAAACAAATCAGAATCCTTGTTAAAAAGAGGAAAGCACAGCATATACTGATGAGAAAGACTCAGATCTGTACACCACCATGCAATAACCAAATGCTGTTCAGATCTTAAAAAGAGAGCTGTCCTCAGCTGCTGCTCAGCAATATCAGTGAGACCACTCATCATCACCAGAACAGGTGCTGTACTCCATTGCTAGACAATGCACACCCGAGGCAACAGTTTTCTGTACCAGCTGGTAATCTGCTAATTTCTACACATTTTTGTTTGGGAGTAACTTAATCTTCATCTTGGGATTCACTGAAGACAGTGATGCTACTCACAGCAGTACAGTTCCACAGGCAATCCTTTCCAAGATCCATTCACAAAACTATTATCTGATTTCCTAAAGGCCACTGAACAACCTTTGAGTACTCTGAAACCTTCCTCCACTAAATACTTGCATTCTTCTTGCAAAGTCAACACTTGGTCACACTGCTTTCTAGGAAATAAGTTCTGAAGCCCAACAGGTCATTCCTTGACATGCAGGTGCTATAAAATACCTGCAGGCACTTTTGAATCACATTAGGATTTCAGACACAGGCCCACAATACCGTTGAGCAGCATAGCGGCACTGCTATGTTCTATCTTTTACTTCCCCAAACATCAAGGAAACTCAAATACACATGACTACATTTTTAATGGCTTGGTAATATCCTACAGGTTCAGCCACAGGAACTCCACAGCTTTCACTTAGTGTTTAATGACCAAAGGAACAAACCCGAGCTTCTCAGTGGCCTAAGTAACTTTGACTTACTTGAACATCTGAAAATTCAAGACCTACTGCTCTGTTCCCTCTGCTGTGAGAAGCAGCGAAGTCTCCTCCTCTGGAGGCTTTCAAAACCCATCTGTGTGAGTTCCCGTGTGGCCTGCCCTAGGTAATCCTGCTCTGGCAGGCAGTTGAATCTCTGGAAGTTCCTTCCAACCCCTAACATTCTGTAATTCCCATGCCACAGTCAGTTGGATACAAATGGTAACAGCAGTGAACTTCTTACACATTCACTGCATTAACACTAAGCTAACTGCTTCAAAGCACCAGCCTATGGAAATACACATGGCAGGGCTAGTTCTGTTTCTTTTCTCTGTCTTTTCCCGAGCCTGGCTGCAGGCTCAGAAAAGTCAGAAATATAGTTATAGTCTCAAATGTGTTCACAATTTAAAAGAACACCAAACAGGCAAGAAAAATGAGATGTGAAATTTTTTAATTCCCTAGCTTTAGACTTGTAGATTTTGGAGCTGTGATATTAAATTAGAAGGCTGATAAGCAACATACATCAAAGAGCAGGCATTTTTGAACTTGTCTGTGACACACATGTATTTTCACATAGAAAAGGTATGCTTATGCAGGAAAAGTACTTACGAGCTGCTTTGATTTGCTTCTGAGTAGCCCTGTATCGTATATTTCCTAGCCCAAGAACTGCATAATGGTCTTGATTCTGAGGGAAAAAAAAAGGCAGAATCCAAATAAACTGATAAATGCAACCTAAAAAGCCACAAAACATGCAGGAAAAAATTCTCTTTCCCATTTTGAAAACTACAAAGTAGCATTACTTCCTCAATATTAGCAAAAAAAACAATGCTGTAAGGACTGTAGTTACTGAATAAAGGAATCACAGAATGGACTGGGTTGGAAGAGACCTCTGAAGGTCATCTAGTCTAACACTCTCTATGGTAATCAAATGCATCCTCAACTACATCAGCTTGCCCAGAGCCCTGCCCAGAGCTCTCCAGGGATGGGGCCCCAACCACCTCCCTGGGCAACCTGTTCCAGAGTCCCACTAGCCTCATGGTAAAGAACCTGTTCCTAACATCCAATCTAAATCTGTTCTTCTCTGTGTTGAAGCCACTGCCCCTTGTCCTATCACTGCAGGCCTGTGCTACTGCTACAGAAATTCACGTAGCTTAATCTAAGTTGAATTAAAGCACTGAATCCTAAGAAAGGGCAATTACTGGAAAACTGCATTGCTGTCTTTAAATGTTAGGAGTGTTAATGCAATTCCAGAGTAAGGCAGGTGGTAACAGGGAGAAGAGACTTTGAAAGCTTATGGTTAGTAAAATGAAAAACAACCATTAAGGCCTCCTCCTGACATGCTTGAGTTCCTCTTGTCAAGCAGTTATGTGTAGAAAATACTGTAGTAAGGAGATTCACTAGCTACTTTTTACTAAGTGTTTTTCTTGCTGTTAAAATTTCCATCTGACGGAAGACTTTTCCAGTAGCATGAGAGACAGCACAGAAAATAGGTTTTTAATGCAAATAAAAGCATTTTAATTGACACAGGTACTGGTACAGCCTTGAGCTCAGATGAAGTTGCAACTGCCAGACACAGCTGCCTGGTACAGAGAGACCAAAATAGAAATTCTCACCTACTTAAAGATTGGCTGAAAACCAATCAACTAGAATGAGGAGATGTGACAGCAATATTGTTGGAACACCAGAAGGTGACAGTGAGGACTCAGAAGTCAAAGGACTTTTATCTATGTATAAGAAGTTTTTAGAAATCCTAATGCATATGCATTGTTAAGCTCTACAGAAGAGGCGTGATCAGCCTTGCTTGGGGCTGGCAGCCTTTCCGATTGATCCACTGTGGCCTATGCATGTTAAGTAAGTGCATATCAACAATTATATTGATCAGTAAGTATTTTACTGTGTTAATATGAACCCAAGTATCATGCTAATGGACACAAGCCAGTTCCACCGGAGGTGGGAGGGGATGAGGAAAATCTTTAGCAGCTGGGAATGCAAATAATTCTGATGGGAGATTTCCAGCAAAAATAATTAACACTGGTTTATAGCAACTCAATACCTTCCAATCCTTTGGATCAAGGGTTTTTAGCATAGGAAATTCTTCAAGCTGCAATTCTTCATCCCCTGACTCTTCGGAAAGCTCCTTCTCATCTTCTAGCTCCTGGAAAGAGGCAGAAACATTTATGTTTCTCCTCTTAACAAATGCTTCAAACCATCTTCCCACAGGTTCCACTTGACAGAGTACTGATGCTATAAGCAAAAACATAAAAGCAACTTCACCTTTTGCAGTTTACTTTTTTTTCCTCTTTTAAATTAAACCCCACCAAAGCCCAGAAAATACTGCATCACACAGGGATAGACAGATTGCCACATTTTCTAGTTTAAACCACACGACTACTTTACACAGTGCAAAAACCAGAACACACGCCCAGCAGAACAGAGCTTCCGAACACTTCACTGCGTTCTCCAGTCTTGATAGGTGCCTTCCAGTTAAAGGAAGGCACACGTGAAAAGATATTTAACATCTTTGTTTCGGTAACCTGTGGCGACAACATCATCACATTGGGATCGCTTTTCTGTCTTGCCGCTCCCACCGTTACAGGCCACTCCCTCTGGCAGGGAGACCAGACTTGTTGCTCCACGCACCGACTTCAAATGAGCATTGAAGCTGATGCAGCAAGCGAAGAGGATAAAGTAAAATAAGGAGGAAAACTCTTCACAAACATAAGATTTTTTCAACTCTAACGCCTAAGCAGGTGCCTGGGAGATGTTTCGTTTTTTAAACCCGGGCCAAGGGAAACCCCGGTCCTGACACCAGCGGCACAGGGTTGCCCTGCGTCCCGGCGAGATGGGTAGCGGCAGAAGATCCCGACAGCAGTCCCCAGGTCCTTTCCCCAACGTGGTGGCTCGGTACCGACTACAGGCCCGCGGCCGAGCTGCTCACGCTCTCGCCTCCACCCCCAGCCGAGAGGCCGGTGGTACCTACCGGCCGACAGCGCCCTGGTGACGGCCGTGACCTGCCCCTCCTGCGCGCTCCGCAGCATGGTGGTGGCGAGAGGCGGGCCGGAGCGAGCCTCGGTCCCGGGCACCGGACCCCACTCGCCTCGCCTCGCCGGTTGCCGGGAGCCGGCGCATGGAGGCGCCCGGCGAGCACTTCCGGGGCGGCGGCAGCGTGCGGCGGGATAAGCGGCCCGTCGGGGCCCAGTCTCTCCTCCGATCCTCTCGCCCCTCTGCCTGTTCCACACAGCCTCTTTGCAACGGCGTCGGCATCCGCGGCGATGCCTGGCTAGAGTCGGCAGCAGCCAGAGCCTGGACTCGCGGCCTGGGTCTAGCCGCCTCTATGGCAGGCGGAACTCTATGGCGGAGACAGCAGAGCCGGGGGGAAGGAGATGCCGCTGTCTGAGGGCTGGCGGCGCGCACGGGTCGGTGCACCCGCTTTTGGTGTCCCCCCGGCTCGGCCGGAAGCCCCGGCGGTGCTGCGTAACGCATCCGGGGCAGAGCGGGTCACGGAGTAGAGGCCGCCAAGATGCCGGACTACCTGGGCGCCGACCAGAGGAAGACCAAGGAAGAGGAGAAGGAGGATAAACCCATCCGTGGTGAGAGGCGATGCGGGCGAGGGTCCGTCTTGGCCCTGTCGCCTTCCCATTGTCCATTGTCGCAGTAATGGGCGGTGGAGGTGGCAGCGCGATCATTCCGGCTGCGACCGGGTGCGGGTCAATTAGGGCAGAGACGGCACTGCCGGCGGCCGTTTCGGTGCCGGGAGCGACGGGGCTGAAAGGGCTCGGCTGAGGAGAAAAAAAGGCTTTGCAATCTCTGATGTGCTTTCTGCGCGGCTCCCCCGGCCCGGAGCCAGGCCCTGGCGGGGTGGCGCTCTCCAGGAGGCAGTAGCGTTAAACGTAAACATCGCTCTGGCATTTTTCAATATTCTGTGGGGAAATTGGGGAAAATCAGCCCTACGAAGCCTGAGCCCGCTCAGAGCAAATGTTTAGGCAGACTAGTGAAGGATCGCTTGATCGGGAGCTGTTATAACCAATACCGTGCGGGGCGGTTATGGAGGGTGCTCTCCCGGCGCTGTAGGGGAGCCGCTGTCGTCTCCAGCCGCGATCCACGAGGTACGGTGGATCGAAGGCTCTCTACAGGTCTCTTATAAAAGGCTCCTAAGAGGTCTGATTTGCGCTTCTTAAGACAAGAGGCCTTTTATAGTTAATGATTAGCTAAAAGACCAGTGTACTAAACCACGATGCTTCCTTTTTATTCGTTGGTGGAGTCCAGCGGCTGGCTACCAAACCCTCTATTTATTGCCCCTTTCATCAGTAATTCAGTGGAAGCAGGAAAGAGTGAGGTGGCAGAGTTTTCTGCTGGTATCAGCATAGTGTGGCAGTTGCTCTTCATGTTTGAATTTCTCTGGCCTTTTAACTTCATGTTAGAATATACTAAACAATGCATTTGGAGACAAAATCATTACTGTATGCAGTCAGTGATGCCCTTTGAACTGATCTCATTGAACGACTTATAAATTATAACAGCATAGCGTTTAGTAGACATAAAAAGATAGTCAGGTACAAACAGTCAGGAAAAAAGTAAAGGTCAACACAAAGAAAATCCTCTAATATTGTATAGTACATGCTACAGCCAGATCTTCAATGGGAAGGGGGAGGAGGGGTTGGGCTCTGTCCACTATAAAAAGATGCAGCGGTATTAGGAAAGTGGGAAAACTGGGCCAGAGATGCTTGAGGTGAAGACTACATTTGGTTGGGCAAAGAGGTAGCTTTTGGGAGAAGGGAAAGAGAATGTTAGAGGTCTGCTGAGTGATACGAAAGTAAATAGTGGGTGACAGATGTGTCTTAGTTAACTGAGAGAGTTTTCGGGAGCAGTCCTGCAGGACTCTGCAAAAGCTGGTGCGCTTAACAGCTGATGCTGCTTGTTCTGATGGGGGAATTCTGAGCCTTAAGACTTTTTCTCTTCTAGTATGACCACTCTGGTGTTCTCTGGTTTACAATATTGAAACTCAGCATTGTATTAGTTACCAATTCCAGATTGCTTTAGTAGTTTATAGTAGCTTTTTGTTACTGAGATAAGCTTGGGTTGCTGTTTCCTGCTTACACTGGCCATTCTGGAAGAGAGGTATCACTGGTGGGAAATACTGTCAGTTTTTTGATTGATGCTTTCTTAAACATTAAGAAACAAAAAGTTAAAAAGATTAAGTTTTTATAGCTTCAGTTCCTTCTATGTACAGACACAGGTTGTTAAGCTACACTGTGAGGCAGGGTTTAAGTAGCTTGCTTGCTCTGAGCTGAGTGGTACAGATTTATGGCCTGCAGTGGGCAGCTTAGATGTCTAATACTTTTTTTGTCCACATTGGTGTAGTTGAAACTTGAAAGAATCCCTTTGAAGTATATATTTTCATCTTTTAGAAGCAGCAGAATTGGTACTGCTGGTTTTTGTTTTGCAATTGGAAGCTAAGTCTCTCCTGTCTCATTTCAGCTCTGGATGAAGGAGATATTGCCCTGTTGAAAACCTATGTAAGTAGCACACATACACAAGGATGTTAAAAGGAAAAGGCAAGTCCTGCATGCAAGGAACTGCATGTGAGAGTGGAGGGATGTGGAATTAGTGAGTAGCTGGCAAATCTGCTTCTCCTGATGCCTTCCTCCTTTCACAAAATACTTCGTCCCTTTCCATCCAACACCCAACTCACAACCCTAAAAGTAATCCTGTAGGTTTGTTGATGTTAAAAGAATGAAGGTTTGTTGTTTGTTGAAAGTTTGTTGTTTTGTTTTGTTTTTTCCCTTCTTAATTTCATGTGTGTTTGTAACTGATTAGTCACAGTGGTCTGACAGCTAGGGCTTTATAAAGAACAGTAACTTTAAGACCTCTTCTCCCATCAAAATGACTTGCTTTTAGACATCACTTAATGAAACTATTAATGACAGACCTTGTCAAAAAGAATGTAACCTGGGAAGGCATTTTCCACGAGCAGTAAGGCTTAAAAAACACCCAAAGTACAGTAGATCTGTAAAAGAGCTCTTGAAAAGTGGAACTTGCAGCTTAGTGTATGTCCAGATTTGAGTGTTTGACAGTACTTTGAATGTTTGGCAGAAGTCTGAATTTTTGTTGATCCTGAGACTCCTTTACGAAGCTCTGGAATACAGCTTCTGTCTGCTGTGGCTCATTGTTTTTCTTGCCAGCTTATTATGAAAGGGAACTTGTAAAGGAAATTCAGCTCCAGATCTGCCTGCATTAGACAGGGAAAGGTAGTAGAACATTTTATCACAAGTAAGAATCTAACTTCTGGTTAAGTGGATTCTCCTTCTCTGGAAATATCAAAAACTTGCTCTCCTGGACAGCCTGTGCTAGGTGAATATGCTTTAGCAGGAGGTTTGGACTGATTGATGTCCAGAAGTCCCTTCCAACCCCTTTCATTCTGTGATTTGCCCCATGATCTCTCTGCTATCTTCTGTGAGTGACAGAAGAGTTTGGTCGGGTGGTGAAAGCACTCAGACAGATGATTTTCTGATAATATCTACAGAATTCTGTCTCTGTAATTGTTACTGGTTTGCTTTTTTTTTTTAATTTTGGAATGACAACAGTGTAAAAGATTACGGATGAATGACTAACAGAAAACCAAATCCTTTAAGTTTAGAAATGTGAAAAAAATGTCCCCTGCACAATTGGTCAGTTGTGCAATTGCACTCTGGCTTAGCAAACAGCAGTAATGTTACTGGACCCGAATAGTGTCTTTTGACTGTTGTCAATAGCTGGCTTTCCACCAGGGCAGCCTATGGAACATCTTGGTGCTCAGCAGCTATTGCCATTCTGCCCTAAATATAAAATACTCTCATTTCTGAAATCTACATGATATTCCTTCCTCAGGGCCAGAGCACGTACTCTAGGCAGATCAAGCAAGTAGAAGACGATATTCAGCAGCTGCTTAAGAAGATCAACGAGCTTACTGGTACCTTTCTTTCTTAAGACAGCTTTCAATAGAGTACCCACATGTACCAAAGCAAGTGTATGAGGAAGCTGTTTGCAAACAACTGCTGCACTAATTTATTGTTATTTTTCTCCAAAGAATATGTTTCTTTGCTTGGTCATGTGGGAATTTTGTTCTATAGGTGATGGTCTTTTTGACTGGACAGGGATAATCTGTCCATGTGATTACGTGATCATGTAGTTTAACACACATTTTTAGTGAAACCTTTTAAAAAATTTCTGTATTACGATGGCATGAAATAAATGCCTGTTTCTGCAAATGGATAATTTGCTGTGATTTGCTTGATGCTGCATTTGAATACTGAGTGAATTTCCACAGACTAGTAAACTCAACATTAAGGAGTGGCAGCAGTCCTTAGACAATGAACAAACAAGGATCAGAGCAGGCAGCATTTGAAATCAGATGGTCAGCAATGGCAGTTGCACTAAAAAATAATTTGTTCCCTAGTTTTTTCTTGTTTCACTGATGTGGTTTTGCTGCCCTGTTACTAATCCTCTAGCGGCCCTCAGTTTTCTGGAAAGCCACAATTCCTCTTTTCCAGTAAACTCCTTGGTTCTTTCAAACACAGCATGGAGATGATACCTTTTATATCCATATTTTGGAAGTTTTGTAAAGTTTTCCATCTGTGCAAATTCCTTAGCTTCTGCTAACTTGTAATAAAGCTTTACCTCAGTGAAGCACTTGAAGAATTTAATTCCTTTGCTGAACCCTTGGGAGATCTCTGTCAAGCCTGGTTGTAGTCATCCCAACACTGTAAAATTGTGTTAGAGGGTGGGCTAGATGGGATTTGCATGCTTATCTGGCATAGTCATGTAGGCCTTAGTTCTTTCAGAATCTTCTTTTTCAGGAATCATCAAAGATGTCTGTGCATGGGTTTGGGGTATTCTCAAAAAGCTTCCTGTGTGCTTGTGTATAAGGTTCTTGGTGTGGGAAGGGTTGCCAAGTTGTCTGTGTTGTACACAGGAATCAAGGAATCTGACACTGGCCTGGCTCCTCCTGCTCTCTGGGATCTGGCTGCAGATAAGCAAACTCTGCAGAGTGAGCAGCCATTACAGGTTGCCAGGTAGGTGCACTCTTCTCTGGGTTCTGTTCCAAATGTGATTGACAGCTTTTGTTGTGCATATTGAAAGTGTTTTCACCACTGTGTCAGCAAGGAGCTGTGTCATGCTTGATGCTGCATGACTTCCTTGATGCTTGTACCTATTTCTGTAACTGTTAGCTGATGCTGTGGCAATGGAATCAGAGTACAAAAGATACTTGAGTATGACTGGAAAACAGGACTCTCAATGCTCATACAAACAGCAAGCTTCTTGGCTTGCCTGCTGGTATTAATTGTGTGGTCTGTATTAGGTGTACAAAGATAATCAACGCAGACTCTGAGGATCCCAAGTACATCATCAATGTCAAGCAGTTTGCCAAATTTGTCGTGGATCTCAGTGACCAAGTGGCACCTACTGACATAGAAGAAGGCATGAGAGTTGGGTAAGCAGGATCTTTGTTATTCTGAGTTCCTCTGGAGCTTTGTCATCTGATCCATTAGTTGGACAGGTCAGTAGCCATCCCCTTACATCTTTTTGCAGTGGTTGGAATGGTAACAATGTTTGTTTGGAGACAGTAACTCACCTGTATGGTGTGCTAGAATCTTGTGATTTTGATGTCATTTTGATGAGAACTATGGACCAAAATGTGTCAGCTGGGGCCCAGTTTCTAGGGGCCTTCCTCACCTGCTTCCTCTGTGGTATCTGCACAGTTGCACACAGGGCAGCTGCAGGACATGTTCATCTGGGAGGTGAAGGCTGTTACTTTTACAGTCAATGTTTTCTCTGTGTGGTATTTTGGAGCTTAGCTTTCAGAATACTTCAGGCTTAATATTATTTGAAACCTTGAACTTCTTTGCAGAAGGAATTCCAGTTTCTAGCCCATCTAACTATTAGCTTTAAGGGCAGGGCTGCCTTGATGCTACAGAAAAGAACAGTTTAAGAATTCAGCTCCTAATTTTATAGCTGTTTCTACATGACAGTTTAATTTGCCAGTGTTAGAATGATAGTCTTCTATGTTTTCTCACCAGGGTGGACAGAAACAAATATCAAATCCATATCCCCTTGCCTCCAAAGATTGATCCCACAGTCACCATGATGCAAGTGAGAACTGCCTTTGCTTAATACAACACTGGTTTGGTTTGTAATTTTGGTTGCTTTGGCTGGGTTTTGTTCTGGGCTGTTGAAGAGTGATATGCAGCACCAGGCTGTTGACTGCTTACTCAACTTCTTGTTGTGCAGGTAGAAGAAAAACCAGATGTCACTTACAGTGATGTTGGTGGCTGTAAAGAACAGATTGAAAAGCTGAGGGAGGTGGTTGAAACCCCTCTGCTTCATGTAAGTAACCTCCAGATTTAAATTTTGATTATTTTAAAATTATTCTGGTCATCTGTTAGCATTGGAAAAGGCAAGAGAAGATGATTTAGCTGGGTATGAACAAGGACAAGTGGTTTAACAAGTGAAATCAAGTCTGCTCTGGTCTGTACTGACCTTCATTGGTGATTGTCTTAATTTACATATACTCTGCGACGCACATCATCTTTACTATGCATCTGACCTTGCCTTCTGCTTCCCACCATTACAGCCTGAGAGGTTTGTTAACCTTGGCATCGAGCCTCCCAAAGGAGTGCTTCTGTTTGGGCCACCTGGGACAGGCAAAACACTTTGTGCCCGTGCTGTTGCCAACAGGACTGATGCCTGCTTCATCAGAGTCATTGGATCTGAGCTGGTGCAGAAGTACGTGGGAGAGGTGAGAGTAAACACCTGGGGAGTTTGCAGATCCCTAATTGTGGGGACCAGACATCATAGTGTGTATGATGGGGGAATTGTGTCTGTTGGAGGCAGGAGTGGGGAGGAACTGCTGGACAAATCCCTGCAGGTCAGGAAAGCAGTTCTAAGACCTGAAGTGTGTGGTAACTGACCAAAGTTACCACTTTTGTGGTCTGCAGTCTGGGGAGACTCTAGGATTAGGATTCCTTTCCCAACTGTGCCAGTTATTTTTTGCTAGGCCCTGGGGTAACTAACTTGATCTATAGTTCTGAATTTGAGAGTAGTCGTTTCCCTATTAGTTATAAATGTCTTTAAGGTTTGTAATATTCTGTTATACAGAATGATACAACTGTTTCGGTTGGAAAAGCCCTCTAATATCATCCAGTCCAACCATAGGCCAACACCACCATGGCCATTAAACCATGTCCCCAAGTGCCACGTCCACACGTTTCTTGAACACCTCCAGGGATAGTGATTCCACTACCTTCCTGAGCAGCCTGTTCCAATCCCTGACCACTCTTGCTGCAAAGAAATTTTTTCCTGTCTCCAACCGAAACCTCCCAACACTACTTCAATGTAGTTGTAGAGAGCAATGAGGTCTCCCCTTGGCCACCTCTTTTCCAGACTAAACGATCCCAGTTCCCTCAGCTGCTTCTCCCCAGACTTGTTTGCCAGACCCTAGATGTGCAAGTAAGGGTTTTATCATTGGAAACTTTAAAGTGCTTGGGAGCACAAAAAGTTTCATTTTGGTAGTTTTCCTTCAAACTCTTGAATTTTTAACAGTCTTGATGTTTTTTATTTTGTGTACTTTCAGGGAGCTCGAATGGTTCGTGAACTCTTTGAGATGGCCAGGACTAAGAAAGCTTGTCTCATATTCTTTGATGAGATTGATGCCATTGGAGGTACTTTGTAGTATCTATAGCTCCAGTCTCACTGGAAATCTTCCAGCTTTTCTATTCATGTTATGATTCTTTGTGTTGCTTCACATCAAGAAATGTGCTTGTAAATATCTGTTTAGCAAAACTGCTGCCAGCATGTCTTGTGCATGGGTGGCTGTCAAGAAGTGGTTTAGATAACTTGGACATGTTTAGCCCTGTTGAACTAAATTCTTTCATCTTTGGAACATGCAGATTGCTTGAACTTTACTGAAGAGTCTCTGCATTGTCTTTGCAGAAACTCCTGCTAATTTACCCCCACTTCAGCTCCCCCACTAAAATCTAAAACTTTATTGCTACCTGAATTGTTTATTTCTGACTTTTTTTTCCCACAAAGGCAGTAGATTATGTATTAAATATATTTAAGATAGATTACTTACGTCTTTTGAAAGCACAACAGTTTTTATGCAGACAAAGCAGGGCAAACCAACGAACCAGACTACATTTCTTAGCATCAGCAGTTTGGCCAGTGGTTAGACAGGGAGAAAGGCCCTTTCATCCTAAGGATGCTCTGGCTGACAGCTAACAACACTTAACTCTTTCTTTGAAACAGGTAATTTTCAAACAGCCCCCTCAGAATCCTTTAAACTCATCACAAATATTTCTGTGGAATTCAAAATTCGTTTTCTAGGTGTCTTCTACACAGGCACTGTGACACCTCCTCCATGCCCTGAAGGTCCCTTTCTTTTTGTGCCTCCTATCCAGGTGCTCGCTTTGATGATGGGGCTGGAGGTGACAATGAAGTGCAGCGCACTATGCTGGAGCTAATCAACCAGCTGGATGGGTTTGACCCACGAGGCAACATCAAAGTGCTGATGGCAACGAACAGACCAGATACTCTGGACCCAGCCCTGATGAGGCCTGGCAGGCTGGATAGGAAGATAGAGTTCAGCTTGCCTGACCTTGAGGTGAGAAAACTGCCTTTGGCAGTACATTCTGGTATCAAAGTGTGTTTCAGTGACAGCATCATTCTCTGGGGCAGGCTGTGGGGACTCACATGACCAGCACTGATGAAAACACATGGAAGTGGAAGGGTTAAAAATGCACCAAAAGGTTATCCAACACTGCACAGATTCCAAGGAGCCTTGGTTAATAGCTCCGTTCAACATATCCTAGTGACTCAACTGATAAAGAATCCCTTAACCAGATCTGCGATTTAGTTCTTGAGTTGAAACGTGTCTTGTTTGGCTCTTTGAGAGAGATTAAAAAAATTAATCTCTTAATATCTCATGAAATTCAACAAGGCCAAGTGTAAGGTCCTGCACCTGGGTCGGTGCAATCTCAAGCACAGATACAGGCTGGGTGGCAAATGGCTGGAGAGCAGCTCTGAGGAAAAGGACCTGGGGGTCTGGGTGGATGAGAGACTCAACATGAGCCAACAGTGTGCACACATGGCCCAGACAGCCAATTAAGAGCAGTGTGGCCAGCAAGGCAAGGGAAGGGGTTCTCCCCCTTTACTCAGCTCTCGTCAGACCCCACCTGGAGTACTGTGTGCAGTTCTGGAGCACCCAGCACAAGAAGGACATGGAACTGCTGGAGAGAGTCCAGAGGAGGGCCACGAAGATGATCAGAGGGCTGGAGCACCTCTGCTATGAGGACAGGCTGAGAGAGTTGGGGCTTTTCAGCCTGGAGAAGAGAAGGCTTTGGGGAGACCTTATAGCAACTTTCCAGTATCTGAAGGGGGCCTACAGGAGAGCTGCGGAGGGACTATTCACAAGGTCTTGTAATGACAGGATGAGGGGTAATGGATTCAAACTGGCAGAGGGGAGATTTAAATGGGATGTTAGAAGGAAGTTCTTCACAGTGAGGGTGGTGAGACACTGNTGTCTATGGCGGGGGGTTGGAACTGGATGATCTTTGAGGTCTCTTCCAACCTAAACCATTCTATGATTCTGATATCACGGATACCTGCGAATGCTAGTCCTGCCACAAGAAGCTATAGTTGGGTATCAAATAAAAGATGCATTTTTCATCTGCCCGTGCTCTGGCTGTGGGCTACTGCACTTTGAGAGTTGGCATCTCTTTCTCAGCACCAACACTTTGTGTCCTCCCCTCCTTTCCCAGGGCCGAACTCACATATTCAAGATCCACGCTCGCTCCATGAGTGTTGAGAGAGACATCAGGTTTGAGCTGCTGGCCCGGCTGTGCCCTAACAGCACAGGTAAGCTGAACTTGGGTTATTGTCTTTAATAATATTTTGGCTGCATCACCTCCACTGGTGGCCTGTGCTGATGTGGTTTCCCCTGCCTTGCACAGGCGCTGAGATCCGCAGCGTTTGCACAGAGGCAGGCATGTTTGCGATCCGGGCTCGACGGAAAATCGCAACTGAGAAGGACTTCCTGGAGGCAGTGAACAAGGTCATCAAGTCCTATGCAAAGTTCAGTGCCACCCCCCGCTACATGACCTACAACTAACACCTGGCAGTGGTTTTCCTTTTCTGTTGTGAAACAGAAAGCCAAGTGTGGTAATTTCTGTCTTGTTCTTGGAAGCTAGAAATAAATGGAGGATTCCAGCTGGTTAGGTGTGTGTGTTTATTCTGTGCTAATGGAGTATTGCTGCTGGAGGGAAGGAACCTCAGTGACATTGCAGCAACACAGCCTAAAGCTGTGAGAGCTTTTGAAATGGGATACCTGCCCAATGTTAGAACTCCAGAGTCACCCTTTATGTCCCCAAAATGCTGAAAGATCCTCAAGTGACTGCAGTGATGTGAGGTGTGCTTGCTTGTGTCAGGTTCAGCACTGAGGTGGTTGTGCCCCAGGGAAACTCACGGACGGCACAGTCAGGACCTGAGGAGAAGGCAGGTCCAGCTCTGCTCAGGTGCTTGCTGGTCTGAGTCATTGCCCAGCCTAGGGCAGACCTGATGGGGTATTTTTTCTCTCTCTCTCTGTGAGTGTTCCATTTTTCTGGTTTTTGGTGTGGGTTTTTTTTTTTTTTTTCATCCTTTTTCTTAGCAAACAGTAAATGGGTCAAGAGAACAAGTGTAATTTCTTAGTGCTAAGGGAAGGGAGATTCCTTTTTCCTGTCCCTGCTCTAAAAAAGATTCAATTTTGTCATTGGTCTGCTAGGGAGCTCTTTGATACATCATGTCACTTGACTGAGATGCTCTGGTGAGTGGGCAGCAGCTGAAGCTTGTTGGCAGTATGTGTCATTAAAAGGTTGATCTTATCTATCTACCATGTTCCTGTAGGTCTGGATGCTTCACTGAGGGCAGGGCAGCAGCTTTTCACTGGCATTTTGTCAAGTGTTGCATTAAAATTGGGTGAAGAAAAAGCAAAAGTCCATAAAACACCCGGGGAAAAAATCTGCTCTTGGGAACTACTTTGGATTTGAGAAAGGGTTTATCAGGTCTCATTTTGCTACAGCTGGCAGCTGTTAATCAATTCTGAAGTTATTCTTGCTTCTGAAGGAGGAAGTGTATAAGGAGGGAAGGAATGTATGTAACACATGGACTTGATTGAGATTTTGGCTGGTGTCAGTACCTTGTAAGCAAACTTTTGCCCATCCCTGCTTGAAAAGCTGATCTCAACAGATGTGTGTGACTTTGTGTGTCACCAAAGTGACTACTTCCTGTGTCACTTTGGTAAGAACATTGTTGGGGGGGCATAAAAGCTAGGATTCAACATGTTGTTTTTGAGCCTGAGAGGAAAGAGGCTCAGAGTGCAGCACTGAGAATATCCAAGAGCAGCAGTTGAACTGGCATCTTACTTCCACTGCAGGAGAGTGAGTGAAGTATATGAAGGGAGTTGGAGTCTTCCCAGGTATCCTGAACTATCATCAAGACATGGAGGGGAATGTTACTCTGCTTATTATTAAACTGGATGTTGTGGGGGTTCCTGCAGGAAATGAGCACTGCCCTGTCACTGGAGACAAACTTCAGGGGAAGGAGGTGGGCCCTGTTAAGAGTTATTTGTATTGGAGCACTGACAAGCCTAAGGATTTAAAGTCTTAGATGGCAATTTGCTAATCAGTGAAGAAAGGAAGTCAGTTTACTTGTGAGAGGATACCTTAGATGGTGAGTAGGAAGCAGTGCTTCAGCTGCCAGATTTTATTTCACTAGATGAAGCAAGGCTGGTAGAACACCGGGGTGGGCAGCAGAGCAGTAGTGCTGCAGAGGCTGGGGTCTTGGCATTTTCTTGGGGAAAAGTTTTCAGATTGGCATTTCAGCAGCTGCCCAGGAAGTGTGGCTGTCACTGCGAGAATGGGAAAAATAGCATTAATAGTGTCCAGGCCTGACCTGAAGAGGCCTTCATTTGGGTGGAGGAGCTACAAGAAGGACCTGTGTGGAGGTGGTGCCCCCTCCCAACCCCTCCTTAGCAGCAGACACTGGCACAGAGTCTTAAAGTGGAAAGTGTTGAGCCAGTCATGATTGACACTTTTATTTGAGAAGCCACCAGGATTTTGAGTGAACTGAAGAGTTACAGAGTTAAAAACTGAAGCTGTGACAAGCTGAAAGTAGAAAAATATCCTGTCTGTAGGTAGAAAGGGTTGGCAAACTGCTGAACAGTAGAAAAGATACGAAAGGGGTTTTACATAAACACGCTGTGTCCTACGCATTTCATTCCTCCTCTGAGCACCAGCTAAGCAGCAATTTCTGATGCAGAAAGCTTCCTATTCCTAGTGGCAGGGGAGGCTGAGGAAATAAAACATCCCTGCCTGCCCCTGGGTCTTGAGAACTTGGTTTACCTGATGCAACAGAGCTTGAAGCAAAACCAAAGTATTGAGGGAGAGAGAAAGCTCTCTGAATTCTCTTGTGCACAGGAGCATTGATCTGAGGGCTAAATGTTACCCATGCTCCTGTGTTGTGTGAAGGGCATTAAGGAAATTCAGGCACTGAAGATTTCTTTCTTTTGCTTGGAAAAATAAAATTTCTTCACGGTTTGTGTCTCAGTACCACAGAAGCCAGGTTATGAAGACAACAGGAAAAATCCCACTCTAGTTGTTCTTTAAAATAGAACAGCAAACACGGCATGGCACTAAAAAACTGAGGCAGAAGCAGCACTGCTGGGAGGGGATACCTCAGGTAACAGAAAATGACCTTTTTTTTGGACCACTGAAACTTTAGCCCTTGCCTACATTTTCATTCCAACTGAAGAGATTGCTTGTAGGGCATTGGTTCTTAATTTAATAGTCTTCACTCCTGCCTTAAACCAGTTGCTTAACAAACTGAGTTAGCTTAAAATCAACTGTATTCTTTTCTGGAACCCACCGCTAGGTTTTGGCAGTGAAATTCCATATTGCTAGTGGAATAATTAAACAAAGAGTTTCTAATTTGAAGTTCTCATCAAGTGAAACTGTTCAGGCAATGAAGAGTTGAGGACAGTTGAGACAGATAGTTTTACAAAAATAACTGTACCGCCCAGGGTTCAAAAGAGAGCAGCTAAATGCCACCAAGGTGAATCCATTCCTTCCTCTGGCAGGTTCTTCTCACCTCCACGAGTCTGTTATATGCAGATGCTGACATCAGGCTTTAAAGCAGTGTAAGAAAATTCCCTAAAGACACTGGTACAGTGCATTGCAATTGCAGAAGTGATGTCCTGCAGGATCCCACCTTGCAGTGAGTTAAAGTGCCCATTTCTCAACAGGACTAGGAATGTATCAGTGTCACCTTGTCTACCAGATTCTGGCTGTAGCAGAAGTTTCTGGTCTTGCATAATTTTGTGCTTGTATCTTGTTGAAAAGCTATACCCTGACTAAGGAAAAAAAATACAAAAGCATGAAGGCTTTCACTTCCTTATCCATGCTTCCTACAGAAAATAAGCACCACCCTGTACCCGTAGATCCAAACAGCCTTGAGCTCTCTTTAAACAGTGCAAATTAAATATTCAGAGTCTCCATCAGCATCAGTTAGGCTTCCATTCTGCTCGACGTCACTCTTCAGAGGTCAAAGCGAGTCTGTAAAGCAGCCCTGTCTTGCTTGACAAGCAAGGACTGCATCATGAATACTGTGAAACAGCAGCTCTCGTGTTACAGTGGTATCAAAGAAATTCAGCCTTGTCAGCTCCTTCACGACAGGGCCTACAAATGAAAGCAAACATGGCAGCAGAGCACAAAGTGAAGGACAGAAATGGAAATCAGTGGTACCTTAGCAAGGAGTTAAAGACGTGTTCTCCTGTCATTCATTAATCCATTTAAAAGTGCAGGTGGATCACACCTTACTTCTATTCCAAAGAGGTAAGTCTATGATTCAGACATACACAGATGTCTGCTCTTGGCAGATGATGCCAAAACTCCATCTTGGAACATTTCAGCCTTTTCTCCTTGGTCTATTACTAGGACAAAGTTCAGTGTGGCATTTACAATTTGCCAGCAGGATCAAGTCCTCATAGTACTCATTAGGTCAGTGGGCATATGGGTTTGCTTCTCTTCAAATCCAGTTTTAATCAATTTTTTCGGTGAAGTGAACGCTGATACTACTGAGAAACTTAGCAGCAGCAGATTTGGGGATAGAGATCAAACACAAGCTGTCCCATAAAGCTCACAAAGAATAAACCATCTCAACTCACCACTGCAGCTGGCAATGCAGACAGAGATACCAACTTCTTTGTATTCTTTTATAATCTGCAACAGAGCAAAGCTGGAGTTAAACACAGTCACTGTACACATCACAGTGCTGGGAGATAGAGCCCAGTTACTGTGAAAGCTGCACGGTGCCCAGTGTTCAGCTGAAGCTTTAGGGTGTTACACAGAGTGAAAACTGACTGGGGAGGCTGCTGGACCGTGGAATTTATGTCTCACGTTGGAAGGTCCCTGTTAGGTATCTCTCAAGTTTTCTATGGGTTTTTCTGGAGGAAAAGAAGCCACACTTACCGATTTTAGTGTTTTTGCTCCTACTGAATCCACAAAGTTGACTGGTGTGAAATCCAGAACTAAAGACTGGATGTTTGTTTTGGGCTGCATAAAATGTTGATGCTCGTCAGGAGACACATCTTGTACACCAGCATCTGCAGATCCAAACTTTCCATTGACAGGTAACTCGTCATCATTTGCTATCTCATGTTTTACACTAGCTTCCACATCGTCAGTCTGTAAGAGAAGAGAAATGGAAGCCAATGTTTCTGCAGAGGAGATCCCTTCACCTGTTCTTTCAGCCGTTGAAAGCTGCACAGCTCCTACCTGCTACAAACACTGGCTTTTTATGCACACATACTTTCATAGCTGATATGCATCAAGGTTTATTCTCGTATGCCCAGCCATTCTACAGTCACAGCTCAAAGCTGTTTCCTCAGGAGTGAATAACTCATCTCCTTCAAACACTGACACTCACAATTTTACCGCATCTCATTACGTTATCCCTGCTAAGCCCATCAAGGCTCAGGGTATACTCAAAGGAAGCAACAGCAATCAGGCTCTGAAGTTAGCACTGGGTTGGCTTCCCGTGGTAAAAAGCATGCTTCAACAGTGAAATTAAACATACCCAGAAGCACAAACATGTTCCAAACAACCCTCCTCAGGGTGTCTGCCTCACTTCATTGTGCTAGGATCAGTAGTGCAGATGGCACCTTTTATTACGGGGGCTGCTAACTCAAATTAATTTTGTTATACATTTTCTGCATGACTACTCCAGGCCTGTTGGGAGAGACAGAGGTAGGCTGCTTCTGATTTCTGCTGACATCACTGAGCATATAAGCGTGTGGGAAGTCTCAGCTCCATTGTGTGCCACCTGGATGCAATCAAGGTTTAACAGTTATCCAGCCCAACCATGATGGTCTTTATGCAGCTTGGCCACACTGCACTGTACTTGCTCCCTAAGCCTCCCCACCTGAGCAGCACTCTGTACAAACGTGAGCAGTCACATCAGCAGGCAGCAGGTTAGCTGATAGAGCAAGGGTCAATATTTGCTGAAGAACTCACTAGCTTCAGCACTGCTTGCTTTCTCTGTGCATTTGCTGCCTTCAGCTCTCTGGCACGCCTCTTCTGGGCTTTTCTCCTGGCTGCTAATAGGGCACAAGGGTCCACTCCAGTCTGTCATGAAAAGAAAGCACCATCAGAGGACATTCAGCTGCACTATCAGCACTGAATTCGACACTGCCATAAACTTAAAGCATGAGCAAAGGCTTCCCTTGGTAGGGGTGAGAACAGAAGAATGAAAGAAGGAATAATTTTGTTAAGCACTGTGTTAGCAGGATGAGGAGAAAGGCGTCGCATCTGTTCTTGAAATCAGAGAGTGCCATGGGTCAGCTGGGTGCTGATTCGAATGCAGAGAGCAAAGGGGACAGAAGTGCACTTGCTAACACCTCCTGTTTTGTGCAGAGCAGCACCACCCACCTGTCTGGTAAAAGACTCAGCATGGGAGCTATAGAAAAATGTTTCAAAAGTTAGTAAGGCGCAATTGCTACCAGGCCAGGCAGTTCTGCCCTTAGCTAGCCCTGTTACTGCTATTCCCACCCAGACACTAGTTAGAGATGAGGTGAGGCATCCTCTCTATACTGTCCATGAGAGGCATCACATGCCCACAGTGGTCTTACACTGTGATAAAGCTTATCACCCAAGGTGGAAGCTTTTCCTCCCAGACATTGTTTTGAGTTCAATAACTACTCACTTCCGTCTGAAAAAGTACAAATGTATTTCATCTGTTTTGTGTTCTGCAGCCACCAGACTTCCCATTCACAGGCAGTTGGTATTAAGCTTACACTTCATCTGTTTATTCCCTCCTCCCACGTTGCTACTTCCTGTAATGGTTTGCAGTTGGCTGGAGGGTCCCAGGCCACAGGCAGAGGAACACTGTGCTAGGGGCTACTCTAAAGGAGCTAACAGACAAACCAGTTTGAATCTCAAGACAAAGACATTAAAGAATTTGCGTTACTCACCTTCTTCTTCAGTGCACTTGCATATGACTCACTATTGGCAAAATAAAGTGATGCATTAGCTTGAAATATTTTTATTCCAGGATATTCTTGAACCTAATGAAAAGGATATCGGATATACACAATTAAGTTTTGACTGCAGTAGAAGAACAGAACCTGTGTGATGGTAAGACAGATGAACATGCAGCAATCCAACAGCCAACCCAGCATGGTTACCAGCACATCTCAGATAAAGAAGGTGGGCACTGTTGTGAACAAAGGCAATGAGGAGATAAGAGTACTGGTGCCATTAAACAACAGACAGAACAAGTCTCCATCAGTCACTCTGGCTTTCATTCTGCTGTTGCCCTTTCCTGGTGTAGTACTGCACATGATAAATACCATGTAGCATTTCTCCTCTATAGCAACAAAAGGTACAGCCATCAATAGGAAGTAAATATGTGCAGTTCTCTGCTGTTGCTATTTGCAGCTGTTATTGCCACAAAGAGACCATGCAGATCTAGGAACACTTCCTTTCAGCTTTCTTTTCTATGGGCATAATCACTTATTTCTCCTTCTCTGTCTGCCTCTCTGTCTTTCTTGTTTCCTCAGGTACCAAAAAAAAAAAGAGCCTGTCAAATCTATGGTTTTAAAGAGGCCTTCAGGTAGGTGTTGATGTAATTTCTTTCCTCTGCATTAAAAGAAGCTGGGCTCTGACATTAGTCATTGAAATGGTCTGGGCAGCAGCAGAGATCCAGCCTGCCATATGCTCCCAAGTCTGTCTTTATACAAAGGCAGGAAATGCTGACTGCATTCAGGATGACAAAAATGGACTCTCTTCTTTGTGCAGAGCTCTGAACATGCCCACATACTCATCACACTCCTGAGGGAGTGTATGCTGATGAGGGAATGTCTGCAGACTATGGTAACACTTTTACACTCAGGTTTTTACAGACTCAGCAAAGGGGGATGCAGCCTCCACAGCAGCATCCCCAAGAACATGGCAGAGAGTGCAGAAAATTGTAGGTTCTGTTTATGGCTAAATATGGAATGTTTATACCCACTATCCTGTATAGATGCACTGCTTTCACCAGATTCTGGTTGAAAATTGCATTTAGAAGCAGCTAAGTGCATAGCAAGCAATTGTGCCCTTAATCACAAATGTTAATGTGCAAGGGATAGGCAGAGGCAGGAGGTACTGTTTTAAACACTAAAGAACATACTGGTTTGGATCCTGAGTTCCATGGATTCCATGCAATACTGCCACACAAGTAAAGAAGGTGGCCTTGCATGAACTTGTGTACATAGCAGGTTGAGCAGTGGTATTCCTTCAAGCTTTGCCATTTTGTACAAGCTAGTACAGTGGGGCAGGTCTAAAGGTTACTCTAATCAGCTCCTGGTCAAACGCATGTGCAGTTCAAAAAGCCAGCACCTTGACCAAGGTAGCTTGGCCTACCCAAAGCACATTTCTTTCCCTTCCCTCCAACACAGGTGAAGCCTGGCAGACAGCACTGTATGAACAGTGTTGTGCGGCTAAGCAACAAGTTGCAGGCACTGTCTAAAACTCCTCCCCGTGTGGGAGAACAGAGCCCTACCTCTTCGTACTCCTCCACATCGCAGTAGATGTCAGTGCCAGGGACTGGACCAAGGATTCTGTACTGAGGACTAGGGAGAAATCAAAGCAAACAGATCAGTACCATCACATACCAAGCAGAACAGCAAATGCTCAGGACAGACTGAAATGTGGTTGAAATGGTCACTCTGCTGTGCAAAGGGGCCATTTGGTGACTAGACGAGTTTGCTTCTGTCAGTGAAAAAGCAGTTTCTAAACTCAGCACTGTAGTGCTGTCATTTTCCCCAAAATATGGCACAAAGCATGCAAAGGTACAGGGAAAATTCTCCTTGGCATGAACAGGTGCATCTCCTTTGACTGTCTCACAAAGATGGAAATTCAGATTGGTACAGAACATGCTGCAACTTCAGAGAGCCACTCTGCTCTCAGGACAATGCCTAAGCAGAACATTGACATCTGACAAGCAGTGTGACAGCAAATTACTGCTGTGTTTGCAAGAACAGAACCATAGTGAGATGGCAGAAAAATACCCTATGCAGAGTTGAATTCTCAGGATTTGGTTTCATTCCAGTGCAGACTGAAACCAAGACTTTACGCATTTTCCACCTGGACGGCCCAGACCTTGGGCCTGGAAACTTCACATGGCAATGCTGTCCACATATGCAAGAGATTGATTTGCTGGAGACCAGGAAAGCTTCACAGTAAAAGCACTGTCACTTTGAATAGGGAAAGAGGTGAAGTGATTAAAACGCCAAGAAGGGCAGGCACAACTGTTTGATGAATTTGAATTTTTAAAATAAAATTCCTGAACATTCAACTAGTAACAACCTGACACAACTTCTGCTTGACAGTTAGCACACAAAATGTAGCCATTTACTGAAACTGGCATCAAGCAGACTTGGAGATAAGCCAATATAGGAAACAAACAAACAAAAAATCTTCTGTTTATCAAAATTCCAAGTTCATGCCTTCTAGAAATTTTGTTTTCAGAAAAAAATGTGAGCCTTGAATCAGAGCCATAGGATATGACCTATATTATGGAGGAGATTCTGTACTACATGCAGCTGGAGAGGGTGGAAAGGTCTTGTGCTTCTTTGCATCCCTTAAACAAACCAACCCCTAGAGCAGATCAGCAAACACTAATTTTGATAAAGAGGAAATCTGACCTTTGTGTTCGGTAAATAATGGTTATCATGGCAAATGCTACTGCAGTGAGCAAACCATAGTCTAGTCCCAGCAACAGGGAAGCCACAAAAGCTACCACCCAGATGGCCTAAAACAAAGAAAAGATCTCCATTATTATGCATCCTCTTATGCTAACAGCATAAACAACATAATTCAGTCTCAAAACCTGTGTATCGTTCTGGTTAGGAACAGGCTACTGCCATAACCTTTCAGGAGGGCAGACAAGCTCAAGGTGCACTAACAACAGCTGACGAGCTAGCACATACTAACCAATGCCTTAAGTGCTGCTCTCCAAGGAATCCTGCATTATCAGCAGACTCCAAATACCTTAGGATAAATATTTGAGGCCTACAAGCAGCTCTTGCTTACTTCCATCACTAAATTAATCCAGGAGAAAAATGCCACCAAAATGTTCTGGTCCCCTCCAGCCAGGTTTCTGGATGTCTTAAAAGGTGGAGAATACCTTCAATTAGTTTTCTTTGTTATTCTGTTTTTCAAACTCTTCTCAGACATTCCCTTCAGAGCAGTTCCTATAGCAACACTGCAAAACCTTTGCTTTTACTGCAACCAAACTACTTCTGACCTGGGCTAAAGGTTGTTGAACCTTAACAAAAAGATTCTCGCCTGCAACAGATCACTCTCCTAGGGTACTTACAGCTCCAGGTCTCCTGTCTGCAATGAAACACCAATTTCTAACTCCTTGGTAAGTTTCTACCCTGTGTTGGTAGTTAGGAAGAAGAGGAGCAACAAATTTAATACAGTAAAATATCTGCACTGAGCTGTGCATGACTCACCAGCTCAATCTTACTGGTTCTCCAGAAGTGTGCAACATCTCCAAACTGTTTAAACATTCCCTTCAGGTTCACCATGACAATCGCAGCCAGCACTGCCTAGGGGTATTACAAAAAATGCATTTTTCAGAAGTAAAATAAAGCCAATGCCAAAGAACACCTTCAGAACATCACAAATAACTACATTTCTGTGCTTTGTACAACTGATAAAGATGTCCCACCAAAATAAACCCCAACTTTTCAGGTAGTTCAGTGGAGATACACTCGACTTCAGCTGCAGAGATGATAAAAGGCATTCTGCTTTGGTAAGAGAAACGACAAACTGCTGAGCAGTTAGTGCCTGAAGCAGCTGACTCAAATTCCAGTTTCTCTACAATATGCTGCAAAATTCCTGCAACACTGACATAGCTATAAGCCAAGTTACATCTCCAAGAAGAAGATACAGGAACTGCAAATCATCCTACACAGAGCACCAGAATTTTTTTTTTCTCAACTCAGAACATATTTATTCACATAACTGTATTTTTATATTAATAAGTAAGACTGCAGCAAAATTAACTCATGCTGAGCCATCACTCAGTCCAAATATTTTCCTAGTTGAGCTACTACTTTCTTTTAACTTTTTAACCTCTTCCCAGAATTTCTGTGCTGCAAACAGATGTGGTCAGCAGGAGCAAGGAAGTGATTGTCCTTCTGTACTTGGAACTGGTGAGGTTGCACCTCAAGCACTGTGGTTTTGTGCACGCCATGACACGAAGGACGCTGAGGCACAGGAGTGTGTCCAAAGAATGGTAATGAAGCTGGTGAAGCATCTGGAGAACAGGTCTGGTGAGGACCAGCTAAGGGAACTGGGGTTTTTTATTCTGGAGGAGATGAGAAAATGGGAGACCTCATGGCCCTCTACAACTCCCTGAAAGGAGGCCATACTGAGGTGGGGTTGGTCTCTTCTCCCAAGTAAAAAGCAATAGGACGAGCAGAAATGGCCTCAAGTTTCATCAGGGGAGGTTTAGATTGGACACGAGGAAAAAATTCTTCACTGAAAGCATTGTCAAGCAGTGGAACAGACAGCCCAGGGAAGTGCTTGAGTCACCATCCCTGGACGTGTTTAAAATACGTGTAGATGTAATGCTTTGTGGCATGGCTTGTTAGACTTGTCAGTGGCAGGTCAATAGTTGGACTTCGTGATCTTAAAGGTCTTTTCCAACCTACAAGACTCTAAAGGGGAATTGTTGGAAGGTACTAGTCTTATAGTTCTAAAGACAAAGTCCAGAATACCCACTATTAAAAGCAGCAACAAAAAGCATGCCAGATCCTTCAAAACATGACTCAGTCTAACACAACAGCAACCATGCAAGTGAAATTTAAAGGGTTCTGCACCAAGTCTTAACTGTGCTGCTTACCAATCACCCCACAGTCTCTATGTCCTTGTATGAGCTAGCACAGAACTTGCGTGTTCTGTGATTTACCTTTCAGGAAGGGCTAACAGAGAGCAGGTGTGTAAGGTTGTCTAAAGGCCAGCATAGCCTTACCCCTTGATGCTACTTGAAACACTACTCACTGGTCTCTGTTGCCTGGCAAAGCAGTGCCCAATCAAACAGGCAAATCTCCCTCACCTGTGGAAGTGGTTCAAAGAGGTATCCAATGGCCACAATTACCAACAGAACCATAATTGAAGAGAGAGCACCTGCAATCTGAACAAAAGAATGCAGACATCAGTTCTGTGCTGCCAGTGAGCAGTACTGCTCACTAGCAAACCTCTCTTATGTTCCACACAAAGAGCTGTCCAAGTAACTTTTGATGCTTCCCAATCAGTTTTTGTGACAGACATTGTGGTAATCATGTAGCTTTCTGTCCTGACTTAATCCAGATTTGAAACATGGGAAGCTCTAATTATTACTTCTGGCCCAGGCAGAGAAATCTGGCAGTCTAGTGAATCTTCAGTCTTTAACTCTGAAGTTTCAAAATGCAAATTTTGCTTGGCTCCGACTTTGGATTTGCATACCTGAGTTTTCCCACCAGTGCTTTCTTGAACAAGACTCCGAGACATGGAGCAAGTGATTGAAAAGGTCTGGAAAAACGAGCCCACAAAGTTGCATATTCCCAAGGCAATAAGTTCCTGTATTAGACAACAGAGCAAAACAGCAGGCAGTTACACCTGGCAACTGTACAAAGCTGGAGCTAGCCATACAGATTAATTACCCCAGCTTATTTACAATGCTTTCCAGCAACCTTATTGTAGAGAACAAGCCACCTCATTGTAACTTGTACTTGTGGTTCTCATGCATGCACAAGCTGATGCATGTTAAGTCATCTGTTAAATAAAGTATCTGCTCAAGGGCTGGAGACATTTCCCATCCTTAACTGTTACAGTAATGAATCAGACTGAAGAATAAAAAGAATGACAACATTGCTGCTTTTAAGGATTTCTTAGATTTGAGAATAACTTGAATTTGAACTCTGAATATAGATGGAAGATGGCTTCTCACACAAGCACTGGCCTTTGCTTCCCACCCTCAACTACCTCTTTAGTACTGCTGCAACCAAGAGCAGCCTTGGCTGTGTTTCCATGGGTGTCAATCCACTCTTATACATGAAAAAAAACCAAAGCCCAAATGTGTGTCCACTGCTTTATCAGGAAGACCCTACACGAGAGCTGCTCCCCAGGCTACTCTGTATCATGCTGTTTGTAACCGAGTAAGAAAACCAATAATCCAGTTGCAATAATGATCATAAATCTTGGATTTAGGTTCTTTGGAACCTAAGGTACTGTATGTATTGTAGGGGAACACAATCCACTCTGCTAAAGAAAGCAGACATGAAGTAGCGCCCATCAGGACACCAGGCTAAGAAACATCTGTCCTGACTATTAATGTTCATGTGCATGTCCAAATTTCCCAAAATGAAGCTAGAAGTTAAACTGTTTATTAAAACAGCCAGAAGAGAAACTTCAAACAATTCCTGGCATTTAAATGCATAGACTGTCAGAAACCTGACCTGATTCCATATGAAAGGAAAACTCTTTGTTGTCTAACATGCTATTCTACTTTAACAAGGTAACAAAGGTGTTACTAAAAACTGTCAACACAGTAACCCACATATTTTACCTGATTCCCATCAGTGTTGTAACCATGTTTAAGAGCAAAGATCTTGGCCATTGATACAGCCATTGAAAATCCAACTACTGCTATTGCTATTGCATCCACAAATATCGCTGGGATGAGCTGAATCTCAGGAACTGCTGGTGCACGTAACCTTGGAGATGAGATAAATAGTTACAAATGTCTGTAACAAAAGCTACATGCCACACAGAAAAGGTAAAGTCTGAGCAATAGTGTATCACTCCTACCCTTGAGGAATAGTCCCAACAACATCCACTCTGTATGACTCACTCAGATTCATGCCAGCTGAAACTCCTGTGCCAATAATTACCTAAAAATCCACAAATATATTTGTAAACATCAGATAGAAAGAGACTGAGCTGCCACGAGAACAAGCAACAGCTGATTATGCACAATGAACATAAGATATTACATTTGCCAGTCAGTTTTCTGAACCTTAGGGGGTAAAGAAACAGATAAAAAGGAGGATGCACCATGATTTTCCCTTCATTGTGGCTGACCCCTATCAGCTTGATGACATTTTCTTGGGAGCAGTTAAATGGAACATCTTGCAGCAATGGTCTGGATCATTCCAATTCCCTTTGCCTCAGCCAAGCTCAAGGGGAATAGTGTGTGCTAGGAAATTAAAATGCAAGGACAAGCCAAGGGTGTCTGTGCTGCCATCTTTCCATGTGCAGAACCTGCACACTGTCTGCAAGCTGAACTGGTGCAGAGCACTGAACAGAACAAATACAAGTTCACTTTGCTGTTGCCTTACTACCCAACAATACCCTACTGCTCCACTTCTATCCTTTCCTTTGTTCCCTCTGCCTAGATTGAACCCATACCTTCAGCAATTCTCTTTCTCAGCTTTGATTTTGTGTAGGCTGTTTGAGGTTTCAGTTCTCCAAGAATTCATTTATAAATGCAACCACTTTTAAAGGTGAAAGGTTATCTGAGATATAGACTTTTCTGCTTTACCCATGTATGTCAGAGCAATCAATGCTAAGTCAGTCTCAGAGAAAAGTAAACAGTAAGTCCCACTGGTTTCTCCTCTTCCATCACTGCACTTTAAAAAGCAAACAAGCCCAGCAGAACCTCTGAAACAGGCATCTGTAAGTACCTTCCTTCAGGAGAGGGTTCCAAGCTCTTAGATTTCAAGTGGGAAATGTCCCTCAGAGGAATGTCTCCCAGAGCACCATTCAGGTGCCACAACTCCAGGATAGATAGGTTTCACAACAAATCCCTTTCTAACCATTGCCCTAGGAGGCTGTGGGTTTGCAGTCTGTTTGGGGACTTTCCACCTAAGACTTGGGCATTTCAGTCCCTAATCTTCAACTGGGTCAAGCATCAAACTAATTCTGTTCACCAGAAGTTAATCTAAAATCAGTAAGACCTGACAGAAAAATGAGACAGCTTCTGCAACTTTAGAACAGTTCTATGATTCAGCTGTACAACTTCACAACTGGTTTACCACAATGATCTCCATGGGAATAGGAACTGGGAGCTTCTTCTTAAAGCGGAGATTGATTTCCTTGCCAATCAACAGCAGAACAATGCATGTCAGTCCAACGATCAGTGCAGCAATGTTGGTGGTGGTGATTTTTGAAAACACAGCAGCTATGCTCTGCAACACAACAGAAATATCATAATTACTTTTAAGAAAACATAATCTTCCTGGAGCTTTGTCACAAAAGAGTGACAGACTGCTGTTCAGTTCTGCCTTTATTCTGCACTTGCAAGCACAGTGCCTCACCAAAATCCCCACTGTTCTCATAGCACACAGAAGTCAGGAGTATCTCAGGAGGGAAATGCAATCTTTTACAGTATCAGTCTTCCTCAAACAGGGCAAAAATCTCTATTAATGGCAGAACAGGCCGAAACTAAACAACACCTCTTATCTCAGCATTTTCACACGTATTTTATATTGGCAGCTACCCGAAAGCAATAAATGCAAAGTCCTTCTAATACTTTCAGATATTCTTTGGCAAGACATGTCTACTTAGAGCTGCATAAATAATTCTAAACCAGCAAAGCTGATGATACAATCACTGAGATCACCATAGCAATATGATTAAGTAACAGTGACCTTGCAACACTGCTGAACTGGACATTATTCCAAATATCTTTTAGTTGAAAACACTATCAGAATGGTGTTAGGAATGAACGCTTGCTGAAAAACACAAGTTGTTAGAGGATAAATCATTCTGTTACTAATTACTCCTTCTTACACTGTTTTTATAAAAGTTAAACAACTGGACGCAGGAGAGGTCATTGAAAGAAGACACACAAACTCTTCTACAGACAGAAGGGAAATGTCAGCTGCTATCAGGATTTTATACATTGAAGATGTCCTGATGGAACATTTTGAATGCGTGTTTCCTATTATTGGTGTGACAGTTAGTGCATCTGGTCTCTGGATTAGTGAATTAACCAGCAAATTTCAAAACTGATCATTAGTACAGCCTTGTTTCCTAAAGATTGCACGAAAATAAAAGAAAGATTCCCACAAAGATCTTCCCTGTTCTGCAGAATCAGAGCACTGATTTTGTGACAACAACTTAGAGCTTCCTGGACTGGCAGGTAAATCAGATTCAGATGTATTTCAACTCTTCTTGTTTGTAACAGCAAGAAAAGCAATGTTCATATAAATGTCAAAGTTTTATTTGTGCCTTCGATTAGAAACATCCCTTTAAACATGTAATTGTCTTTTTTCAGAGCACAAAAGTAAATTTTAAATTCAAGTGAACAAGAGCTTTTGGGTTTACTTCATTCTTACTAACCAAATGAGAGCTTTACGCTGCACGGTTTTTCCTCTGTCCTCTCACATCACTGTGTCAGAGTGGAAGATTAGGCCATGAGCCATGTCAGATGCTGAATCCCTACACGCTCTGAACAATAGTTTTAATGCTTAGGATATTCAATAAGTACACAGTTCTACACTGACTTTATTTCACAATATTTTCCCCACTACTCTAAAGAACAGGCACATTTATGATGACACAGCATTTTGTGTCCAACCATACCACTAAACAGCTTACAAACAGGAAATGAAGAACAGTTTCTTCAGGAATTGTGAATGAAAATAGAGAAATAAAGTTCTGAGAATAACATTTCCTAGCTTTGCAAAACATTCCTGGTTCTTCAGTGAAGCATTTTAGTAGCACGTTTTCCCCTAATGTACATTACCTGTATATTCAACAAACATTATCTGTTTATATTACAGAACTGTACTTAGCAGAATCCTAAAATCTGCCCACCTCAGATTGCGTTGATCTACCAAGCTGCACTTTAAAATGCTCCTATATTGCTCTGGCACTTCAAGACCTCACACCTTGTGCTGAATAGTGAAACAATATTCTACTTAAGGCCAAAAGAATAAAAAAAGTGCTAGCTCCAGAAAATGCAGCATTTGCATGTTTAGTAAATGCAGTTACTCACATATACAACTGAGAGGGGCCCACTGTATCTGCTAGTCTTAATGCCTAGAAGATACTTTAACTGGGAGGTGAAGACGTGGACCGCAGCTGCAGTAGTGAATCCTCGCACCAGAGGCTCTGTCAGATAGATGGCTACAAATCCAAATCGAAGGAGACCTAAACACAGCTAATGAAAGAAATAGAGAGATGCACCATCTGACTCCCACTGTAGTCTGAACATCAGCACTGTATAGAACACAGGCCATAGGACACCTCTTCTTACCTCCATGTCCAGATTAGGCAAAACTGAACTCAGCCTTTCTAAAGTCAAGGCTCAGTAAGTAGCCATCAGTAGACCAAGTCTTCCAGGCCACTGGCAGGTGCCATGGCAGATATGGGTAAAGAGAGGTGTTTGTGTGCATTTACAGGCAGATTAGAAATAACAAGGCTGAATTTTTCTGATGGGACAGGAAAAAAGGAGAGGGGGAGGTCCCATTTTTTTCTGTCAAGCTAAGATGCGAAAGACTTGCCTCCAATGTATCCCTCCCCATTCTGTTATGTGTATTCTACACAAAGCAGTGCTGAAGCACAACTCTATTAACAAAGAACCCAGCATCCCTTGCAGCTTTAAGTCTGGCAGCAGCATCAGAACTTGCTCTTACTGCAAACTGCAAGCACGTACCTGGATAATTCCTGAAAGAAAGGCGAGAGTCACAGCTACCTGTACTCTCTTGGTGTCCCTAGCATGGTAATATTCAAGGGAATCTGTAAGGTTGGTAGAGTTATAGCCTACAGAAATAACTTCATCAGGCACTTGTCTCACAGCAACACCACCAACCATCATACTAATCACTGCAAAGGTACCTGAAACAAAAGGGAGTAGAAAAAAGATTGGTTAAAACTCTGGCAGGATTTTTTTGTTAGGAGTGGTTCTTATTAAGCTATACATGGAATTAAACTATAATGGAGCTTTCTAGCTGAATACTGTATTTTTTATTGCTCAAATCTGCTCCAGCACTCAGTATCATTAAAGCTAGTTGGACAGTGAACCTCTACAGTATGTAGCCACCATAATTTTCTTCCATCCCAGTTTCTGTTATGCAAGTTAAAGATTCATCCTGGTCACACTAACAGTTGGCTGCAGCAATAAATCATAGCTTGGGAATGTGCAGCACACTTTTCTAGAGCTAACCCAATACAAGAACTCTTCTATGCCTTCCTAAGTAGGAAGGATAAATTAGCAATAAAGAATACTGCTAATGCTGGACACACTTGTGTTTCTACTGTTCATTTAAACTTGAATTTATGGAAAACAATTTTATTTTCTACAACTTTATTAAAGATGTGCACACAGAGAAAGTTTTGGTTATCCACACAGATATACCTATTGATATGTGCCTGGAGGTTCCAAAAAAAGTATACAGAAAGACAGGATAAAATGAAGAATACAGGCCAAAAACTGGGGGAACAGCTGCCAGCAAAGCATAGGCTAAACCTGCAAAACAGACAGAAACATCTGTGTCAGGCAAACAACAGAAAGAAACCATCTGAAACAAAAGCATTTAGGCCTACAAAAACTGAACTCACCTAATAGTAAATCTAGTGCAATGTGCAGAACCCAAGCAGTCTTGCCAGGGTACTGCTATGGGCCATGCCTAGAAACCTGCTGGCTTGAGTCAGGAAACCAGAAGGCTCTAATTATAGGCCTGTGTGCATGTCTGCACGTACAGTTGCAGTCACAGTTTCTCCCCTGTTCTTAGAAGTGGATCTTAACAGGTAACAAATCCTTCTTGTTGCTTTTGGTTTTATCTGTCAAAGAACGTAATCAGAAGCACCTAAAATCTCACAACCAGTAGGACACATTTGCTTTTTCTCCTCCTTTTCGCATTAGACATGATCTTCTGGGTAATCTATGACTGATTAAATACTCTCCTCCCTCACCCCAGACCGAGTGGAAAGACCTAAGAGTTTGTTTCAGCAAAACACGCTCCAAAATGTAATACAAGCAAAGAATCATTGCAATCTGTAAGGTCACAGAACTTAGGCAGTCTGGTATTCTTTCCTTTGGGTTATTAAACCCAAACATGAAATCCTTTGGGTTATTAAACCACTCAGAGGATACTGCATTCTACACTATTGCTATCTGTGAGGCGCACCAGTAAGCACAGCAATGGAGCTGTGGGGGAACAACTTGAAGAGAGGCCAGGGAGAGACATCTTCACAGTTCTCCCTATCTATGTTTCTGAGTGTGCTTATCATGGAGTCAGGCTCACAAGCACATTGTGTGCACCATGTGATGTGGCACATAACCATTTCAAGCAGTTCCACCTAAGTCAGTAATTGTGCATGTCTTGTGTTAACAAGAACTGGACACCAGAACTGCACAAACAGGCCTGAGAAAACACTGCATCCTGGCTTGGCCAGGTTCTCTGCACCTTCACAACTGCAGACTCATGACACCTGAGAAAGCCACGTAGTCTTACGACACTCAGGCATAGTAGGCCAAGTCAGGACCCGAAAGCTCAACAGATTCTCCCACCCTGGAGAGCTAGTGATGCTTGAAATCACCTCTCCCTGTTAATGCATTTCTAAATTGACAGATAAACCATCAGGTCACAATGAAAGAACAGAACCAGGAAGGCATCTTCAGTGCCATCCAAGCACTCTTGCACAGTGTAAGAGCACTCATCACTAAGCAATGTACGAGTCCTAACCAAAAATTCACATTGCTATCAGAACTGGACTGATGATACCATTTACTCTCTCACAGCAACAAGCTTTTCATTAAGTACTTATGAAATTCATCCCACACACATTCTCTGCCCCAGGGGCTACCTCTCATGCTGAAAGTACTAGCAGTACACTTGGTACTGTAACTGTCTGGCCTTTAATATAGTGATGAATTAATGGTACAAGTGACCAGAACTGAAAAGCAGCGGCTTCAAAAGCATCAGGGTGGGTCCATGTGAAATTCCTGAGCTGAATACCCTTCTATTCATTTTCCTTTTCATTTGTACTGGCATTTTTAAAAGCTGCCAGTGCCAAGGAAATGAAGAGATATTGACATGACAGGAGTTCATGGCTTAAACACCCTGGTCATTGTAGTTCTGCCAGGAATGATTCCCAGGCTTCTTTGAACTCATGCTTGCTATAATCACATCCCTTCCAGAAAACTAAAGTTCATCTAAAAAAGAGGAATATTAGGAGCACTTTAAGGACGTGTTTGCAGTCAGCAAAGGACAAATAATGTTTAGTTTAAAACAAATAAATAACATTAAGTATAAAGTTCACTGGTGACCACTTAAATTTCCTTATCACACAAACTGTGTTTCAGTATACAACTACTAATATTTGTGTCCAGCACACAACAGGTTTGCCTGCCAGTTAACCATATTACTTATCAGTTAAAGATAAGCTGATGTTTACACTCATGTAAGAAAAAAACATCCATAACTCTAAAAAAATTGCACAAACCTAGGAAGCTACAGAAATAAAAAAGGGAACTGCACAGACTGCATTAGGTTATTCCATAATGGGTACCCCTATTAAAGTCCAGGCTTTCTGGACTTACATATTAATTCTTCAGATCTGCCTCAGACTAAAGTGGAACGAGTGAGGTGGAAACATGAAATAAGCCAAGATGCAAGCAAATCTATTCATGCTTAATTACACTGCCTTTAGCATGAGGACTTCTCTGGCCTGGGCTCTGCACAAGTTCAAGAATTCCCTGTGCTCCACCACCTCCCAGGGATATCCACAGGGACTGCCATTACCACAGCAATGATGACACCCCATAACGACACTGCTGCAAAAATGCTGTCACTTTCTAACCCCATAGCAGTTCTGAAACTGCTGACAGTAAGGTGCCAGACAGCACAAAAGTCACCAAGAGCTGACAGACAGAAAACACTGGCTTTCTCTTTGTCTTCCACAAAGCCTCCCCCTGCTTCAGGGCCAGGTACCACCCGGGGGAGACTTTCAAGAAATTTAATAGAAACTCCACAGATTTGCAATCTTGTTACAGAAGACAGTTTATTTCCAACATGTAAATCATTGCCCACTACTATGGTCCCAGCTTAAACTGGGGACTTCTAGCCTTAAAAGGAAGGCTCAGTCTTTGATTTCTTACACATTCTTCCCTGCTCGAATTGAGTCTGGTTACTTTGTAACAGTTGCTCTCCTGAAACATTACATCCCAAGGGCGATTAGATCCTCCTGCCCTCAGAACATCCCAGTGGCTATTAGCCGGAAATCAGCTACAATTTTCAGGATGTGGTGATCAGAAAGTAATTGGGTGCATCCACACACACTTTCACAACTGTGACAAGTTGTCTGCGTCATGAAGAGCTCTCGGCACTGATCAGGGAATTAAGCCTCCTTCAGAATTTGCTGCACATGACTGACTTGCAGTTTTAAGGGAATCACCACTATGGGCTGGTCTGCAAACTGCTCCACAAGCCCCACTGCAATACACATTCTGTTCTCTCCAGCACATGCTCAGAAAGCCAAGCACTACTGTAAAGGCACATACAGAAAAAGCAAAGAAGATGATAAATAAATCCAAAGAGATACCAACCTTGAGGAAGCTGCATGACCCCAGTGCTTATACCTGAGATAATGTCTCCCAGTAAGTATTCCTTCACTGGGTAGCGGGGAAGCCATTGTAAAATTGGCAGGAAACTGTAAAGATGAGACTTGGCTTTCTTAGAAGAACAACTGAAAACACAAAACACAAGAAAAGAAGTTAGACACTAGCAGAAAAGATCATATGCAGGGAGAGACAGTGCCACTAAAGGCAGGCTCAGCCCCCTGACCACAGCTAGTTCTGGATAAAGCTTAAGTGCAAACAAGTATGACTGCAGTTAATTTAGCTCTTTATCACATGTTGGTTGCTGTACACAAACCACAGGGAACTGCAGAAGAGAATCACTGCTTTGTAAAGCTGGAGGTCAGTGGCAAGTACTGTTCAAGCCCATGCACCAGTGAGCAGTCACACAACTTTAGCTGAGCTCATTCCCAGCAACAGTCCCCTGAGGATAACTTGCTTTCTAATAGCAGATTTTTTTCAGCAAAGTTTTATGCAAAGCTTTTTCCTGTTTTTATTTACTGTCTTCATGCTTATACTTACTTGATTGTAACATTTTATATTATTAGGCTGTAAAAAATAAATACTTTTTTGTTGCTGGTTGTTACTATGACTGGTTAACTTTGAGACTACTTGAGAACATAACTCTTCTTTTCCCTGAAAGGAAAGGTTCTGAAGCCAGCCAAACTGCCCCTTGTGTCTCTTAGTAGAGCTCTTAACCTTTTGAAACCCTGACTCATGAAAAATGAGCGGAGCCAGGAAAGAAATCTCTTTAACCAGTACTGCCATGCATCACGCTTTGGCTGTGGTTTAACTTTGGGTAAAAATACAACACTGGGATCATTGAAATACTTTTATGGGCAGGGAAACTGGAAGAGAACTGTAAGCATTTGTTAACATTTCCCAATTTTCATGGGACTCAACTGCATGGTCAAGAAGCTTACTATCACAAGTGAGAAAGGGACTGGAGTCATCCACAGTTATTCATGTTTTAGTAGACTGACTCACAAGAAATCACAGTTCAAGAGGAGTTGGATCTACATACTTTTTATCCAGGACAGTTAAGGTTTCTGAGGTGGAATTAGGTACCTCTACCAAAGTTTCTCTTTACAGTCCTCTGGTACCATAGAGGAGAAGTTGCACAGCTAAAGACAGATGACAGATTCCAAGGCTTAGTTAAAAGCTAGAGAATGCCTCTATTAAGTCCTTATTAGACTAACAGTTTAGATTCCTACACAGCTGCCATACATCTCCATTCTTCTAGTGTGAAAGGATCATCTGAAGTACAAATTAGGCCACTAATATCTCCACGAAAAAAGGGCAGATATTCTTCCTGAGTTTTATGAAATCATGTCACGCAATTCAACTAATACTTCACATTCCCATGCTGCATATTCTCTGCTGCACTTTGATGAAGGTAATTCAACTAATTTATCCAACACTTTGTAATATAACTATATATTAACATATAAACCACATATGAAACTTAATCACAATCAGAGCAGAACTAGTGCTTTTTTTCCTTTTGGATTTCTTTGAGGAGCTTCCCACCAGCACTGTGCATGACCCAGTTAGGAACTAGCACATTTCTAACCAATAAAGATAAAACAAAACCCTACCGACAAGAATGTGCAATCCTCTGCCCTAAAGTCTGAGGTGTTCTCTCCCGTCTGCGCAGCTGTCCTTGCAGGAGCTCTTGGGTATACACTGGTCTCTCCACATAATACCTCTGCGTTTGCTCAAGCGATGCTTCCTGGTCTTGAGCATGTTCCATAGCTGACATCAGGAAGCAGGAGTCAAAGAACAGCTCCACAGTCTCCACTTACACACTGGCTGCAGATAAAATGAGTTTAGTTACTTTTTATTGTCAAATTTGGCATTTCCTTGCAAAGGATGTATTTTGACAAGCTAGAGACAAGAACTGTGGAATTAATTAAAGTGATATCTTGTGACACACCGATTACCTGGAGAGGTCCCAGCTGATGGCAGATTCACAGACGTGACTCACATCAACAAGAAGGGCCAGAAGGAGGACCCAGGGAACTAAAGACTTGTCAATATGACCTTGGTGCCAGGGATGGTCATGGAGCAGATCACCTGGAATGCCATTATGCAGCACATGCAGGGCAACTAGATCATTCAGCCCTGTCAGTGTGAGTTCATGAAGGGCAGGCCCTGCTTGACTATCCTGAACTCCTTCTGTGACAAGGTGACCCACTGAGTGTGTGAGTGAAAGGCTGTGGAAGTTTTTTATCTGCACTCTAGCAACACATTTGACACTGTCTCCCACAGCATCCTTGTGGAGAAACTGGCTGCTCGTGGTTTGGATTGCTGGACACTGTCTGGATGGCCAGTCCCAATGAATGGTGGTGAATGGCATTAAATCCAGTTGGCAGCCAGTCACAAGTGGTGTTCCCCAGGGCTCAGCACTGGGGCCAGTTTTGTTTAATATCTTTATCAATGATCTGCATGAGGGACTTGGTACACCCTAAGTAAGTTTGCAGATGATACCAAACTGGACAGGAGTGTCAATATGCTCAAAGGTAGGAAGGCTCTGCAGAGGGATCTGGCCAGGCTGGATCCATGGGCCAAGGTCAGTTGTATGAGGTTTAACAAGGCCAAATTCTGGGTCCTGCTCTTGGGTCACAACAACCCCATGCAATGCTACAGGTTACGGGTAGAGTGGCTGGAAAACTGCCCAGTAGAAAAGGATCTGGGGATGCTGTTTGACAGCTGGCTGAACATGAGCCAGCAGTGTGCTCAGGTGGCCAAGAAGGCCATCGGCATCCCGGCCTGGATCAGGAATAGCGTGGCCAGCAGCAGCAGGGAGGCAAGCATGCCCCTGTACTAGGCACTGGTGAGGCCACATCTCAAATAATGGGTTCAGTTTTGGGGCCTTCACTACAAGAGGGATATTGAGGTGCTGGAGCATGTCCAGAGAAGGGCAACAAAGCTGGTGAAGGGTCTGGAGAGAAGCAGATGAGAGACCTGGGATTGTTTAGTCTGGAGAAGAGAAGGCTAAGAGGAGACCTCATTGTTCTCTACAACTCCTTGAAAGGAGGTTGCAGTGAGGTGAGTGTCAGTGTCTTCGCCCAGGTACCAAGTGGTAGGACAAGTAGAAAAAGCCTCAAGTTGCACCAGGGGAGGTTAAGATTGGATGTCAGTCTCAAAGGGAGATTATTGCTGAGTTATTTCCTGCTTACTCACAGACTGTCCCATCTATCTTCAAAAGATAGAACTCCAGTTTCAACACCAAGAAAGCCACTTCTTTCCTCCAGTCAGCCAGCTGCTTCCTGCTTCCACCCACCTGCTCTCTCCTCCCTTTCAGAGGCGTCTTCTCCCAGATAGTATCTCAAGGATGCACAATTCACAGCTTTCAAAAAGTTCTTTTTTCAAATAATGTGCCACTTACTGCTGTTTTCAGTCCTGCATCTCCTCAAACATGAGCCAGAAGGTGTATAGAACTTTAGAACTAGCCAGAAGCCTTGTGAACATCTACCTGTCTGACTCAGTGCCACAAACACTTTCACGTTTTGGAGATGCTCTGTTAACTCCTTTGCCCCTCACTGCTCCTAGCAATATTGGGCAGGAAACAACTCCAGTTTCTGAGCACAGTGCCAGGAGTGCTGTATCAACAAGGAGAGATGCTGGCCAGTGCTACACCTGCTGACAGAAGGTGAGTACAATGGGCAACAGCCAAAACTGTGAAGAAGGCCCTTGGGCTGAAGTCCAGAGAATCACTTCAGCATGTGTTTGCCTTCACCCAAGGGAACTAACCCAGAGGTGGTTCATTCCATTCTGTACATTGATGCCTTCCTAGAAAAGGGTTACCACACAGAAATTAAACAAACTGCTACCTAAACACTCAGAGCCAGCCACAACTGGCCCAGTCTTCTCATTCAGCAAACAGAGTCTGCCTAGCAGCAAAGTACCAACACTGCTACCTGAGTATTCAGTCTTCAGTGATGAAAGTGCTGGAATTTTCCACTCAGGGCTCCTAGGTCAGACACAGCCTAACACCTCTTCAGTTCTCATTACATGGCAAGCAACATTGTTCCTCCATAGTCAATTACAAAAGGATATTTTTATTGAAATTGTAATTGTTTATTTACATCACATTCAACATTTGTTTCCTTTCAAGCATTGAGACTGAAGTATCTAAAACTTGTTCTCAAGAACAGTACCAGAGCCTGATAATTTTGTACTCCTCAAACACAACTGAAGCTTCTTTTACATCTTTACATGGTTTCAATTCCCTGAGTAGCCTGAATGGCATTTTGTGAACTATTTTCCTTTGTTACCATTTAGCAAATTGTAAGTCTCAGCATTATAATTTCCCTACTACCTGCAGATTTTGATCCAGTCATTGTTACAGTAGGGCTGTTCTACCAGCAATTGCCATCTGAGTAGCCCTATGCTTTTCTTTCCACTTCTATAGTGCCACATAGAAACACAGATTGTTTTGGGTTGAAAAGCCTTAAAGATCATCTAGTTCCAACCCTGTCTATCATAGGCAGGAAGACCTTCCATTAGATCAAGTTGGTGAAAGTCCCATACAGCCTGGCCTTGAACACTTCCAGGGATGAAGCGTCCACAGTCCCTCCAGGCAATGTGTTCCAGCATCTCACCACCCACACAGTACAAAATTTCCCCCTAATACCTATGCTAAAACTACCCTCTTTCAGTTTAAAGCCATTAGCCCTCATCCTATCACCACATAACATTGGAGCAGGGCCCTCTCCAGATTTCTTGTAGGCTTTTTTTAGGTACTGCAAGGCTGCTCTAAGGTCTCTCCTCCATCTCTCATACCTTATTTCATATTTACAGCAAAGTTGCCCACACTAGGATGTATGTTTAGCCAGTAATATCTGTAGCAATTTGCCTCCACATCAGTGTCTGTCTACCCATAACTACTACTTCCTACTTCCCATCTCAGTCTATCACAGACAGTGAGCTACCCCTAAGTGCCAGTGTATCAACTTCTGCCCCGTGAAACTGGAACTTGAACCATTCTAGTGTCTGCTGGAAGGGCAACACAGCAGGGCACAAGCAATTCAGGAGCTTTCTGAGGTGTAGTGATTATAGCTTCTTGCCTCAGGTAATGGAGGAGCTGACAAAGAGGCATGTGCTGCTGGAACTGATAACAATTGAAAGAAGAAAGAACTGGTCACAAATAGGAAGCCTGGGATTGGTGGGATTTGGGTTTCTGAGAGAAATAAGATATACACCAAGCTTAAAATCCCAGACTTCAGGACAGCAGACTCTTGCCTATTCAGAGACCTGCATATAAAAATCCTATGGGATGTGGTCCTGAAGAAAAGAAGGGTTCAGGTCAGTTGGCTGACTTTCAAAAATTACCTCCCCCAGTCTCAAGAATGGTCTATTCTGAGGAACATGAATGAAAGGAAGAGTAGTAGAAGGCCAAGGAGCTCCTGACAAAATTCATACATGAAAAAGAAGGTGCTGACAGGTGTCAGCAAGGACAGATGACTATGGAAGAATACAGTGACCCTTTGAGCATGTAGATACAGGGTTAGGAAAGCCAATGTCCACTTGGAGCTGAATCTGGAGAAGAATGTAAATGGCAACAAAAGGGGCTTCTAAGTACATCAGGACCTAAGAACTGGAAGAAAGACAGTGTCACTCCCATTTTACAGATGCATAAGAAGGAACAAAGGAACTACAGGCTCACCTAGATTTCTGGGAAGGTGATGGAAGAAGTAACCCTGGAAATAATTTTCAAACATGCTAAGGACAAGAAGGTGATTGACAGCAGTAAGCATGAATTTATGAAGGAAGAAAAGCATGCCTCACTGACTTGATAGCCCTTTATGATAAGCTGGAAAAGGTGGAGAAGGGGCCATGGGTGATACTTATCCTGCATTTTTCAAAGCTTTCTAAGGCTCTGTCTCCCACAGCATCCTCAAAGACAACCTAATGAAGTACAGGTTATCTAAACAGACAGTGAGGTAGACAGAAAATTGTCTGAACTGCTGGATTCAAAGGGTTGTGGTCAGCACCACGAAGTCCAGCTGGAGGGCAATCACTAGTGGAGTACCCTGTATGTTGATATCTTAGGCCAATATAATTTAATATATTCACTAAAGTCCTTGATGATAGGACAGTGCACCTGCGAGCTTGCAGACAATACAAAACCAAGAGAATAGTTCAAGCATCAGATGGTTGTGCATTCATCCAGAAGTATCTTGACAAGCTACAGATATGAGGAGAAAGGAACCTCAAGAAATTCAACACAAAGCACAAAGGCCTGCACCTGGAAGAAAGAGCACCATGCAGCAGTAAAACACTGGGGATTCCACCAGCTAGAAAGTGGCTGTGCAGAAAAAGACATGTAGGTCCTGGTGGACAAAAAGCCTCAACTATTCTGCAATGGCCCCTTATGTCATTATTCACATAGAAGGTTATCTTTTCTGGTAATTGGTGTGTTCTGGCACATCAGCCTCATTTATATAATCAGTCTTAAATCAGAACAAAAAAAAAAAACCCACAGCTGCATGCCGAAGTCATAAACCAAATCAGTTCAGAGGTCTGGTTTGGGCTAAAGTGTTCCAGTAAAATGAGAATATTATACAAAAATATTTATACTCAAGGCTTTTAAATCATGCAGCTCTTCTTCCTGTTCCAAAAACCAAAGCAACACAGACCAGCTCCCTGCTAACCTCAAACGACTCACGTCCTGATCAGGATAGATTTCACATATTCAAGTATGTTAAGCTTCAAGCAGATTGATTAATTTCTGGAGGAGCCACACAAGACTGGAATGCAAATTTAGATGTGGAGAAGTCTTAAGATCTCCAGTTCCTTTCATATTTCTGTACCCATGCCCAGGCTCTTCCAGGCACTACAAGAGTGGTGAAGTTCTGCTACTGTTTGTCATGGTTAAACAAATAATACAATTTGTCTAACTGCATGGGGCCCAGCTCTCAATCAGTTATACAGATACTGCATACAGCACCAGAGGTCACAAAGCAAGTTTCACCATCCCTCAGTCTGAAGGTTTTAAAATTGTAGATTAAGCACTTCTGATTCTATTTGAACAGGGAAATTCTGCATTACTGATTCATTAGAACCACCTAAGAGAAAAGCAAACCTTGGTGCCAGGGAAGGTCATGGAGCAGATCATCTGGAGTGCAGGGCAACAAGGTGATCAGGCCCAGTCAGTGTGGGTTCGTGAAGAGTTATGTCCTGCCTGACTAACCTCATCTCCTACAACAAGGTGACAAACTCAGTGGAGGAGGGAAAGGCTGTGGGTGTTCTCTACCTAAACTTCAGCAAAGGCTCTCATAGTATTTCCCACAGCATTCTCCTGGAGAAAATGGCTCCTCATGGCTTGGACAAACATACTCTTTGCTGGGCAAAAGCTGGCTGATAGCCAGGCCCAAGGAGTGGTAGTGAACAGAGTTAAATTCAGTTGGTGGGTAGTCACTGGCGGTTTTCCCCAAGGCACAGTTTTGGGGACAGCCTTGTTTAATATCTTTATCAATGATCTGGATGAAGGGATTGGGTGCACTGGAGGAGGTTTAGATTTGATATTAGGAGCAGGCAGCTCAGGGAAGGGATTGAGTTACCATCCCTGGAAGTATTTAAAAGATGTGTAGACCCAAGGGAGACAGTCTAGTGGTAGACTTGGCAGTGTTAGGTTAGTGGCTGGACTCAATCTTAAAGATCTTTTCCAACCTAAATGATTCTATGATTCTATGTGACCATCTTAACAGCCCAACACAACCATGTTCTTTGATAACCATTTTGAACAGTAAGCTGTAGGCAACAGAGTAGTGAGGAAAGTCTTCAGTGTCAACCATTTTTCTTGCAAAAGCATGCACAGGTGCTTGTGTTATAACAGATGATAGTATTGCCCATAGAGGACAAAACAGCAACAGACTGAGTGTCCCTCCAGGTGTTTGCTGAACAGCAGTATAACAAACTGCCAACAGACATATCCAAGGCTTGGAAATCCAGCCTTGCCCTCCACTTCTGGCAGGCTTGAGGAAGAGCAACAACAGGTCCTCTCATTTTCTGTATGACAAAGCTATGAGTTCTGAAAACTCCTAGACACATCCAAAGGAAGAGAAAGGCCATCTCTGGGTATCCCAGCCCTGTTTAAAAGTGAAATACTGCTCTCAGGCAGCCTTTGGACTTCATGGCAAGAAAAATATTAAAAAGCGACAAGAAATGGTGTAATTAATCTTATCAGCTAGATAAGAGTTGAGTTAAAGTAGTTAAAAGCTGTATGCAACTTAAGAGTTGTCAATTCTTTATCTGACTGATAAAGGTCTGTCTTGTGTCTTTACTGCTTTATCAAATTGAAGGTGTTAAAGACCAAAAAGTGAAGCGACAATCAATTATGTAACACTATCACTAATAATTAAGTACTTTCTAGTCTTAGATAATAAAACAGGGCTGTTAAGCCATTGACACTGATTGCTGGAGAGGATAATAATTTTTCATCCAGTCCCCATGGACTAGAATGTAGCCATAAAACTTATAAAGGTTGTGACATGGCTGCTGTTACTTACATTCAAACCAGGAACGTGGGGAGGAAGAAAGAAGCAAAAGCCGGAGACATGAAAGAGTGTCCTGTGTGACTACTGCAGCTTTAGTAGGCTTTTAATTACGAAATGGGGGCAATTGTGCTCCTTACCTTGTGTATCTAACCTGAATGTATCCCAGCTACCTAACGCAACAGGGTGAGGCAGTGGCAGATTGATTGACTTTCCTCTTCGAAAAGAGCAGAAAACTTCTATCTGATATCTAAGCACAGACTTGCTTTGAAGAGTGGAAAACCAAGGGTGGACAGTACTAGCACAGTGTTACAGCTGGAAAACCACATCTGTGCTGGAGAATTCCAAGTTTGAACATGAGCTGCAAAGTCTATGAAGCATTCTGTATCTTCAATCTTATGAACACTAGTGACTGCCACCAGCCAAAGCGCTGGTGGAGATATTGTCACTCTACCTAAGATGTTCTCCCATAGGCATGCTCAAAAGCAAGGTTTGATCTTAGTGTCTGAAGAGACCAAACAGAAAAGTGGAGCCAACTTTAGGCACCACTTTTTCTCTCACTTCTTTCTGTCCTCTCTGGCCTTGTTCCCCATTGCCCTATGCCCTTCCACATATCACAGGGTGGGGTCATAAAGAATGTGTTATGGTTTTCCTGTATTGTGCTTATCATCCTCACTCCTGCTCTGCTACTCCCACTTAATCCACTAACAAACAGATCGTTTAGACCTGCAGCCTTCACAAATTTAATACCTTGAAGTAACCAGAATTTTCCTGGTGTGGGTCCTAAGCTAAGAAATGCAGTCCAGGTGTGAACTGTTATAAAAAGAAAAATATATTCATATGGAGCTTTTAGACAGGCAATATTTCCACTCTACACTACACAGAAACATGACATGGCTACATCAACTTCTTGTGTGGTTAAAACTCCTCTGCACAGCCACATTTACTCAGAAAGACAATGGCAGGACAGAGTGTCTGGATAATACTTTGATTGGCTACTCCCAGGCCCACCACAGGAGCCATCAGCCCATCAGCCTGTCCAGAGCAGCACATTAGGGTCAGCTATGGGACCAAGGGAGTCTCTGTCAGCTCTGTTGGCTGGAGAGCTCCACTGTATCTCTTAGAGCAAGAGCACTAGGGTGCGAGGGGGAGCTACTGGGACCTGGGATGTCTTAGTCAGCCCCCTGTGTGCATGTGGTGATCTGTGACACCTACTGGAATGGGGTTATGGCCTTGAGGGCTTGTATGCCCAGCTGCCAGTGAGTGGGGAGACCGGAATGCTGCAGCTAGCTATCAGGCAGACTGAGTGCTTGAAGCTGGTAACTTGTACATATATATATATGTGTGTGTGTGTGTGAACACCTCTACATGTGCATGTGCTCACTACTGACCCTCTATACCACCTAGTCAGAGAGGCAAGGAGGCTGAGGCCATGGATACTGCCTGTCTAATCCCTGTGACCTGCAGGTGTCTTTCTCTGTGTGTATGTACCTGGTGGGGATACATCTGCACCTGGTCAGACCTGGGCATATGGAGCAGCAGCAGCAGCCTCACCTTCCTCAGGCTACCAGATTCAGTGTGCTGTGATTTTGCCTAGTAAACTGATCTTACCCACTGAACAACACGAGGCACAGAGATCCTTATCTCAGAAAATGGTAACAAATCAGACCCACAATAATGATAATTAAAAAGAGATGATGTAACTGATGAGGGGTACATTTCAGGTTCCTTGCCATAAAATACTTTAACCTCTAAAGATTTATTCCATAGACTAATGAGTTCATCGGAACATTAACAGGACAGGCTATGAGGACAGGCTGAAAGAGTTGGGGCTTTTCAGCCTGGAGAAGAGAAGGCTTCGGGGAGACCTTATAGCAGCCTACCAGTATCTGAGGGGGTCCTACAGGAGGGCTGGGGAGGGACTGTTCACAAGGTCTTGTAATGACAGGACGATGGGGAATGGGTTCAAATTGGTGGAGGGGAGATTTGAACGGGATGTTAGGAAGAAATTCTTCACAGTGAGGGTGGCAAGGCACTGGAACAGGTTGCCCAGGGAGGTTGTGTCTGCTCCCTCTCTGGATATGTTCAAGGCCGGGATGGATGAGGTCTTGAGCAACCTGATCTAGTGGGAGATGTCCCTGCCTGTGGCAGGGGGTTGGAACTGGATGATTTTTGAGGTCTCTTCCAACCTAAACCATTCTATGATTCTATGATTTCTTGATTTCTTATCAACCAGCAATCTTATGTTTGTTTTCAACAGGAGCATGTTTTGGGAAGCTGTTATGATTGAGTTGTTTAATCAATTCCGTGTAAGACAAACACCTGGAGCACTGTGTGCAGTAAAGCATTGGCCTCCTTTCCTCTTAGATACAGATAAAAGATGGCCTCTGCTTCCAGTGCAAACATGTTAATGACCATGAGAACCTGTGGCAATATGAACATTCCTATTCCTGCTTTTTGTGACTTTAGTGCCCTTGGGTCTTAATATGCCATCCTCTTCTCTTTTGAAATCCAAAAGCAGTAGCTAGTGAGAGTAGAATCAGATAAGTTAATCAGAAGGGTACCATGGCTGATGACCCTGCTGACATGCTTTAAACAGCTGATAAGGATGCACACCTACTTACAGACAGGTAATCATTACCTAGCTTCATTTTTCCAGAGGCAATCCACTGCCGAAAACTCTGCTGAAGCAGTCTTCATTGGAAATCTCTGGTTGATGATCAGAGGAAAGAACATAAATCAAGATGATGCACACAAACCAAGCCAGCTCAGAGGCGCACCAATAATCTCCAGCAACTGGTTCAGCTTTTCTGGCAAAAGGAAACAAGCAAACACCAAACAAGTGTTTGTGCAGAAGGGAGAAGTTAAACGATGCTTCCTTCAGCAGAAAGCCACCAAAAGAGTCCTGCTCCTCTGTATCTGCTCCAGCAACCCTGTTTACACACATCACTAGCCTCTCAAGTGCTGCACCAAGCTAAAAATAAACAAAAAAAGAGAAGGTTGTTCTTTGTAACCACAATAATTCCAGTCCTCCTGTTTACAGTGCAAACCTCTTAAGTCAAAGGGTAAATTGAAGGATAGTAAAACAATGTGGTCACAGAAGGAGATTACTCAGAAGAGGGAATTAGAATGGGATTATAAATTTGTATTCCAGTTTCGCTGCTAAAAACAAGGCATGAACTAACCATCTTACTGAATTAACATGAGATTCTGAAATATCAGTACGATTCTCTAGACTGTCTCTTCCCAACACTTTATGAAAGGATTTGTCCCACTGCGGACCAGGCTACATCCATTAGCAAGCCTGAAGAAATTCCTGAAGAACTGTTGTTTCTGAAAAAGCTAACACAAGCCTTCAGCACAGGGCAGACACTCTCTGGGAACTATTTTATCTAAGTTGCAACTCTCTTCCTGATTGGTTTTAGAGAGTAGTTCAGCTTCCCTATTCATGTTAGGATCCGCATTTGGAAAAAAGCATTCAATTTTGATAGCTATTTTTGAAGACACATTTTTGGTGTCTTACTTTTGGTATCAATCCAAATCCTACATGAGCAGCGAGCAGGACGTGACTTGTAACAGATCCTGTCCCCATTTAGGCAACTGCTGCTTGGGTAAATTATATTATCCAAGAGATAGCGGTTTCCTGTCTCCTGTGTACTTAAGGGTGTTTGATATTCTGAAAGTGATTGTCAGCCACTGGGAATGACCTTCTTAAACATTATGGTGCCAGTGTAACACAAAAAGGCTGTGAGTGTGCAGCAAACACTGGCCAACAACGTTTTTCCTTGAAATACTGAAAATTTCTAGTAAGCAAAATGAACATGTAGAAAAGTTTCTCTAATAACCATCCCACAGCAACCCCCTGCTTCATTTGCAGACTCATTTGTTCTGTGCCTGATGACAGAGCTGTGAGACAGCTCTGTGTCTGTTCTTAACTTCATAAGTAAAAAGACAAGCCTTCATACAGCTAAGGAAATGACTCCACAATCCCAAAGAGAGCAACCCAGTAAGATGGACAATAGACAGGAATTGCTTTGGAGTGACAGTAGTCACCGGTTGGTGCTGAACATGTTTAAATGTTAAAGGTTCTATGCTACAAAGTACAGGAATGAAAAAAAAGAAACCGAGCTACCAGGCTCACACCCTTGCAATTATACTTTACTAGGCTATTGAAGCACAGGACTTTCAGGTGTACTGTTCAGATCTTCATAAATCAGTGGCACTTACTAGGTAGAACTGATGATACATCTACTCTGCGAAGAGCTCTAAGAAAGCAGTGGTGTTCATCACCCAAGCATGTAGTAAAGCTCAGAATCCACCAACCAAAACATCATCTGCAATACTCAAATTTATACCAGATTTGTAAAGATGCCAGTCACAGAGTTTGGTTCAAACAGGTTTATATGGCCAGAGAGTTCTTCATGTGACTCTTCAAGTGTGTTTGGCAGAACCATCCAGAATGCATGGATTATTACTGAAATGGTTAACACTAAAACAGGATAGCAGAATGAAGTAACTGAAGAGCAACAAGGGTAACTGGGTTGAGGATCATCAAACAAAATGAAGAAATATTCATTGAGTAATTATATTCTGATTTCTGCTTACAGGAACCTTCCTTTCTCAGGAAAGGAAGGGGTTTTTTACATATGTAAAAGAAACAAATATCACCAGAAAGCAGAGGAAAAGAAAAATTAGACACACTGCATCTTTGGTAAGTTAAAGACTCAGGTTACCTGTTCAGCTTTATGGAAACAAATACAGCACCATCTACAGCACTGCAGTGCCACAGTAGGGGAAAAAAAAATCATGAGCATCAATTTTAAACATGAAACCGACAAAGAAATAACATAAACACATAACACAGAACTCAAAACAAGAAAACTGCAAGTACAGTGCAAAATTCCAAACTGAAAAACTGAATGGACCAGAGATAGAGGGTAAAGAAACAGTAAACCTGAAATAAACAAGCAGGGCTTATAAAACAACCTTATGTCAAAGCTGTGTAGCTGTGGCACTATCCTAGTAAAGCAGGAGATCCGAAGTTAAACCCTATCATGCTGCAGTGCTAATTGAACTTGGGTTTGGCTTTCACCAGGGAAGGACTTTAACCAAATTATGCCATAAAGTTATGACAGCAGAAGCAAAACTTCTGCATTTAGAGAAGACATTACAGATGGCTATATCTATGAAAGATGTGTGCTTTTGTACTCACCATGGCTCCTCAGACATGCCTGAGCTTGGCATGGCTCCGTGAGAACAGGCAGCTCCCTGAGGGCACCTCTGAACTGGAATAAAAGTTTTCTCCTGGATGGTAGATGGAGAAAGCTATGTGCCCAAAACTGAAATTTCATCATGCCCCATCAGCTTAATTCTTAATTTAAATTGGCCCTAAATGACACTGCATTTTTTTGTTTGGATTGGAAAACTCTGTCCATGCTTTAGTTATGAGTTATATATAACTCATAACTAGAATTATAAATAAGTGAATTTAACTCATAAATATGAGTTATATTTAGTTATAAAAGTCCCATTTCTCCCTTGGATTTCCATAAAACAAATTAAAATGAAAAAAATTACCTTAGCTCTAACTCAGTCTAGGTGCCAAAATCTCAGGTTTTCAATTAAGAGATTAAAATCTATTAATTAGCTAAGAGAAATATACAGCCCAAACCCAATCTCCAACAACACAAGAACACAAACTAAATCGGTTGTACAAAATAGTAGGCAACAGTCAAAGCTGAGAAGCAAAATTTGATCCACCACCTGTCCAAAACTGGTAAAGATTCCTCAGTGAAGGCTGGAGAAAGAGAGACAGGCAGGGAAAACACAGATTATTGTTAGAAAACTCCCAGGAACAGCTTTGTTTGTCACACGGAAGGCCTTTCCAGCTTTCTACTGCACAAGCCAAGAGGAACAGTTACTGCCGGTCTTTGAGAGCAGCTGTCCAAGTTCCTGCACACGCCAGCTATTCATCTACGTACTCCTGCGGTCACTAAAATGTAAATCCTAGTGCAACTGGCTTATAAAACCCAATCAACTGTCTGCACAGACTCACAGCCATATCTTCATACCCATGGAAATACTTGACATTGTCTGCTTGTCTACAGCTTCCTCATTACCTGGGCACACAGAAAATCACTGCAAGACCTGGACTTCGCTGCTGCTTATGATTCTGAAGAGCACAAAGCAACAGATAACTAGCCATAAAATAATAGCAATGGCAGCTATTGTAGCCATAGTAAGAAATACTATCAAAGACTATTAAGAAATACTGCACAGCAGGACAACATTCTGCTATCTAACAGACTTAAGGAAGGAAACACATCAGGAAAAGAAAAGTGTTTAATTCGTTAAATTTAACTGGGAAATCAACAGGGCAATCTGAGCTTTAGAATTCTAGCTTCAGCATGGGCATCTTCTGCCAAGAGTTATTGGTCTACCAAACAATGAGACAGAAAAATATGTGCTTTAGCAAATCAGTTATTACAGAAAAGTTCTACCAGCAATGAAATAAAAGGAAAAATAGCAGTCAGCTTTTCATCTTCGTTAGATTCAGAAGGAAGCAAATGCTGGATCATGGGGAAATGCTTGAGAGATGGCAAGAGACCCTTATGCAATGCTATGATTAGCATGAAAAAAGACAAGGGAATCCAGGAAAGTTGTTGAATCCTGAGTTGCCAATTAAAGTAACCCTTTTTAGTACTGGGGAGAAGATGGCATAATTAGTAGGGAAGAAAGAAAGCCTTTCTGGCATTCTCCCCATGTGCTAATCTTAGCACAGGCAGAACAGCTGTCTGAAGTACCACAAGCTCTTCCTGATTTAATAACCAGACCAACATCTCATATACATGCACAGATAGAGTGTCAATAGTCTAATTGTTCTCTGAGCTCCACTGCCCTTCCATTATTCAACTAAACGTCTGACAATACTGTGTAGGACAACGATTTCTGAACCTACCAGTACCTACTGCAAGGTCCTGCATCTGGGTCGAGGCAATGCCAAACACAAATACAGGCTGGGCAGTGACTGGCTGAAGAGTAGTCCTGCGGACAGGGACTTGGGGGTGCTGGTGGACGAGAAGCTCAACATGAGCCAGCAGTGTACACTTGCAGTCCAGAAAGCCAACCAGATCCTGGGCTGCATAAGGAAAAGTGTGGCATAAGGAAAAGTGTGATTCTCTCCCTCTACTCTGCCTTGGTGAGACCCCACCTGGAGTACTGCGTCCAGTTCTGGAGCCCCTATTACAAGAGGGATGTGGACATGCTGGAGTGTGTCCAGAGAAGGGCCACGAGGATGATCAGAGGGCTGGAGCACCTGTCCTATGAGGACAGACTGAAAGAGTTGGGGCTGTTCAGTTTGGAGAAGAGAAGGCTCTGAGGTGACCTTATTGTGGCCTTCCAGTATCTGAAGGGGGCCTACAGAAAAGCTGGGGAGGGACTTTTTAGGGTGTCAGGTAGTGACAGGACGAGGGGGAATGGAATAAAGCTGGAGGTGGGGAGATTCAGATTGGATGCAAGGAGGAAGTTCTTCACCATAAGAGTGGTGAGGCCCTGGAACGGGTTGCCCATGGGGGTGGTTGGGGCCACATCCCTGGAGGTATTTGCAGCCAGGCTGGATGAGGCTCTGTCCAGCCTACTCTAGGGTAGGGCATCCCTGGGCATGGCAGGGGTGTTGGAACTAGATGATCCTTGTGGTCTCTTCCAACCCTTACTGATTCTATGATTCTACTTGAAGAAGTTGCTAGGAAAATTACCATCATGTAAATGTTTTGTCACTGTGCATTCAAACTGGTAACTAGAAGGCAATCATATATTAAGCCTTAATAACGGTCTATTAAATCCTAGTTTGGGCCTGATTGTTTCTAGTTACAGCCCAAACCTGTTAACTCTACATTATCTGTAGCTGCCACTGCCACACTGACCTCTAGGCTTGGTAACAATTGGCATAACCTAACTTAGAGCTGAGCAAATCAGCATGTCTAGGACAGCCTGTGAAGGGGCTGGGCTGACACAGAGAAAACTTGGAACAAAACTCCCTCACCAAAAGGTAGAGTGGAGGCTTGTTTTTCACAGAGGAAACCTTCCTCAAGACACAAAACCCCCCAAACAAAAGCAAACAAACAAAAAAATCCCCACCCAAACCCAGTAGGCTCTAGAGCTGTGAACTCCTTTGCAGCTCCCGAACAGGGTTGACTTTAGCAGATGATTATCCAAAAAAAGAAAGGCAGAGGAGCACCAGTCAACCCATATGCTGCATAAAAGTCTTGATCACATTCACACAGGTTACAGTCCAAATGAATAGTAGTTTAAAGACAGCAACAGTCTGTCTACAGCATAGTAACAGTCAAAACAGGTAAACACATCTTCACTTCTTCCTCAGGCTGCTAGCAAAAGAACAGTACTGCAGCCACGTGCTAGATTTGTGACTCAGTACTGCATGATTTTAGTGTCATGTTCAATAATAACTAACTTCCCATGTGCTTTTGGAACATTTAAGTTCTAAAAACAACTTGGGGACAGACCACTACACTTATGGTGGACTGTGTGCTAAAGATATGATTTGAACCACAGCAATGGACTACAAACTCCAGACAAAAAGCAATACTTAATGGCTGTTTACTGTCCTAAGTCATGAGATTCAATGGCTGAACTCAACAGAGCACTTCATTAAGCACTCAGCTCACTTTGAGGCAGAGGCTAAAGACTTTGTCATTTCCTATGGCCTTTTCTGAGGATCACAATCAACTAGCTTTTTTAAAGCAAACTGTTACCTACACAGAGTAGTGCAACCCAAAAAAAAAAAAAAAAAAAAACCCACATCAGCTCTGGACAGATTCCTTAAGCAGAGGATATATGGTTTGGTGATCATAACCCAAGCCTAGAAGCAGCAGCAGGTTTCTATCCTATTGAACTTAAGAGCTTTCCTTCACTGAAACAAAATTCTGGTTTCAACTCAATATTGCCCAGGTCACCAAAAATTGTATCTTTAAGCCTTTAGCATCAAACTGCAGAGTTTAAGGCCATGAAGTCTATACAACAGGGTAAATACCATCTAAACTGAACATGCCTTGTCAGCCAACAATAGTATTTGGCATGGTGAACCCCCATTCTCTCCCTATACCCTTTCCCCATTCCATTTCAGGTATGTTTTGCACTACATTGCAAGACAGAATGGTATGGGTTGGAAAGGACCTCTGTAGGTCATCCAGCCCACCCCCTCTGCTAAAGGCTCACCTAAATCAGGCTGCACAGGAAAACGTCCAGATTTCTGAAAGTCTCCAGAGAAAGGAGACTTCACAACCTCTCTGGGCAGCCTGCTCTAGAGCTCCAGCACCCTCACAGTAAAAGAGATTTTCCTTAAGTTTGAGTGAAACCCCTTGTGTTCTAGTTTGTACCTGCTACCCCTTATCCTCTCACTGGGCACCACCGAGAACAGCCCAGTTCCACCATCTTGACTTCCACTCTTCAGACATTTATGTGCACTGATAAGATCCCCTCTCAGTCTTCTTCTCTAGGCTGAAGAGCCCTAGATCTTTCAGCCTCTCCTCACACCAGAGATGCTCCAGGCAATTAACAATACACTTCAGTGCAGGAATACTGCTAAGTGCAGAACTGGAACACCTATCATGTGCCTTGAGAAGGCCTGAAATTCATAGAATGATTTAGGTTGGAAGGGACCTCAAAGATCATCCAGTTCCAACCTCCCGCCATAGGCACTAGAACAGGTCTCCCAAGGCCTTATCCAATATAATCTCAAACATCTCCAGGGAGGGAGCATCTACAACCTCACTGGGCAACTTGTTCCAGTGTTTCACCACCCTCACTGTGAAGAACTTCCTCCTAACATCCCCTTTAAATCTCCCCTCTGCCAGTTTAAACCCATTACCCCTCGTCCTGTCTTGTGAATAGTCCCTCCCCAGCCCTCCTGTAGGCCCCCTTCAGATACTGGAAGGCCACTACAAGATCTCCTCAAAGCCTTCTCTTCTCCAGGATGAAAAGCCCCAACTCTCTCAGCCTGTCTTCATTGCAGAAGTGCTCCAGTCCTCTGATCATCTTCATGGCCCTCCTCTGGACTTGTTCCAACAGTTCCATGTCCTTCTTGTGCTGCCACCAAGCAAGTATTCCAAAGGAAGGCCAGTGCAAGAGTCAGTCCTCGCAGAGCTAACTCAGTGCAAGTCGCCAACATGCATTTGCTTCTGAAACTATACAGTTACCTTTTTTTAAAAATGTCTACAGCAGCTACTAAAGCAGCATCTTACTCGCGAAATGAACCAAGACACCTGTTAACCCAGAACACATTTGACAGTACATTTATTAGAAGACGTTTTAAAAGCTTGTCCAAAAAAATTTAATCTACCTTCGTGAAAATTTTGACCAAAAGAACTCCAGTGGCCAGTCCCTTGTTAAAGCTGTTTGCCATCCCCATCCAATCCAATGCTGTGCAACAGTATTACTATCACAGATCTGAAGACTTGGGAATGTGCTTTCTGCTGAATCATCTGCAGAGAAATGGCAGTAATTTTAAAATGTTGTTTCTTTTTCTTACTACTGGACTATCTCCGAATGCCTGTTGCAACAACCGTCAGGGTTATCTGTAACCCCAAAGCATCCTGAAAATAGCTTTTAACCACATTTCAATATTCCGGCAATTAAAAGTTTTGCAATAGCAGTATGGGCACCGGTGCAAGAAATTCAAGCCAAATTACTCTCTTGCTGGCTTTTCCTTGTTGCTTTACTGATCCTAAGGGGTTCAAAATGTCCCCTCAGTTCGCAGACTAGAAGTTGAGAAACACTGGTATAGGGAAACCGGCGTATGTGTGTGTGTGTGTGCAGAATAGTTCAAAGTTTTGCAAACGTTTTGAAGATTTTTGGGGTTGAAGCTAGTAAAGAAGCACAAAGCAGTTACTGTTATTACAAGGCTCTGACCTAAACCGACAGTGGACAGCTTAAAGTCGGAGGGTTGCAGTCATTTTCTCGCCTAGTGACTGATCTCTCAACCTTCCCCTAGTTTCCCCTTTCATTTTATTTTTGCAAGTTAGCCTGGGTGTTTCGCCTGGATGTTATAGTTGCAGGCATCGTGGGAGATACGTGCTGCCCGAGCAGCCCCTGAGCCTTAAAGGGCGAGGTAAGGAAGCGCAGACCAGCCCGGCTCCCCCACTGAAGCCAACACCGCGTTTACAAGTACCTTTTAAGCCGCTCTCCTGTCGCCCACTAAGCTCCGGCAGCTCCGCCAGGAGCGGGTCAGGGAGGGCGCGGGACAGGCATGGGGGGGGGCAGCGGAGAGAAGAGTGAATGGAGCTGAGAAGGCAGAGTGAGAGGCGAAAGCACCGTGAGAGACCTCCCTTCTCGCTTCCCGGGTCAGCCCCCTGCCCGAGATGATCAAGCTGCAATCGCAGGGGCCGGGAGAGCGCGACCCCGACCCGGCACTCCCCATAGCAGAGCTTGCCCCATCGGGAGAGATCTATCGTCAGAAAAGGAGATCCCTTGAGGAGAGGGAATCCTCTCAGGAGAGAGCCTCCACTACCGGCCCCGCAACGCTTCGCTCACTTACGCCTGCCCGGCTGCGTTCCGTTCACCTCCAGGCGCTGCTTTCTTTCAGACCGGCGGCGACAGCGAATAAACACCGCCACCTCTCCGCGCCCAAGGTGAGCGAAAGGGGCGCGGGGCGGGCGGCGGGAGGCGGCTGGCCGCCAGCCCCCGCCTGCTCCCGGGGAGAGCGCGGGCGCTGCTGGGACTCGTAGTCCCCCCGCAAGCCCCCGCCGGGCGCGCCCCCGCCGCGGCCTACAAGTCCCAGAACGCCGCTGGGCCGCCCACGGGGCGCACTTGTGCCCGGCGGCGCCGCGGCGGCCGTTAGACGGTGATGCCGGCGCCCAGCGCTAAACGGGAGGCTGCGCCATGCCCCGTGTGTAGTTGAAGTGTCAGCCCTGGCTTCCGCTGCGAACAGAGACACCCGATAGATCTCTGCTCAGTAGCTTTGTTTCTAGTTTAAATCAGAAGAGGCACCTGGCGAGCGAGGAGTCGGCACTGGCTGGCAATGAGGGAGCTGACAGGACGTGGCCTGGTTGTTTCTGTCGTGCTGGTGTGCGTGGTTCTGGGGTACGACGTGTTGTTAAAGAAATCCCAGCGGGCTATACCGAAATCCCCTTAGGATTTACTGTCTAAAATTAATTTGAGGAAGCAGACATGGATACTCTGTCCTTTAATACTGCATAGATGCCGGCTGTCCATCAGGTGTGTGTCAATCTCATAAATGACCATAAAAATCAAATATTTCTTAAGGACTTCACATTGATCGAGAGAGAGACTTAGAATTATTATTAATGAGCCAGCTGTGCTCTGTACTGGGGACCTCAGACTGGTTGATCTCACAAGTGACCACAAAGACGTATTTTTTTAATGATGAAAAGGATAGGTAAGAACCAATTTCCTTGTGAATACACACGAATTAGTAGTTAAAGATCTCCACAGATCTAATTTTTCAGTCCTCGATTTATAAATGTTTTTCAGCATAGTGATGGCTCTCACACCTAAGAGAAAAAGTTTTCCCACCTCTCGGGTTCTTAAGAGATTTGGGTTTCTATATAGAAATGGTATGAGGAAAAAGCATTTTGAAATCCTTGCACACTGAGACAAAAAAAAAAAAAAGCCCAAAAAACAAGCCCCAAAAGCCAAACCCAAAATGAAAATGGTTTCTACAGGACCTCCCTTGTTATTTTGAAATCCTTGAAATGATTCCTTGATGTGCTAGTCCTCACTAAATGGTAACTTCAATAAAATTAATGTTAATTTAAGCTGAAATACAGCACATTCAGTATTGTCAAACTGAGAAATTTCAAGGTTAAAACATTTTCGAAGCAGCTAATTTTGAGTGGCACAGTTGTGTTACACTCATTGTGCCTGTGGTTGCTTTTTAATAAAAGCTGGTTTTAATTTCTTGTTTGCATTTTACAACGACCTCCTGGGAAGGTTCATAGTTCTTTTTATTGCTTATTTCCAGCATTCTAAAATGGTAAAAGATGCTTCAGCTCTGGGAGAAGGATGGGGTTTAATACAGTGCTGAATTCATTAGGAACAAGATGAAGACAGATGAAAATCCTGTTTTCATTTGTTTGAAACAAAGTAAAGGAGGGGAAGCTTATACAGAATAAACCGTGCAGACAATTAGACTTTAAAAAAAAAAAAAAAAAAGGAGGCTAATTAAAGGAAATTCATTAGTGGCACCCATGCCACTGCAGCTGTGTGATGACAGAGCACCCAGTGTCATCTTTGATGGCTCTTTGGCTCACAGAGGATGGAGCAGCAGGAGTCATTGCTCTCCAGCGGTGTGAGGAAAGCTGTGAAGCGCTGTCAAAGGTGAGACTGAGATTCAGTGTTCATAGCTCCACGGGGTTCTAGTTGTTGGGCTCTTTAATTCCTTTAGTTCTCAACTTCCTCAACCAACCTCTAACAGTGGTTCCCTAAGTGACTGTGCAGCGCAGAGTCTTCTGACACTTCTGGTTGTCAGAAGTGGTGTAGACATCCTGTATGGGACATGATATTTAGTAAACTGGATTAGGTGGGCTCCATTGACTGGGTCACTCCCAGTCACTACCTAACTCAACTCAGAGTTCTTCTATGGCAGAACCCATGGCAGGGGTGTCCTGGTATGGGCGTGATTACTGCCCAGAGTTGGTTTAGTTCCTGGGGTCCCCCTCCCCCTTCTGTTGCAAGGTCCAGAGCGGNAGTGGGGGGGGGGGGCAGAGGCACACCATGTGGCCCCGGAACCAGGAGCCCTCGGGCTGCACGTACAAATCACGCGCCCGAGTCAGGTGATCTGTGCCGTGTCTTAAGGTGTTGAGAAACCCACCCCTGGGTGCGGCACTATTTTGAACCAATTGGCCATTCAGTGGATGCTAAGTGCCTATTCCACGCTCTCCTAATGAGATATTTAAGGAGGGTACTGCGGCCGTTAGTTTCTCTTCTTCGTCTCCCTCTCGTGCCGCGAGGAACTCCAGCCTCACCCCCGTCCAGCATCAGCCACGTGTTCAGCAGCAACAGCGGCAGCGGCAGGCATCCCAGCTTATAGCAAAGCGGCAAGGCAAACCCCCCTCTTTCCTCTCTATTCGGGATAAATCCGTCCTTCTCTCCCCTCTATCGGGAAGAAACATTGTAACCTACCGCGCGTTTCGGGGGCTTTTATAGGCGCGGTTGGAATTGCTTTGTATTTAGGCTCTCTGTTCTCTAAGTTCTGACTGTTTAAACTGTTAATTCGGTGTTTCAAGTGATTTCGTGCATTTATTCCTGCCAACCGCGCATCCAAAGAACCTAGGGGGAACTATTCCGGACCCCCTCCACGATTATCAATACTAATTAAATTGATATTCGCGACAAGGGGAGTTGGAATGAGATGATCCTTGTGGTCCCTTCCAACCCTAACTGATTCTATGATTCTAATAAAGAGACAACTTCCTAAGGCATAACCCTACTGTGTATGTTTTGCTATGGAGTCTTAGAAGCACAGAATAGAATCATAGAATTATTTTGATTGGAAAAGTCCTTTAAGCTCATCAAGTCCAACCATTAACCTAGCACTGCAAAGCTGTCACTAAGCCATGTCATTCAGTGCCACACCTATACCTCTTTTAGATACTTCCAGGGATGGTCACTCAACCACTTTTGGGTAGCCTGTAGCTTATGGACTTTATTATGCAGGTCCTAGGATAGGTCTAATGATCTGAGTTAGTGAAGTTGTGGTGGACATTTCCAGACAGAAGTGAAACATTTAGATTTTTGGAGATTTCCCCACTGATTTCAGTGGCATTTGGCTTGCTTCTCAAAGTGCTCCTGTTAATTAGTGACTACACAAGCACATTAGTCATGTCAACCTTTGGTATTGGCCATAAGAACACAATTATTCTAGAAGAGGTCCAAACATTAGGACATGTTCCTTTTACCATGCAAAGTTCATTGAAAGTGGCTGAACTCAAACATTTTAAAATGTCTCTTGAGAACAATGTGTGCTGTTAAATGAGCCAAGCTGGCTTACCTGGAGCAGCATGGTATCAGCAGAAGGTTGCTGCATATGTGGACAGTCAATATGCAGGGAAGGAGGGACCTGGGGCTATCAGTCAGCTCTTCTGCTGTCAGTAGCATCCTGACATAGAAGTGGTCCTGAAACCTGTGGCTGCTCAGTGCTACCTGGAGTCCAGCCTTTGGCCCAGAGGCCATCAGGGAAGCAGTGAAATAGCTTCTAAAGCTTTGAAATAGCTTCTTTGCCACTAACTCTTTCACAGATCTCCCTGAGCAGCACAGCTCAAAAGTACAATTACATCCTTTTCCTTAATTTTCCCTGAGGAAGCTTAACAAACTTTTATTTCAAAAGAAATAGAGATTCAAACTCTAAACTCAGCATGTACCAGCATCCTCCAGTACAATATTCCTCCTCTGAAAAAACATTTCTACTAGGCCTGCCGTGCTGGGTGCTGGCTCAAACTCACCCCATCAGACTCTGGTAGGGTGGCAGGGCACACCCAAGTCCCTGCACCACCGGGGGTTTGAACTCGGCGTGAAACTGTTTTCCAACTCCCTCTCATCTCCAGCTTCGGGGGTTTGGAAAGTGGAAAGAAGTAGGTGTGAAGTTCTTTCCCCCATCCCCCGCCGGCTTGAACAGGGAAGGAACAGCATATATATATACGGCAACTGGACACATTGACTAGTTGGACCTTGAGTGGGATCTTGAGGAGCATCTGGAAGAACAGTGTAGAGAAAGCATGGCCCTCGCTTTTGGACCGCCGCATCCTGACTTCCTGCTGCAGGGACCTGCCTCTGCCGTAAACCGCTGCCATTCCTGGGAACACCGCTGAGCAGCCTGGCTTTGCCCTGCATTGCCCCACAATCTTGGCCTGTGGAAGCCGTGTCTAGAATCACTTTGGACTTCGTCGGGTTTACTCGCATTGGGCTCTGTGCCACTGCTGGGTGATAACTCGCAGTTCCAGGCACTGCCGCTTAAGACACTGCTGCAAAGGAGCCAAGGGACCATCTCGAAATTCCTACTCTGCCACCATGAATAGCACAGATGTTCCCTAGGCCTCTGGGCTGCCTTTTATTTTTAAGTGGGGCAAAGCTGTTTTGTGGCTAAACCTTTTCCAATTTTCTGGTTTTCCTAAATTACTAAATTGCCTATAAGCATCCTTGTGAAGATTTTCCCGAACAAATTAGAACCCAAATTTAACTAGTCTGTATATAGTTTGTGGGTGGGGCTTTTTGGAAATCAAACAACTACATATTTTATAATTCCTGCCTTGTTAATTGCCCACAACCAATTCAGGTAGTTAGCCATGCACAGGCCTAAGTCCTCAGGCTGTGCTGAGTCACAGGATCACAGGATGTCAGGGGTTGGAAGGGACCCAAAGAAATCATGGAGTCCAACCCCTCTGCCAGAGCATGACAGTACCATCTAGCTCAGATCACAGAGGAATGCATCCAGATGAGCCTTTGAAAGTCTCCAGAGAAGGAGACTCCACAGCCTCTCTGAGGAGCTTGTTCCACTGTTCTGTGACCCTTAGAGTAAAGAAGTTCCCCTTCGTGTTGAGGTGGAACCTCCTGTGCTGCAGCTTATATCCATTGCTGTTCCATCACAAGGAGCAAGTGAGAAGAGCCTGTCCATTTCTCCCTCCCCACAGGGCTGCTCTCCAGCAGATCATCTCCCAACCTGTACTGGTGCTGTTTATTATTTCTCCTCAGGTGCAGGACTCTGCACTTGTCCTTGTTGAACCTCATTTGGTTCCTCTGTGCCCAGCTCTCCAGTCTGCCCAAGTCTTGCTGGATGGCCACACAGCCTTCAACTGTATCAGCCAAGCCTCCCAGTTTGGTGTCATCAGCAAACTTGCTGAGCAGACACTGTCCCCTCATCAATGTCACTGATGAAGATGTTGAACAGCACTGGATCCAGCACTGATTTCTGGGGGACTCTGCTACAGCTCTCCAGCTGGACCTGGCACCATTGATCACAACTCTTTGAACTCTGTCTTGTAACCAGCTCTTAATCCACCTCAGTCTGCTCTTCCATCCCACACTTTCTGAGCTTGCTCACTAGGATGTTATAGGAGATGATGTCAAAGGCCTTGCTAAGGTCAGGGTAGACTACATCCACTGGTCTCCCTGAATCTACCCATTCAGTTATGTCCTCATAGAATATATGTATATAGTCACTTCAGCTGAACCAAGAAGGGCATGGGAAAGAGAAAACAACAGTCATAAAACACCAGCAACAGAGGACAGCTCATCCACAAGTCACCAGGATGACTTTTGCATCCTCCTACCTTATGGTTATTTCTGCACTAGATCCAATACCTGCTGACAGTAGGTGCTCTGCCTCCTCCCTCAATAGGACATGTTCTTCAGGTGGTCTGAGCTGCTCAAGATTGCTAGCAACCCTTGAAGAGCTCCTTAGGGCTATGCTTAAGGTAGGCAAGCCATTTTGCTAATTTTCTTTGGTCTCAAGAGTCCTTAATTAGCTCAGGCTTCCTTCTCCAGCTTGCTTGTTCCTTTTTCTGCAGTGCTGGATCTTGGTTAGCTAAGCCTCTGTGCTGAGCTGAGAAGGGTTTATCTGCTCTACCTTGCTGCTTGTGTGTGGTCCTGTGTCCATCAGCCTTGCACCAGTTTCCTGCTTGGATAATGATCAAACTTCCTTCCCCACTTCTGGAAAAATTATGAGGGGCTGCTCTTGTAGCATTCCCCCAGTGACATTGGCCCTGAAGTAAGAAAAGCATAGCTCCGTGTTTATGGTTGTCGTGCTTCTTCCCAAATTTCCGTTTCAGACTAAACAAATGAATGCTCTCTACTTGGAAGCTCATGATTTCAAGGGTCTTTTTTTTGCTACTGTACTCTGTGAGCTCTCCAACTTGTTTACATCTGTATTTCAGTGAAGGGCTTAGCAGCTGACAACTGCTGTCCACTTCATGTTTTTTCTCTTTACACTGTTCATTCTCCTTCTACAGTTTTGCTGCCTAGCAAGATACTTACCCACTTTATGTGTGAGTAACTTGCTCTTTGTTGTGTGTTATTTCTCTAAACTGTCAAACTCACACAAAGCCTCATTCTGTCCTTCAAAGTACTCGTTCTCCTCTCATGTCCCCACATTAAGGCAATCAAGCTCAAGAGAAAAACGTTTAGGCAAAATTATGAGACCTTCAGGTGCTGATTATTATGGGAAGTCCGCAGGCCAGAGCTTCATCTTCCTGTATTCTTAATTCATTTATCTTATGTTCTGTCTCTCCTACTGAAGCATGGGTTAGTGAGCTGATAGGAGAAATGAGAAAGACTTACAAGACACTCTGTAAGTATCAGTTTTCATAGTAAAGCTTGCCAAAGTTTTATAACTGTAGATAAGGTTATCAACACATTTTATAGCAGCATTGCTGTTTTATTGCTGGTGATCATGTGCTGTGGCACCCTTGCTATTTTAACAACTATCCAGCGTCAGATGACTCACTGTTTTCAGTCATCCAGGAGGAAACACAAACCAGCAGGTACACTGGGCATATCACATGAGCATGCTTCCTTTTGTACTGCAGGGATGGAAAAATGTAAAGAAGAACTTCCTGGTATTGGGCAAGGGCAGATGACAGTATCACTTGTGTGGTCTCTAAGGAGTTCTGGTGAACTGCCTCATGGCAGTGATGTTAGTGATGCTCAGTAGTGATGATTGCTCACCATACTGGTTTTGGCTGGGATCATTTTCTTCACATCAGCTGGTATGGAGCTGTGTTTTCTATTTGTGCTTGTGGCAGAGCAGGGCACTGCCCCACCGGAGGTTTGAATGAGCTGTGAACTGTGGCAGGGCACACCCAGTCCACTGCCCCACCAGAGGTGTGAATGGGGCAGGAAACGGTCTTCCTCCCTCCCCACCTCTGTCACCGGAGGCTTAGTACAATAGGTGTGAAGTGCCTTCTCCCACCCTCCATGGGCTTGAACAGGGAGGCAACAGATCACCTCAGTATATATATGGCAGCTGGACAGATTGCAGCAGGACTTGCTTGGACTTGCTTGGACTTGCAAGGACTTGCTTAGACCTTCACTGGGACCTGCACGGACCTGCACTGGGATCTGAACACGGACCTGGAGACACGAACCTCGCACGGACTTTGAGACAGTCTCCCATCTGTAAGTAGGGCAAGTTTCATGCCCAAACCTTTCCATTTTTCTGATTTTTCCTGAATTACAAGAAAAGGCATCATTGTGAAGACTTTTCCCGACCGAATTAGAACCCAAACTTAAACTAATCTACACACAGATTGTGGGTGGGGCTTTTGGAAATTATAAAAGCTACATAATTTATAATTTCAGCCTCTTCAATAGCCCACAATCAATACAGTGCTGAAAACAGGGATGGTGTGTCAGTAATGCTGAGCAGTGCTTACACAAGAATCAGGGCCTTTTCTGCCCCCCACATCAGCCCGCAGTGAGCTAGCTAGGGATGCATAGAAATTGAGAGGGGACACAGCTGGAATGACTGTTGCAAACTGGCCACAGGCATAATCCATGCCGTATGAGGTCATGCTAAGCATGCAAAGCTGCAGGAAGAAGAGAGGGGGGCATTTGAATTCATAGCATCTGTTTTCCCAAGTAACCATTATGCATGGCAGAGTCCTGCTCTCCTAGAGATGGCTGAGCACTTGCCTGCCAGTGGGAAGTGGGGAATTAATTCCTTGTGTGTCAAACCACAACACATCTGCTGTTCAAAGGAAACAAATGTCATTGTGAAAAAAGCAGCTTTGCTGATTATGCTGGGCTTTTACCTGGAAAAAGAAGTCAGATTAAGTGCCTCATTGTATCTAAAGTCTTTCAAATTCATTCATTCCCTAGCAACACACTAGCTGCACACACATTTCAGATTAAAATATCACCCACCTGTTGACATATTAAGGCAGATAAAATTATCTTTTAAAACAGGAATGCTTATATCTTGCATTTTGTTTGTTCAGTGGGTGAAACTTTTATTACAGTATTTTAAAATCTCTTGCCCAGACATTAAGCTATTGTATTCTTAATAGCTTCATTGATTTTTTTTTCCTTTCCTGCTCTTTTCTTTGAATAATTCCCTCCTTTGAAAGCACACACTTAGTTCTGCAGACCAGCGTGGTGATTTTGCAGCTGTAGGAGGCTGGGCTGTTGCAGTAAATTCCCAGATCGGTCAATGGTCTGCTGCATAATTTTGATCAAGGCAGGGGTTTGGCTACTTGGTCAGGGAATGACTTCCTTTTTTCCTGCACTCCTTAGATATCTTTGATCAAAAATCGCTTACAAATTAGACACATTTGAAGTGGTTGAACATGGATGTGCAGCAAACACTGTTCTGGTTCAGACCAGTATGGTGCCAGAAGCAGATGTGCTTGATGTAAGAGCATAGCAAGTATATAGGAGGCTTCTCTCTGAGGAGCAGCTGAGGGAGCTGGACTTAGCCTGGAGAATAAGAGGCAAGAAAAGGAGACACCTAATTGCTCTCTACAACTGCCTGAAAGGAGATTGTAGTGAGGTGGGGTTGGTCTCTTCTCCCAAGTAACAAGCAATAGGATACGAAGAAATGGCCTCAAGTTCTATCAGAGGAGGTTTAGATTGGACAATAGAAAAATTGTCTTCACTGAAAGGGTTGTAAGGGACTGGAACAGGCTGCTCAGGGAAGTGGTTGAGTCACCATCCCTGGAAGAATTTACAAGATGTGCAGATATGGTGTTTAGGGAGATGATTTAGTGGTCTTGGCAGTGTTAGGTTAGTGGCTAGACTCAATGTCTTAAGGGTCGTTTCCAAATGAAATGATTCTGTGATGCCAAGAATTAGCAGCATTGTGTCTTTTGAACTCTAATGTGTTGCACTGTGGTGCTCAGAGCTCAGGAACACCAACTTGTGCATTGCATGTTGAGTCTGCAGACAAAGACAAGTGAGAGTGTGTGTTGCTGTGCTCTTGTTTCACTCCTTGCATCTGGACCTGTTCCAACAACCACGTTATGCCCATGGGTGGGGCTGGGAAGACTTCTTGTTCTGCATTGCATGCAAAGTGCTGTGAAGTGTGCTGTACCATCCATGTTTTCTTTAGAATCTAGGTGTTCAGTAGAAAATTATGGTTTATGATTTCATGGAAAGCCCACATGGCTTTAAAACTCTGAGGTCAGAATGCTTTGTTGGCATTATTTTTATTGAAGCATGGATCTTTAGCTTGGTTCACCATAAAGTGAAGCATTTTATTTATGATAATAGACAGTTTAGGGCTATAGGGGCATTATAACGTTGCTGGTGTAGGTACAACTTTATCAGAAGATACAAACATGACCCGCAATAGAAACAAATACCAAAGAGAACACCATGAAACAGCCACTGTTTACAAACCACTTCATTACTACAGACACCAAATGGCAGTTACTGTAAGTAAATCAGTTGCAGAGAACTGACTACATTTAGACAGGGAATTGGGAACTTCTGTTCAGAGCTTCAGCCACAGCTCCTTAGTAGAAAAAAGTTTAATGTCAAGCATTCTTTTTTTTTATCCACAAAACAATGCTAAGAAACAGACATATCAAAGAATAAGACCAAAGGATACCAATACCTTTACAACTACTTCTGCAATTATCTTCTTGATTAGGTACTTTGATTTTTTTTATTTGTTTGGGGGTTTTGTTTGGGGTTTTTGTTTTGGTTTTTTTTTTTAAGTACATTTTGTCAGAAGGTAAATAGCCCAAAAATCAGCAGCAAAAATATTACAACAACAAAACAATACAATGCCAGTGTGTAATGTCATAGAAGAGAACACAAGACAAACCATGATAACTTAATCATATAAAATGACACCGAGCTGACATACAGTGCACTTAAATACCTAGGTGACAACAAATGTTAAACTCTGCACTTAGTACATAGGGGGTTTAAACATAAAATCTGAAAAGTCTTTGTGCTTAACCTTTTTTTTCCCATTAAACTGAAGTAGTTGCTTACTTCCAATACTGCCACTGTAACTGATATTACAACAGATCACAATTTTCACAGACACGCCAACATTAAAACATTTACCTATGAGAAAATAAGTCACTTCTCATTAGTTCACAGTGTGAAAAAGTGGTGTACACTCTGTCTTGAGAGGCTTGCAGTTCTTCACCAAGCCAGCTGCAGAAAAGTCCTGATACCAGACGCAGTGCTAGATTTAGAGAATGGAAAGCAACACATCACATGTTGGGGAGAAAGGAAATAAATGTCTCGTTTCTTCATGGATATCGTCTAAGAGACCTTCGTCTTCTGTTGTAGAAATGCCTGAGCCCATGTTGCCGTGAAAAATTCATCATGTAATTTTGTTTGCGAGTGCTGTCAAAGGAAAAGGTGGAGGAAGACAGCAGTGTTAGCTTCTTTAATTTGCACTTTAAATTACTTTGGAGCAATAAGCTAGTGGGACAGACCCTTCTTTGTCCTTGCATGACCTTTGGAACCTGTACAAAGTGAAGTGCACCCTTTGTACAATAGCAAGGTACAAGGCAAGTGAGAATCTGTCCCACTTTGCTTTTGTTTATAGTTCATTATCTTGGGGAAAGGGTGAGAACTTTCAGCTCATGAAAACATGCTGTCTAAGACAAGATTCACCAAAGCCCTCCCAATACAGGGCACTTCTCTGCAGTGCTTTCATATTCTACTTATCTTTCTGTCTTCAATCATTAACTGGTTTATCTGGAGAACAGAAGAAAAGCCTTACTGCATTTTCTTTCACTTTTACCTTACAGGAAGTAAAGTACAATATTCCTCTGCAAACTCAATAACTCCCTGTGCTATAAAGGAAGCTCTGGGAAATCAGCATCATGCATGGGGGAGACCAGTTAAAAGACAGCCTAACTTCAGCCTGAGTGAAGAAGGGGCACTTGTTTGGAAGACCCCTCTCAACTAACACAGCTTTCTACTTCTCCCACTGAGAGAAGGAAGAAGGCAGTGATAGACAGGATGGGGACTTATCTCCAAGTCTGTGACCTTGGTACCTGAAACTCATCCTAAAGGCTGGCTCCAACCTTCAGTTTCCAAATTTCAGCAGCTTTGGAAATGGAGCTGTAACATCTGTGGTGAATCCTTGCCCCCCTTCTCCACATGAAAAAGTGGCATAAAAGCTACTCCCACAAATGATCTCACAGATGCAGCTTCTTAAAGAGTTTGGAGCACAGTGTTAACAATGCAGACCCCAATGATTCAACAGGAGTAAGGAACTTCACCCAAGAGGAACTGCTGGTGATGGCATTGCCAAATTTTGGGTTGGTTTCCAGGGAAAAGGAGCTGCAAAATTGTAGTGAACATGCACATCCTCAGACTAATTTCTATCTCCCTCTCCTAATCCTCTTTGCCTATTTAGAACCTTGTTAGCTTCATCTTGCAGTGGGAGAATGGTGTCCTGCATCTGGGTTGAGGCAATGCCAAACACAAATACAGGCTGGGCAGTGACTGGCTGGAGAGCAGCCCTGCAGAGAGGGACTTAGGAGGGCTGGTGGACAAGAAGCTCAACATGAGTCAGCAGTGTGCACTTGCAGCCCAGAAAGCCAACCAGATCCTGGGCTGCATCAGGAGAAGTGTGGCCAATAGGTCCAGGCAGGTGATTCTCCCCCTCTGCTCCACCCTGATGAGACCCTATCTGGAGAACTGCATCCAGTTCTGGAGCCCCTATTACAAGAGGGATGTGGACATGCTGGAGTGTGTCCAAAGAAGGGCCACGAGGATGATCAGAGGGCTGGAGCACCTGTCCTATGAGGACAGACTGAAAGAGCTGGGGCTGTTCAGTTTGGAGAAGAGGAGGCTCTGAGGTGACCTTATTGTGGCCTTCCAGTATCTGAAGGGGGCCTACAGAAAAGCTGGGGAGGGACTTTTTAGGCTATCAGGTAGTGACAGGACTAGGGGGAATGGAGCAAAGCTGGAGGTGGGGAGATTCAGATTGGATGCAAGGAGGAAGTTCTTCACCATGAGAGTGGTGAGGACCTGGAACAAGTTGCCCAGAGGAGTGGTTGGGGCCACTTCCCTGGAGGTGTTTGCAGCCAGGCTGGATGAGGCTCTGCCCAGCCTACTCTAGGGTAGGGCATCCCTGGGCATGGCAGGGGTGTTGGAACTAGATGATCCTTGTGGTTCCTTCTAACCCTGACTGATTCTATGATTCTATGATGTCTGCCATCTCTACTACAAGGGACTGGATGTTACCAGGAATACCCAAAACAAGGAGTCTATCAGATTTCAAGAGCAATCTGTGAAGTCAAGGCTGAAAGGCCTGCAGTAGGCATTGTAGTCAATTAATTTCTCATTCGTGGGTGCAAGGTTTTCACTTGGGGTTTTGTTTAAGAGGCAAGAAGTCATGCATCAATCAGATGTACTTGCTAGTGCATAAGCTGATTTTTTTAGTGAATGTGGCCCTTAGGGAAAAGGAACCACTGCATGGTTTTAAGTATGCCTGATCCTCCAGAAGTGGATGTAGCTTTTGTGTAGGATGCTAGTTTTGTCTAAAACCTCTGTATAACAAAATGATACACATTTCATCAGCTGAGCTACAGCAAAATTAACTGAGCTTAATAAAAAACAGTTGTCCAAAATGTAGGTTAGAAACCCTTGAGCAAATCACAGTTGCTTCCCAACTATTTTTCCAGCCATGGTAATGCACCTATAAGAACGAAATAAAGTCCAGGTCCTGATGACAAGAAACACAAACAGATCTACACTCGGCACAACTTCTGGCACTCTCCCAGTAAGACAAAGCTCTAGAGCATGTGGCACTTGAGAGAGGGGTTACTGTCTGAGGTTGACATGTCCTGGCTTTCACCTGATTACCTCCAGTGAAGAGGAAAGGTCTGTGCTGATTCGAAGAGTTTTTTGTGTGTGAGGATGGCAGCAGTGAGCTGATAGAGCTTTAATGCTATGTGGTAGCTCCAGTGCAAAGCAGTACTGAAGATCAGTCTTTATTCTGGTCCTGTAGTCATCTCAGCAGAACATCACCCTCACCTCAATGCTGAGTGCCTTGCTAAGGCAGGAAGGAAATTATGACTCTGGACCTGTTCCTGAGGGTGGCTGCCATTGGTCACGAGTCCTGAAGAAGGCCTTAATTCTGCCTTCCCTTTAATTCCCATCACCTGGGAAGTGGGTGGTTCCTTAGACACAAGGCCTTCAAGGTGACATCCCACCTGTCACTAGAGCATCCTAATTATGAAGTAAGGATGGAACATCTATCTGCTGGGAGAAGGCTGTTCTGCAGCCAAAATATAGAACACAGAGGTCTAGAAGAAAGCACAGCCCAGCTCTGTACATGGCACCAAACAGAGATTGTCTATGTGTTTAGCTGAATGATTTTGCTGTTTCTGGACCTGATTAAATTTAGGACCAAGAGTGCTGTGAGAGCCCCAGATTGACAGCTGGGACACATGCTGAGCTACAGTCCTTGGCCCAGAGGCCTCTGTATTCCCCCATCTCCCTCCTGCCTGTGATCACATGCAGCAACAGCTCCACAGTGATTTTCAGGACTTGTTTCAGACACTGCTAGGTGCACTCGGGCTCTGTGTCAGTTCAAATGCCCAAACACTTTGTGTCTGACCTTAAAGTTATGATGAACATGTTTAAAACAGTGAACAAAGAAAAACCCCAAAACAACAAAGGAAACCATTGATAAAAGAAGCAAAGAAATGGTTATCTAATAAGAGAGGTTTACTTATTTCGTATGGGTATCATTCTAAGCTGTTATTTTAGAAGATGCTGTGTGAAAAATAATAGAAATCTAAATTGTAAAGAACTAATTGCTTGATGTTTTAATTTGCACTGACACGGTTCAAACTTGTCCTCTCTGATGTCTGAGGCAGATTTTTCCATAGAAAAAAGCATAATATTCTGTTCCTGTAGGTAAATCCATATGCCTGGTGTGCTCTGAGCAGGTCTATATGGATTTATCTGAATGAATTTTATATATAGATAGGAGGGAAGTACTGTACAAGAGACAACACCGGTGCTTTATAGCAGTTATACAGTTTGCAGGAATACTGACATGTCTTAAGGGTGCTTTCAGTACTATTAATAACAGATTTAATTTGCATTTTCTCAGGCTCAGAAAAGGCTTCAATATGCTTTTGCTGTTCTTTCTTGTCTGGAGAACAAAAATATGCTGGGCAGCATCAAGGTAGAAATAGACCCTGCCTTCCATAATGGTGAGTGTGGAGGGAACTTTTGCTTGGGTATCAGTGGCAACTTGAAGGCTGCTTTGTGAAATGGACTGGTCAGCATCTGCTGAGGCTTCTGTCTTTTCTGTGCATTCACTGCATCAGCAGTGAATTAGAAAAGCACAGATCTAAAATTGTCATCTATGTATTGCTGGTGGAGTAAATACCAAAAAAAGTAATTAGCAGGGACAATTACAGCATTAGTAACAGCAAAATTAAAGCATTACAGCAAATACAGCATTGCCAATGATTTTCAAGGCCATAATTTAAAAGTACATAGAAGATAGGACTGCTTCAGTTTATATAGGAAACACTAAATAACAGTGAAGTCACTGGAGTTGCACTTTTTAGATGAAAACAGCCAATAGAGAAGAACACAATTTTGTCTAGGATGCATTTAATGAATATCTTCAATAAAGCCATTTATGAGAAGAGCCTTTAACAGAGCATTCTGGCTGTTGAATGCTTTCTACAGCAAAGTTTGAACTAAAAGTCTGTCTGAAAAATTGATGAAACTGAACTGAAAAATTGATGAAAACAGAACTTAGCCAAATGGAATGGAGACTGTGAGGTAGCCATCTCCTGGGATATATTAATATCACTCAGTGTTTCTGTGATTCTGTATTTAAATGACAAGGCATAACAGGAGCCAAACAGAAACAAAAATAGTTAGATAAGAAAATGAAGCATGACCAAAGCCTTAGGAAACAGCAAAACCATGCCTCAGGGCTGGGCTTTGTGTACATTGTGAGGCTGAGCTACAAATGCTTTGTGAGGAGGTATTATGATGAGAAAGTGATGTGCTGTGTCCGAAGTCCTGGTGGCTCTTAGCGGTGACAAAAACTCTAGTCAGGATATGAACCCAGAGCTCAGTAGCTATGGTAGTTACTGACATCTAGTAACTGTGACAGCACAAAGCAGCAGAAGTACAAGAAGCAGAAGTACCAGGGAGAAACTTGCTATGTGTCCAAGGAGCACACATGGCTGTGCTAACAGCCAAACTCACTGACAGACACTGCCTGGCTGTGGCTTCAGATCCGTGGTTGTTATTTAGAGAGAGAAAAAGTGTGAATTCCCCCTTGGGCTGAGAGGTCACCTACTGGGTGTTGTAAAGCAGCAGGTCTCATTGCACTGCAGAAGAAGGCCTCCTTACCCCAATGAAGTTCTCACTGCCTTATAGGGTGAGCTGCTGAACACTTTCTGCAAAGTTTAACCTCAACTTCCCCCAGCACTCTGAAGAAGAGCTGAAGGATTAGGGCCCTCAGAGCATTCTGGCAAATCTCAGAGAGCACAAATCATTTTCCACCAACCTATCACTGATGAAACTCTGTGACAGCTGTAACAGAAACACACATTTGGTATTGATTGAGGGAAAGCACTTACCTTATTCTAGTGCAAAACCAATGACAGCAAACAATGAAATACAACACAAGTTAGAAAATGCCTTTCAATGCATGCAGCACTGTCATTAGTCATAAAACCCTGATGAGGTTTAGAGGCAATATAGGATTTTTCATCTCTTTTGAAAATAAAAATTGAACAAATTATTTCCTTATATTTCAAGTTAGTGTTTAAATTTTCATTTTCTATAAAATTCAGCATGCACTTTTAAGAAACATAATAAAAATGTCATAAAAGCACAGTCTGCACCGTATTAAATTTGGCATAAATGTTGTGAATATTTGGATAATTACCTAACATTTGAACTGCTTCTGTTCTTTATTATAAATATGCTGATGATTTTCGTTTAAATGCGTTTTTCAAATCATTGCTTTTTACTAAAACAATGAAGCAGATGAAAATGCTTTTCCACATGAGCATACATTGTTAGAGCTAGAATATATTAACTTTTAGTGTTGCAAAATAAACAGTCTTTGCACCAAATGCAACATCAGTTCTCAATGAATCATTTGTGCCAAAAGTGTGAAGGTATTTAGACAATGAAGAGCATGGAGTGATGGCTGTAGAGGAATCTGTTCTATTACCTTACAGCTAGCCATTAAACAGTTGATGGGAACACTGTTTCTTGCATTCCTTGCACAATTCAATTTTTTTTCTTTATCAAATAATGAGTTTTGGGGTGCAAAGAAAGCAACACCAGACCCTTAGTGTTCAGCTTATCATTACCACTTAGTTCTTAATAGCATTGACTAGAACTGGGGTCTGTGAGGGCCTGGCTATACACAGAGAAATGACAATACCAAATGCACATGCAAAACAGTGTGTGTGGTGTCTGTGCAGCAGATAGGCTGAGAGCTGTGCTTCCAGGGAAAAACAATGTGTGAATGAAATGCAGACCTGGACATAAGCTCTTCTTAGGGCAGAAGTACAGGGGCACAGAAGGCTGCTCTTTTTTCAGCCTGGGCTAAACCAGTTTTTTTCCTAAGAAGAGCCACATGGAACATGTGAGAGTTGTGCCTAAAGATTTCTTTGTATGTGGAGAGGAAGAAGATGCTGCACTAATGAGAAGTGCTTAGCACTAGCTCTATCAGGGGCTGGGCAGCTCAGCACCTAGCAGCTGCTCCTGGCCACAGCATAACTATCAGCTGGCCTTAAGTTGGCAGGTGGTTAGTGGGCACAATCAGTTCAGGGCATCAGAGCCAGCACAGGTATCTTGTCTCCTCCAAAGGAAAGGGGCTGCAACTGAGCACCATCTGAACAATACTGCTTTTAACAATCATTCATCTCACAGGGGAATGATTCTAATGGACACACAAAAGCATCCATCTTGGGGCTGTTTGACCACTGCCAGGTATTCTGCATGCATGTATCATCTGCAGGTTTTTTTTTTTTTTCCTTCCATTAAATTATGTTGGGAGCAAGAAGGAACCTAAGAAACTGCCCCTGATAATGTGTTTGCTAGTGAGGGTATGGTGGCCTTGGCTCAGGAATCAACTGGGCTGATGAGTGTTGTGGCCTTGGCTGTACATCAGATGTAAGTGGTATCTGCACTGTGACTTGGCAGCTGGGCTGGAGACAGAATTAATTTCATGTTTTTGGATTGCTGGAGAGTGGAGTCATGAAAGCAGACACTCACAGATTTGTCCCTGGAGTGAGCACTGAAAGGAGAAGCAGGGACCTTCCTTATGTTGGATGGGAAATAAAAATAAAAAATGCTTGGTGGTGCTACTTTCCTACAGACCAGCTCTCCCTGCTGCCAAGTGCTTTTCCTGCTTGTCCTCTTACTCCATCCCTTAGTTTGCTCAAGAAGGGCATGGTTCACTTGCCCATGGTTTGTGGGAAATGCTGGCACAGCACTCAGGTGTGTGTACCTGGGGGTGCTGGCAGGCAAGCCACTGCCTAGGGCATTTGGGAACTTCAGCCCTCTTTGTCAGCCCACAGGATGGTGGGGAAAACACAAGATGAGCTATGAGAGCACACCTCCTAGTTTAAGAAGCCTTCTTGCTGCTAACACCTCACAGGCTAGAGGCTTGCCTGCTGTGTCAATGTGGGCACACAGATAACAAACAAACATGACAATCTAGGACTGAAACCAAGGCCAGCGAGGATCATTTGGATAGTGCCCAGAGTATGGAGTCTGGTTCAGACAGGTGATGAAGTGCAGAGTTCTAAGGACTAAGCACAGGCTCTGTTAGACACAGAGCACCAATGGGTCATATAGCTAGGGACAGTCATGGCTTTCTGAGACAAACTCAGAGTGGCAACAGGAATTACTTCCCTTTGGGAGACGTGGATGTTTCCTAAGGTATCCCAGCTTTGGGGTGAATAAGCCAGGCAGAAGCCTACTGACTCTGCAGTGACTTCCTGTAGAATTAATGGGAAGAGGTAATTACAGTGGTCTGGTGAATGGTTTTAGTTCAGGCCATGCCTCTCTACAGCCATGCTTGTGAGCCCTGGGGTGGCTATTGCCACCAGAGATGTCCCCTGCCAATGCTGTTGAGAGGGCTTGCATTTTTCTTTTTAATTTTTTGGTGGGTTTCTTCACTTGCAAGGTAGAAAGACATGGGAATATGGTTTCCTAAACACTGTGAACCTCCTGCAGGTTCCGTATCTTTCCTAATGCAGCACCATGTAACCACTGATTAAGCCAGGAATCACATCTGTCCCTCTGTTTATTCAAGATTTAAGCTTAATGTTATGGAAGCAGAGCCCAGCAAGGTGTGTAAAAGCAGCAGAGCATGTACAGTTACTCAGTGCTGGGACCAGTTTGGCTTGGGGTTGATATGAGTGCCATGCAAGCTGGTGCTTCTCGGTGGCAAAAGGAACAGGGCTAACTAGCAATCAGATAATTCACTTTGCTACTGTTACAAAGCATTACTTGCAGTGTCTCTGCTAATTCAGAAACCTCGTGGGTTTAATTACACAGTCTGGAGGTTATCCCAGCCTAGTTTTTTCATTTCTGGATTTTAAATTTTTCAATAAAAGGAACATTTGAACCTATCTATGGAGCAGGCACGCCTCTCTCTGCCAACCACTGTCACGATGAGTTCCCGCCCGTGAAGCCACGAGCATTTCACTTCTACTGGAACTAAACTGTTAGAGAAAAAGCAGGTCAGCTTCTGGTGATGGAACACAGCAAAAACGGGTTAGCTGCCAGCGAACCCATCTCAGCAATGGGAGAATTAGGAGGCTGCAGACACTTGGTAAAATCTTGACAAGTGGATGAGTACAGAGCTCAGACCATAGGAACCTGATACAGTGAACCCTGTTTCTGAACATCGTCCTTCTTACTAAAAACAGGAAATGAATAAGGCATTAGTTGCTAACGCAAATTGGTCAGTGGCAGAACAACATTACTTTGTATTAGCAGATTCTTTAGTGTCTTCAGAAGGACAGAGATCAGTCTTACATGGCAGCACGGCATTGAACAGGAACAGCCTTGCTTATGTCCCAGCACAGTACTTTTTCATGGTCATTGCTGCATTACAGGACCACCCCAGAAGGTGGTGGTGACAAAGCCCCTCTTTCCCTCCTAATTTTTTCCACAAATAACACCACACACCCCTGCTGTGCCACTTACTGCTTGGCTGCCTCAACTGCTGCCGCTTGCAGTCAGGGCAGAGCAAAGACTGATTCTCAAAGGTTTCTCTGGGCCCAAATGGTTCTTTCTGAGCTCAACACTCATGCCATGCTGGAGGGAATTCAGTGCATTCTGAGATGGGGTGGGATGAGGTGAAGTTGATACTCACAGGACGACTTCTACGTGGTCCAAAGCCCACTGGTCATGACCTGTTCCATTGTGACGAGGCTGCCACCAGCGCAGTAGGACTCCCTTCATTCGTGCCTCCCTAACACACAAACACAAGGGACTGTGAGTGCTCTAGAACACTGGAACTTTGCACATCCTGATCTAGCTCCCAACGGGAACTGAGAGCAAAGTTGAAGTGCTATTTCTACATCCCTGAACATCAGCACACAGTGTGTGCAAAGCACTGAATGGTGAAAAATGCACACAAAAGGAGAAATTTAATTTAGATATCACATCTTTATAAGAGATATTCTGGGTTTTTTTTAAGGATACTGAAAAACACTGGGCTGGAGTTTGGAATCATCTTCCCTCTTAAGTTTTCCTTTTTGTTTACCCTCTTATCAACCTTTATTCTTCCATTGTGATGCAATGATAGATTTTTTTCTTAGCAGAAATGTATTTTGTGCATTTAATGGTAAGGAAATGTGACTGGGTACTCACAGGGGAACATTATAAGACACTCTTTGGGCTTGTATAAAGTCCTTTGGCTGATGCTGTGCAATTACTTGCCACGTAATTCCATTATTTACACTGTACTGGAGAAGCACTGCCTTGTCTACAGTGTTAGGATCACTCAGATTGGTATTGCAGCTGTCTGTTTGTGAAATGCTTCCAATTTGCAAAACAAACATGATTTTGCTGTAAAACACAGAGAGAAAATGTATTTTCAGAGTATTCAGAGTATTCAAACAGGAATACAGAGTACTCAAATAACATTTCCAGGTTTATTGCAGTCACCTTAGTAAAATGTTGAGCATCTTCAAATGTCATTACTGTTAACATGCAAAATAAACTCACATCAGCTGTTCTTTCAAAGTTACAGCTTGCTGTGTATAAGGTATTGCCAGATAGTTGGAGGCAAGGGATCCAATTTTACAAGACACATAAACATAATAAACCTGCACATCGACGTAAGAAAAACTGAAAAAGGGCAAATAAAGGTTGAATATAATGAAGTGTCTAGAAGATTTATCAGTTTCTACCTGAGCATTCAAGTAAGAAAGGAAGAGGCTGATTTATATCTGGCCCATTTGCCAATTCCTCCTGTTTCTAATGCTGCTTTAGACAACCAAATAGAAACCAGTCCTGAGAGCTCTCACTCTGTTAGGAGCCAGCATTGGCTGTTGGCTGCATTTGTTTTTACATGGCCAAAGAGGCCCAACAGATGAAAAAAGATCTGTCTGTTCATTGCCAGGTGAATCTAATTGTGTTTGACAACTGAAATGTGAAGATGAGTCCGTAATTACTAACAGCATCTTCAGTCCCAACCGCTGTGGAGGCACACACAGACACGGGATTTGGCTTATCAGATCAGGCACTGCTCCAGACAGTCTGGTGTTTAGCCCTTGCCAATGGCTTCATTGTCAGTGCTGGCTTACTAGAGAGTGCTCTGCTGGGCACATCTGACCTTTTCATCTGACATCGCTTCCTCCTCACTATCCATCTCCCAGATGGAAGTCATGAAGTGTTTTGCCACGTTTATCTGCTGGCCACATCTGACTGCATTGTACAGCCAGGTCAGTACTGACCCACATGGCTGCATGTACATACAAAGAGTTGATTTTCTCATGAGCTGATAAAGAGCATTTGGGGCTCAGAGCGGTACCTTGCTCGAGTGAGATCCAGAGGCTTGGTCACAGCTTGGCGTATCTGACATCCATTAAAGTAGAGTGAATCTCCGTGGGCATAGGGGGCCAGCTGTCCACATCCATTCCCTATTACTCCCCCCTGGATGGTTTCCCAGTTTATTTCAGTGACTCTTTCAGATTCAAAATTATCTTTAATGTAACTGGGGAGGTCATGGCTAAAAACAGAGCAGTCATCACCTAGAAATGACACAGTGAGATTATCAAACACACCAAAATCAAAAGAATTGAGAACATTGAGTTATGGTTCACTGTAATTCCCTTCAAGTTGTGGGCCAATGCACAGCATGAGTACAGGCTGAGTGAATTTCAACAGATCCATTCCTGATGTGCACATTGCTGTAGAGCAAACTCAGGCTGTGAGTTTGAGTTCTCAGAGCAGTATAACCTCATGAAATACAAGGTCGTTTCTCCTATTTTGCATTGAGGTCAATATAAGAAACCTCAAATTGCTGGGTGAAGGGAATCCTCAGTAAACCACAGAGGGAATCTGATCTTAGAAAGTTGTGAGACTCTCTCCTGGAAGTTACCAAATACTGACTCCACTCCCACAAAAACACTTAAAATGTAGTGAGGTCACTCAGGTACCTTCAGACATGGGTTTAAGTGCATTGAGGGACTGAAGCAGAACACTCTCCTGATGGAACATGTAACAGACTCATTTACAGGTGCCAGCCACCAACATCCAGATACCATGCACACAGCCCCTCCTTGGCAGGAGTAAGGGGTGAGCAGGTAGCCATGTTCTTCCTTCAGTGAAAGCTCAATGGACTTTACATACAGTGTCAGACAGAAAAGATTGCTGATTCAATCCAGAGAGAGCATAGCGAGGGAAGAGGTACTGTTTGCAGCTCTGTCAGATTGTTAATTTAGAATTTGTTACTCAGGCATTCTGGTGATTAATTTAGATTTGACATGCCACCTTTTTTTTTTCTTCTTCTTGTGGTTCAGTTCTAAGCTCAATTAGACCATAGCATAAGTCTGAGAAAGAAACCAAAGAAATGAGACCTTGGTATCCTTCATCACAGATGCAGATGGCTCCAGTTGTGCAATATCCACGACCACTGCAGAGCCTAGGGCATGCTTCCCCGATGTACACATGGTCGATTGCCCAGCTCTGCTTTTCTAGCTCTTCGCCCTTCTGAATCCACCTGAACTGAGTTGCACTGCAAATAACAAAAGCCAAACACCACACTGTGATACCTAGCAATGAAACATGTCTGTACAGTGATGTTCAAAGACACCAGCAGCAGATGTAATGAGACATGTCTTAACGAAGGGACTGTGACTTCAATAACGGGAAAGACCCAGTCTGAATAGGTGGCTGCTGCATTGCTGGCAGTAGCCAGTTCTGTGAGCAAAATGCTTCCTGAAAAACATTAATTATTCAATCTAAATCCAGCAATAAGGAACCATTTAAAACATTTAAATTTCAGAAATTGCTTGAAGCAAACAGTGCCAGAAAGAACACTGACTGACATTTTATAGCTCCACAGGGATCTGACCCTTCAGTAACCTACCTGGATGAGACATGATCAGGCAGTTGGATGGTTATCCTTCTCCACATGGAGCTGTTCACGGAGTTATAGATGGTAGCTTCATGGAATTGAAATGGGGAGCAGCCAATGCTGTTAGATGAGGAAGGAAGACAATGTGTCTGGACGAGCTGCCATGAGTCTGTTCTGTAGGAAGCAACAAAAAATATGTTTTAGAACAACTGCAAGAATAAGGAAAAGTAAATGAATAATTTCTAAGGGTCATGGTGTTGTTTGTATTAATTAAAGAACTCAAGAGGCTGTCAGCAATAGTTTTCCTGCTCTAGAGCCACAGACAAGAGGTGAGAGGCTGAAGCATCAATGCAGCCAGGGAGGATGTTTCTGAAGCAGGGTGGGGTGCTTGAAACCCTAGGTAGTGGCACCCACAGCAGAGTCCAACCCAGAGCTCCTCTGGGCTAGTGTGACAGAAAGATTTATTTAGGGGTCTGCTTCTTGTTCTCTTTCCTGACAGAATTTGCTCCACGTTTATCCACAGTCATGGGAGCAAATAATACCCCATTGCTTGTACAAATGCTTATGAATTACTATCCTACAGTGTTACTAATTGTTTGCTTACTAAAGACCAGTTAGGAGTACAGTAAGTCACATTTCATTACTATTTGCCCTAAATAGATAATCCCAGATCATACTAAGTGACAGCTTCCTGTGAATGCAGTTTTTTGCAAGCGTATTTTTAACAGAGGCATGCTTATGACTGTCACTGCAGATGCTTCAGTGTCATGAATCTGTCAACATCTGGGATAAATCATAAGGAGAATTTACAGGAGTTATGTAGACAAACCCCAGGATTGTACAGTTTTTGTTCACCTCCTGTTAGAAGATGAATAGCAAAGTCATTGCTTTAATAAATAAAATGTCTCTAGGTTTTTAGTATCACACTATTTTATTTTTTTTTTAGGTTTATGTGTTCTGCTGTCATTTACCTGGCATCCTTTGTATACTCCAGCATCACAGAGTGGAGGTCCCCACAAGAAGTTGCCTCACAGCCAACCACAATCTACAGCACAAAGAGAATTGTCTGGTAGACATTTAATGTGATATAGAACAGTCTTGCATTTGTTTCTGTTTTTTACAGGCTGTATCAAAGAGATTTCCAACTTAGATCTTGGACAAAATCCATCAAAAGTGGGTGGGAAGCAGACACTGCTTCAGATACAGCTTTAACATAATGAATTTTACTTCATTGCTGCTGTTGTTTTCAAAGAGAGTTCAAATACTCCTTCCCAAAGGTCAAATTAAATACCTAAAGAAACACTGTTTCTGAAACATAGAGATGTGGTAGCTCTTTGGCATTTCAGAAAGTAAATTATCAAACTGTGTCTTAGTTCTCTATGAAATTTATAGTTTGTAATGATAAACATATGGATATAAACTTAAAGTAAATTTAATTGAAGAACAGAATTATTCTGAATATTTAAAACAATATAAATACTTGTGTTGTATTAGGGTGCAAAGATGACAGTACTCAATGTACAGAACTGAACAGATAGCAGAAAGCTAAATTTAAGTGCTTCAAATGCAAATGTCAGTCATGCACAAGAGTTGAACTCTTAGTTTAGAAATAAGATCTTTGCTGTGATTGGTGAAGAAAAGGGAGAGGGTCAAGAGTGACAAACTTTGCAGTGAGGATGTAGTCATGTGGACTACTAAATGCTGATGGATTATCATAACTTGGGCCTTAAAACAGAGGGAAAAAAGGTGATAGGCTGGGTAGAACAAGGCTGTGTAAAAAGGGAGGGTCTCAGCATTCAACAGTAAAAAGCCTGTCACACTCTTTTATACAGTTGCTTTGAGGTGACACAGTGTGTGAGTCGGGGAAGCGATGCATTGGGGATTGTATTGGGCAGTCAATACAAACCAGGGAACAATGGTGAGAAAAGGTGAAAATATTGGTTAGTGGAAGATGGAAAACTCTTGAACAGTCCTGTCAAACAGAAGAACAAGGGAAAAACTATAACAAGCAAATGGAGACTGTTTGGGTAACACTGCTTTCAGATAAGTTCCTGGCTTATTTAATAAATTATATTTGGGGAAGGATCCAGAACGTTTCTGAACAACAACTACCGGTTGCCTTTGGCCCTGTGCACAGTTTTTCCTTAAAACAAAGTAAAATACCTAGAAATGTTTCTCTGATTATTTAGGTCATTTGCCATGACACAAGAAGGGGTGCTTCTATTTGAGCACTTCTGCTTTTCCCATGCTGCTCTTCTCAAGCCTGCCTCTACCTTGCCTTTTCTGCTTATTCCTGAGTTAGGGGCAACAGCACATCCTGCATGCTCCAGATGCTCATCTCAAAAGAGTTCTTACTGCATCTGATGAGCCAGGGATTTAAAGAAAAAGGGATTAGACTTCCTGTCCTTCTCATTAACCCTAAAGCACACAGTCAGAATAATTGGACGTTTAACCTTCATGCAACCTTTCTGGTTCCCATTACCTACACTTCAGAACTTCATTGGATTCTAATACAAAGGCATTATTAATAATTCATCCAGCTGGGCATCCTAGTTGTAGTTGGAAGAGGAATAATTTCTGGAGACACTTAAGATGGCTTTTCATTGCATACTTTACTCTGGAGAGAGAGAAAACATTTCTTACTTTAAACTGCATCATGTATCCTGGCTGTATAATGAGCTCCCTGGAGGACAGGATGTTGTGTGTTTTGTCCTTTTTCTTGTTTGGCCAGTAGAGATGGAATGATGGATTTCCACAGAACCCTGCAGTCCTGACTGCATTAGGATAGAAACTCCAGTTTTCTTCATGGGAGGTGCCTTCTGTTAAGAAGAGTTAAACAGAGTTACTGCATTGTCTGGGTAACATCAAGGCTTAGCAGTGAATCCACACAATCACCAGACACAGTTCATGAGTGATACAAATGCTAAATTTATGCTATGTCTTGAAACACAGTAAGTGAACTACTAACGAACACCGGAAAGACATCAGATATAATTAAAGTGGGCTTGCAGGCTCACGGGGCTTGTCTGAAACAAGGTACTGTCACAGCCTTTCTCACCGTCATCAAAGGTGTCCACCAGCTGGCTGGGGTTGATCTCAGCTCCTCCGATCAGGATGTTGTCCAGTGCCCACTGTGCCCGCTCAGGGCCAGAGACCACAAAGCCATTGCTGATGGTGAAGGGCTGCCACCAGCGCAGGCGGGTTGTGTTGGTCAGAGCCTGCTCGGGCAGCAGGATGTAGTCGTGCCTGACTGAGATGTACTTTTGGTAATCCATCTCGTGAAGCAAAGTCCAGGATATCCCTAGGATAAGGAGATGTGAGTTTAATAATACATAAAGCACGTGGCAGAAGGTTCTTAAAGGTGAAAGGAAGGTAAAGGGAAATAAAAAATACCAGCTCCAGTGTTTGATGACAGCTCTTAGCTTAAGGGCAGTTGGCAACTGTTACTGATTGTAAGTATTCTTTTAACTGTATAAAGGAATCAAACTGCCTGGAAGCCACTGACTGCTGAAATCAGGCAGGTATGGAAAACTGAGCAATAGATGGAAATTTTACATGGGAAGAATCTTTGCAAGGACATGAAGAATTCTAGAATGAAAAGTTATCTTTTTATTTGGATCTCTCTGACAACTTCTCAGATACTTATAGTACTTGAATACAGAACAGCGGTGCAGCTTAGTTGAAACTAGAGCATGTACTTGCCTCCATCAATGGAATAGTCTAGCAGCACTCCCTCCTTTCTGCAGGTAGGTCTATGGCATGTTGTCATGTTGTTTTCACTCCCAATTCTCCCCCAGTACTGCAGAAACCTAAGAGGAAATGTTTGAGTTTACATCTTTAAAGATCTACACAAGTGGAGAACTTTGATCCTGTTAGCAGATGTGCTGATTATGTTCAGAATGGCAGCACTCTGAAGCAGGTAACATTGATGCACAAGGAGAGCAAAACCATTGCCTAGCAATTCTCGTGGGCATCTCCTGAAACTCAACCACATCCTGCCCCTGTGAGGGACAAGCTCCCAGCAGTGGTACCAGCTGGGGACTGACTGGTAGCTGCTTTACTAACAGTTCCCTGGGACTCTTGGTGGAAAGGGAGCTCAACCTGAGTTAACAAGGCACCCTTGTGTCAGTGAAGGGCATAAAAGAAGTACTGAGGCAACATCAGAGAAGACCACAAAAATGGTTGGGACTGAAGCCCTGTGAGGAGACACTGAGGGACCAGGGCCAAGTTGGTCTGGAGAATATGGTTGGGAGACAGTGGTCATGTATAGAAAAAAAGGAGGTTCCAGTTGGATATAACAGGAAAAAAAAAAACAAAACCAAAAACCAAAAAAACAAAAAACAAAACCAACCAAACAAAAACCCTCAAAACCCAAAGCCAAACCAACAAAAAGCAACCCATAAATCCCTGTAAAGGTAATTCAGCACTGGAACAAGCCATCCAGAGAGGCTATGGGACTGTCCTTGAAGATTTTTCAAGACCTAGTGGGACAAAGCCCTGGGCAACCTGAATTCATTGTTGACCAGCCTTTGAGCATGAGGTTGGACAAGGACTCCCCAAGGCCCCTTCCTTCTTGAAAGGTTGTGTGATTGAGCATATTCTTCCTGAATGACAGCAGTAAGTGTGTGGCTTCATTAAAGCCATAAGGCCAAGGGAAATTATGCTGAAGTGGTCTAAACTAACGTGTTCTATTGCACTCCAGTTTAGTTACCCTTTTATGCAGCATGTGAGTGGAGTGGGTCTTGTACAAGCATCCAAGAGAGGACAGCTAGCAGAGATAATATTCAGAACTCAGTGGGAAACAGCTCCACTCTAGGAGTGGAGCCTGCAGTATCTCTCCTCTTTGCAGGACAGGTGATGCTGACGGCAGGACATTCCCACAGAAGGAGACCTGCTGCTTCACCTGGACATGGCAAACCCTTTCCGCTGTGCTAGGGTGAGCCTTGCTCTCTGTGACTCGCCTGAAAGCGTCAGTGTGTGGAGAATCATGATCTCATTAGTGACTACCTGAGATAGAGCTATGCTTGTGGTGGCCTTGGAAGTCCTTGAGTTACAGGCTGTGTCACCTGCAGCTTTATCAGTATTTAAGAGAGCTCTCCATTAATAAGACATAGAAACTTGACCTACTTTGCTCCCCGCAGGTCCAGATCTTGTGTGACAGCCTGTCTCACAGTTGCACCTCCAAAATAGAGAGTTGTGTCTTCTGCAAGAATCCCACACTCAGTACAGGTGTTTCCACCTTCCAAGGACATCCACAGGTCTGGTTTAATCTCCTCATTGTCAAATCGCTCTTTCAGGAAGGTCTGTAAGTGAGATGTTTAGCAGAAAGCACAGGTAAGAATCATCTTCAGTCTTTTGATGACCACAGCTGGAACTGACCTAAACGTTTCTAAAGGGCAGATGAACACTGTACATTTTTTCCAGAGTGATGAAAAATATCACCTTTGGCAGAACATTAGCTACTAACTGGCTAAAGGTGGCAATGTGAGGGCTAGATTTTGAGTTGAGAGGGAATCCAGCACACTAACCTTTACATATGCAAATGAACGGGGGTATGGCTTAGTGCGGCAAGGTTTTGGCAGCAGAGAGGCTACAGGTGTCTTCTGTGAGAAGCTGCTAGAAGCTTCCCTCATGTCTGACACAGCCTGTGCCAGCCAGCTCTGATACATTCTTTATAAGAAGGGAAGAAAGTTGCTTCACAAAAACAACTGCAGCCAGAGAAGAGAGAAGTGAGACTGTGTAAAAGAGACAACTTTGCAGACACCAAGGTCAGTGAAGAAGAAGATGAAGGAGGTCCTGGAGCAGCAATCCTTCTACATCCCATGGTGAAAACCATGGTGATGCAGTCTGCTAAGCTTCAGCCCATGGAGATTAATGATGGAGCAGATATCCATCTGCAGCCCATGGAGGAGCCCATACTGAAGCAAGTGGATACGCCTGAAGGAGACTGTGCCCTCGTGGGAAGCCTATGATGGAGCAGGATCCAGGCAGGATCTCTGGACCCATGGAGATAGACGACCCCACTGTAGTAGGTTTGCTGGCAGGACTTTTGACCCTGTGAGGAACCCACACTGAAACAGTCCATCCCTGAAGGACTACACCCTACGGAAGTGACCCACACTGGAGCAGTTCATGAAGGACTGTAGCCTGTGGGAAGGACTCATGCTGGAGAATTTAATGGAGGATTGGCTGCCATGCTGGATCAGGGGGAGTGTGAGGAGTCCTCCCTGCAAGGAGGAAGGATTGGCAGAGATAACATAGGATGAAGTGACCACAACTCCATTTCCCATCCTTCTGTGCCACTGGGCATGAAGAAGCAGAGAATTTGGAAGTGAAGCTGATGCTGTGAAGAAGGGAAGGGTGGATGGAAGGTGTCTTTAAGATTTGGATTTCTCTCTCATTATTCTACTCAGATCTGATTGGTAAGAAATTAAACAAATTTCCCTCATTTGAGTCTGTTTTGCCCTTGATGACATTTGGTGTCCTTACCTCAACCCACAGCTCTTTTTTTCACTGACTGAATAGGGAACTCTGGCTGGACTTCAAGAACAAAAGGAGAGTCTGTTGCCTTTGGAAGAGGAGACAGGTATCTCATGAAGACAATAGAGGTGGAGTAAAGGGAAAAAATTAGAAGAGCCAAAGCACAGCCAGAGCTCAAACTATCTACAGCCATTAAGGATGATAAAAATGTTTCTATAACTTCATCAACAACAAAAGGAGGACTTGGGAAAATTTCCATCCTTTATTAGATGTGGAGGGAAACATAGTGAGTAAGGATGAAAAGGCTGAGGTTCTCAGTGCCTACTTTGCCTCTGCACTGGAAGCAGCAGTTCCCTGGACACCCAGTCTCATGAACCAGGAGACAGGCCAAGAAAATCAATGGCATCCTGGCTTGTTTTAGAAATGTGTGTCCAGCAAGAGTAGGGAGTGATTGTCCCCTTGTACTTGGCTCTGGTGAGGCCACACCTCAAGTATTGTGTTCAGTTTGGGCACTTCCATACAAGAGGGATGTGGAGGTGCTGGAGCAAGTGCAGAGGGGAGCAATGAAGCTGGGGAAGGAGAATAAACTCTTATGAAGAGTGACTGAAGGAGCTGAGGCTGTTTAGTTTTAGAAAGAGGAGGCTAAGGGGAGACCTCATTGCTGTCTATAACTACCTGAAAGTATGCTGTGGAGAGGTTGGTGCTGGTCCCTTCTCACAGGTAATTAGTGATAGAACAAGAGGGAATGGCCTCAAGCTGCAACTGGGTAGATTTAGTCTGGACATTAGGGAAATTTTTTTCACAGGAAGAGTGGTCAGGCATTGGAATGGGCTGCCCAGGGAGGTTGTTGAGTCACCAACCCTGGATGTGCTTAAAGGTTGTTTAGATGTGGTGCTTGGGGATATGGTTTAGGGATGAACTTTGTAGAGTAGGGATATTGATTGGACTTGATGATCCCAACAGTCTTTTCCAACCTGAATGTTTCTGTGATTCTTGATTTTTTCTTCCCTGTCCAGATGAGGAGGGGAGAGATAGAATGGCTTTGGTGGGCACTTGGTGTCCTGCAAGGGTCATCTCACCACCATGGGTCTAATTTACAGGTGTGGTGAAGCTTATGCAGCACCACTCCAGTATGTATCTAGTATGTATGGGAGAAATTGCTGTTCTAGATTTTCTCCCCAACAAAACCAGTATTGCAGTGGAATTTTTGGGTAATTTGTGTGAATACCTGCACAAATATTTGCAGTGAGAGCCATCTAGAGTCTGCTACTGATTGCTGCTCACCTCTAGGTGTGCAGTGAAAGTAATGCCGCAAGTCAATGCCTTAAGCAGGTAAGAGGAAAATTCCCTAAAATTGCTAGAATTTGATGCTAAATGGTGTGAAGAATACATTACCAACCCAGAACTGCACACGGGCAATGGTGTTTGTTCAGGTAATTAGTATCTCAGGTAAGAACCAGGTTATAACAACTCGAATTACATGATTATTGAAAAGTTGAATGGTTGTCTTTTCTTTAGACAGAATGCTCTTACCCTGGTGTTTCTGGGGAGCCTATTCAAATCTAAAACTTATCTGGGGTTTCTTACATAATCTTTTCTAAATATGGGAAGTTTAAAAAATCCTTTAACTTTTCCATTCACAGAATCTAAGCAGATTTCACTTGCTTGTTACAGGGTAACACCAACAACAGCTAGGTGAACTACTTTTATGTATCTTTATGTAATTGTCTTCTATTCCTTCAGTAAGCTCTTGCATGATAAAGATGATCATGTTTCTACAGGGGTTGATCAAACAAAATCCTATGTGCAAGGGTGCTTTAGGTCATATCATGATGAACTACGGATGGGCAGTGAACTTTATTACAGCTTTTTTTTTGGACAGTGTTATTTGCAAAAGAACAAACTTGTTCTTGCATACTGCAGTAAGAGTTTTGTTTAAAACCTGACACAGGGACTGGGAATGGATTTGTGCATCTTCAGGCTGACAGGAATCAAAGCTGAATTTCCAGCGGGAAATGAACCCTGGCCAAACACATGGCAAAATTCTCTCTTCAAAGCATGCAGTAAAGTTACCTTCAGTGTTTGGGTCAGATAGCAGTTGGGACCCGAATACCCAGGATCACAGATGCATTGCTCATTCAGGCAGTCTCCATGGCCCCTACAGTTTTCCAGACAGCCAGGGCCCAGATAGAAATTATCAATGGCCCACTGCATGTCTGAGTACTTCTGGTAGAACCGGAACCTCACGGGACTAGACAGGAAGGAATGAAGAAAAACAGGTGTGGGTATAACACAACTCAGCTAAAGAAGGAGAGTGAAACACAACAGGCTCATGACTCTATTACCCTCCAAGCTTCCACAAGATATATCCTGCAGCATCTGTTGAAACTGATTTTACACAGTTCCATAACTACTTCCTCACACATCTATTACTGATGATATGTGGACAGATACCAGATGCTACTGAAGCCAGAAAATGCTGCTCTGGCTTCGTGCAAGAGCACTGCCATTTGAGTTGTCCTTCCTGAACATATTGTTAAAATAATGTCAGAGGTTTTCATTTGTCAGAAAAGAACAAATCATTTGCATGTGTGTGACCTACTGCAGAACTTTTCCACTCACTGAGGCCATAAATCTGGTGTCTAATTGACCAGGGCTGTCTGAACAGAGCAGAACATGTTGTGAGCAGACTGCAGAGATGGGTAACTTTACTGGTTCTTCAGACCAATAGTGATAGTCTACCTTGACTGATAGGAAAGAAAATTATGCAGCATGCATTATGAACAAGACTGCTGCCTGTCTGCACCTTCCTGGACAGAAAATGAACAGACAGATATATCCCCTGTTGTGTTTTTCAGAAGGTACTGAATTTAAAATGAGTACCACATTCATACTTACTTGCCCACTAGGTTTTCAGGCAGTGAGTAAGTTACTCTTTTCCATCCTTTTGTAGGGAAGAAGACAGATGGCTGCGAAACACTCCCAGAACACTTTGGATCAGCTGGTAAACACTGAGGTACCAGGTAACTCCAGCTAACGCCAAAGTCAGTAGAGTACTGCACATGGACCTGATTTTGGGCAAGTTTTTCTGAGGTTTTACATCCAACAGAAACCTAATAACAAAAAGAGAGTAAGTGAATTAGAATTAATTGTAGTGGTGGTGGCTAGAGTTTTAAAAAATATTTGGACCTGAAAAATGACTGAAGAACTTTGCTCAGAATGATGGCAGTAACACTACTTGCATGGTACCAGCCACCTGCAAATCTCCTCAGTAGTACCAAAATTGAGAACAGGCACCATATTCTGAGTTTCACCTTCTTCTAGCATTTATGGATTTCAGAGTTTTGACACTTGTGCATTATGCCCCATTTCCCTGTAACTAATAAAACTAATTTCCCACAATGTAAGGATTCTTATTATTTCAGAGGAGGTCACTCTTCTTGGATACATTAGGTGGATTGTATGGGAAATGTGCAAAGGGCTCTTATAACCACCACGTGTTGCTGGGTTGTTTTTTACTTTAGGAAAAGGGGTTTGGGTGCAGGGCTGATGTGAATGTGTAACAATGCAGGAGCAGCTACGTGGGCTACTTGGAAGCTGCTTTTCTCTCACCAAGCAGCTGTAACAGGCACCTTGTATATGCATAATATCCATATCACACAGTGTCCATGCAACTGCTGTGCTGGGAGAGGAGACTGTCACTCTGAGAACAGCTGGTGGTAGTAAAGCTCATCAACAATGGAGTAGATGAGAACAGTAAGGATGGCCTAATAACAACAGTGCTTTTCCCTGCAGGCAGTGGCTCATGCATCAGCCTGTACATACTAACTGAGCTAAAGCTCAGTTAGAATAAAATTTAGCCAGGGAGATCAAGTGGAATAGCAAAAGTTTCTATAGGTACATTAATGGCAAGAGGAAGACTAAGGAAGATGCAGGCCCCATCAGAAAGGAACAGAAGAACTGATGACAAGTGATGTGGAGAAGGCTGAGGTTCTCAATGACTTAGAATCATAGAATCATAGAATGGTCTAGGTTGGAAGAGACCTCAAAGATCATCCAGTTCCAACCCCCCGCCATAGGCAGGGACACCTCCCACTAGATCAGGTCACTCAA
>VWZI01015764.1:19447-153778 GCA_013396835.1 Psilopogon haemacephalus | reverse complement strand
CCATCCCTGCCCTCCAGCAAGTCGACTGTGCCACACAGCTTGGTGTCATCTGCAAACTTGCTGAGGGTGCACTCGATTCCTCTGTCCATGTCGCTGACAAAGATGTTAAACAGCACTGGTCCCAGCACTGACCCTTGAGGGACGCCACTTGTCACTGGTCTCCACTGTCAAGGGCTCCAGCCACACTCCCAAAATCAAAGAAGATAATGGCAGAGGCTGGAAGAAGGAACTGACCATTGTAAGTAAAGCTCAGGTTTGTGACCACCTGAAGAACTTGAGAATGTACAAGTCCATGGGACCCGATGGGATACACCCACAGGTACTGAGGGAATTGGGGAACAAGGTCACTAAACTGCTCTCTGTTATATCCCAAAAGTCATGGTAGCCTGGGGAAGTCCCCACTGACTGAAAAAGGGGAAACATAACCCCCATTTTCAAAAAGGGAAAGAAGAAAGGGCCAGAGAACTATAGGGCAGTCAGTCTCACCTCTGTGCCCAGTAAGATCATGGACCAGATCCTTCTGGGGCACTGGTGAGGCAAAATAACATGGAGGTGATTTTGTACAATCAGCATGGCTTCATCAAGGGCAAATCGTGCCTGACAAACCTGGTGGCCTTCTATGACAAGGTTACAACATCAATAGACAAGAGGAGAGCAGCTGATGTCATTCATCTGGACCTAAACAAAGCCTTTGACACTGTCCCACACAGCATCCTGATCTCCAAGGTGGTAAAATATGGGTCTGATGGATGGACCACTCAGTGGATTAAAAAATGGCTTGATGGCCACACCCAAAGAGTGGCTGTCGATGGGGCCATGTTGAAGTGGAGGCCAGTGACAAGTGAAGTCCCTCAGGGATCAGTACTGGGACCAGCCTTGTTAAACATCTTTATCAGCAACACTGAGAGTGGCATTGAGTGCACCCTCAGCAAGTTTGCTGAGGGCATGAAGCTGTGTGGTGTAGCTGACACACTGGAGGGAAGGGATACATCCAGAGGGACCTTGACAAGCTGGAGAGGTGGGCCCATGCCAACCTCATGAGGTTCAACAAGACCAACTGTAGAGTCCTGCATCTGGATTGGGGCAATTGCAGGCATCGACATAGGCTGGGCAGTAACTGGCTTAGAGCAGCCCTCAGGAGAAGGACTTCGAGGGTGCTGGTGGATGAGAAGCTCAACACGAGCTGTGAGTGGGCACTTGCAGCCCAGAATGCCAACTGCATCCTGGGTGGAGTCAAGAGAAGTGTGGCCAGCAGGTTAAGAGAGGTGATTTTTCCCCTCTACCCCACTCTCGTGAGACCCCAAATGGAGTACTTGCCCAGTTCTGGAGCCCCCAGTAGAAGAAAGATATGGACATGCTGGAACATGCCCAGAGAGGGGCAAACGAGGATGGTCAGAGGGCTGGAGCTCCTCTCCTGAGGACAGGTTGAGAGAATTGGGGTTGTTCAATCTGGAGAAGAGGAGGCTCCGAGGAGACCTAATTGTGGCCTTCCAGTATCTGAACTGAGCGTACAAGAAAGCTGGTGAGGGACTTTTTAAGGTATTGGGTAGTGATAGCACTAGGGAGAATGGATACAAGCTAAAGAAGGGTGGATTTAGGTTAGATGTTAGGAAGGACCTCCTCACCATAAGGGTGGTGAGACACTGGAACAGGTTGCCCAAAGAGGGGGTGGAAGCCCCATCCCTGAAATTCTTTAAGGCCAGGCTGGATCTGACTCTAGGCAACCTGACCTAGTGGGAAATGTCCCTGCCTGTGGCAGAGGTGTTTGGACCATATGATCCTTGAGGTGCCTTCCAACCCTGACAATTCTGTGATCCTCCTGCCTCCTGAATTAGCTACTTAGACCTGGATTAAAATGCGGTTTTGAATAGTTGTTTTGCAGACAGAGACTTTACCTTGAACTGCATAATCCATCCCTCTGTGGGAGTCAGGTCGTGGGTGACTGCATAGACCTCTCTGCCATCATGGCTCCCACAGATCATGACGCCATCGGGAGAGTCACAAAACCTCTCAATTGAGCAGTCATCATGGAATAACCAGTGTTCATTCACTTGGAAACATAATACAGAATGACAACACAAATTAAAGCAAGCAGAGAGTAGTGGTAACCACTAAAGGGGACTCAAAGACATTTTTTTTTCAGCCTAGGTGAGAATTACTTTGTATTGCTCCTGGGAACGTCAGCACCACATGTAGAATTTGCCCACGTGTAGATTGATGACATTTAGCACCTCTGTTGCTCAGAGCCCCTCTTACATAAGCATAACAACATTATGCTTAGCAAGATATGCAAATCACTGCCATGACTTCTCGCTCTTTAATTCAGCTCCCTGAGAGACCTTTACCTGTAGTTTTGTCTTCCATGAACATGTCAAAGGCAATCCTGCCGGTGGGCCCAGCATCGGCCGGGGAGCGCTCATGCTGTGGCAGGGGAGCGCTGCTGAAGGTGTCCAGCATCACGGTCCTCTGGTCGGCTGAGCCAGAGATCAGCACGTTGTCGATGGCCCAGTCATTCTGGTCCAGGCCGTCGTGCTTAGGCTGCCACCAGCGGAAGCGTGTCCCAATGGTTTTGGCATCGTAGGGAAGGAGGATGTTCACAAAGCTGAAATGCAAAGTGGAGATAAGCTGTAGGAAATCCATGGGAGGAGGACACTCCTTGGTGCTCTGTGCTGCGCACTCTGACCAAGTTAATTCTCATTGTTTCCTGGAGGCTGTGGAAGTTGGGAAAGCAGAGGAATACTGCAGGAGCTATCCCATGTTCCCCAATTGGAGACAGCTGAAAAAAACTTTGACGGTAACTCCCAATATCATTCCCGGGACAAGGGCTCAGAGTGAGGTGAGAATGGCCAGCAGCCAGACTGTGGCATGGTTTGAGCAACCTCATGTGCTCCTATTGTGCTTATGGGGCCTAGGCTGGCAGAGTGTGACTATAAGGTCCTAATTAAGGGAAGCATTAAGAAGGAGAATGTTGAAATAAAGTTCAGATCACAATTTTTAACCCAGCAGACAACAATGTTCCAGTACACCTCTCCTATGCCCATGACAACAGATGACAGAACACTTAAACCTCCTACCCAGTTGAAATGGTAGTGATTTTGTGGGGTGTTCAAACAGAGTAACAAATAACGGGCCCCTCCTTGCCCTGTTTTCTACGGCTTTTAAATCAGTGAGGAAAAGGTCAATCCATGTCTATGTATGATTTGAGTTTCAACATAACTGAAAATAGGGATTGAATATAACCGTCCTTTTGATGAAAATCTGTAGAAATTTAGTTTCTTCTCTACACACAATTTTCTAACCAGTTCAAACAATGAATTTCTGCTTTGTCAGTAAGAAACTAGATTGCTAATCAAAGTGTCTTAAAGAACAGGATGGACGTAATTAAAGTAGCTGACAATTTATATTCCTGCAAGTATCTGCGAACCCATCAGTGCTGCAGACTCCTTACAACCCTTGTATTTCTGCCCTAGCAGCTACACGAATGCTGATGCTCAAGCCTGCAGGACTCTGAAAGCCACAGCAGTAATACGTCACACAAGACCTTGTGAAACATGCAAGATCACCTTACTTTAGAACAGGGAACTATATAGGCAGAAGAAGGTATCCACAAACCCAGGCTTGCTGAACTGATCATAGAAAATTTCCATGAGGAGGCTCCAGGTGATTCCACCATTCACAGAATATTCCAGCAGTACCCCTTGGTTACGGCTGTTGGGAGTTATCAGGCATCCATACATGAAATAAAACTGAATGAATTCTGCACTCGTGAGGTTCAGGTCCACTGTAACTAACATACGGCTGCAGCCCTTCAAAGCAAAGGAAAAGATAGTAGCTGATGTTTGCTGTAGAAACTTGCGTCAATTTTCTGAAACTAGTTATAAATCTGCAAGGAAGGGATCTACAAGCATAAGTGTCACATGTTGCTGAAGTACTATTTGGTCATATTTATAATCCCAGCATTATCTGTAAGCAAACTGCAATTCAGCAGCAGTCTGGGTTCTATACTCATGCAAGGAACTAAACCAGGCAATTCTATGCTGAGCTTCCACTATGAAAAAACCCAGCAATGAAATATATGAAGGCTGAGGCTACACATGGATGTAGGACCAGGTGCAAATTATACACATGCACATATCTAGTTATTAATTTACTTCTGTGATCTGATTAGAAACCGCACCAAACTGGCCTCTAGAAGTTTTAAGTGCTATGAGCAGGGTATTATGAGTGAGTGGAATTGAATGTCTGCATTTTTGAACCATACTTTGTCAGCTCTGCCTCCAAAAGCTCCTCCACAGATCCTTTCAGGAGGCACACAGAGAGTCTCATTTTTCTGGCTGCAGCATAGCCAGGAACATGTTATCTGCTCTCTTGGAGTGTTTCTGTCTGGCCCCAGTCTGTAAGACCTGTCTGACTTTGACCTTCATCTAAGCAATGAGCAATTTTAAAACGTATTACATGTTTAATATGCTGATGTTATTCGATGCCTTGCTATTTATTCAGCTGTTAAGATCAGCCCCATCTGTCCTGCCACATGCAGTGTTGAGCACGCACCCCGCTGAAGTGGAGAGCCATGCCTGAGGCCACCGCTCCGCAGACTGTGCTCAGTTTGCCGCCATTCACTGTCAGCCAGTTCTGGTTCGAGGGTGAGCGGTTGAAGTTATCCTTCAGCTGGGTTGGAAGGGGAGTCTCTGGCTCATCGCAGTACAGCCCACCCCAGTGCTCATCACAGCTGCAGAGGAAAACAAATGGGAAATTCACCTCACAAAGTCTCTGCGTGGAGTCTTAATTGGTGCCATCTTCTTCCACTTGGAACATGTCTGCCTTATCTACTAGTGCACAATCTGTACACAGGAGTTTCAAACACCTACCACTTCTCATAGTTAACATGAAAGACAAACGGCTTTGGGAAGGCTGCTATGATGTATCATTGGAAGTGCTAACACAGTACACTCCAGCAGAAGGAAGTCAGTAAGTACATGGTACTTGGGTAGATAAACCCAAGGGAATGTGCCAAGCCCCACAATGTCCTGCTGGTGCTGAATTGTACATTTCTGTAAAATTTTCATGGATCAGTTGATGTCTGTTGTTTCTTTGATAGTCCCCGCCCCCCCCCCCCCCCCGCCCCAGTTTTTTTCCTCCTCTGAAAACCCTTCTTATATTCTGCCAAAGACTCAATAACAGCATGGAAATGTGTTCTGCTACTATGCAGATTTGACCAGATAGATTGTGCCTTGGTACTTCAGTTCAGAGGACAACATAATTGTACGTCTGTTTTGTAGCAGAATCTATTTCTAACAAGCATAACCACAGCACAATTATATGACTATTCTCCCATTTCTGTTGCCATTTCTGGCTGGAAAAAAGCAATACATCCATCTGGAAGGTATTTTTGTGTTGCCAGATAGACAAATCTGCAGAGATCTGGTTGTTGTTTGTTTGATTTGCAGGGCTTTATGTAGGCTGTTAAACAGACAGTTTGAAGATCAAGCCAGTGTGCCTTCATCAGCACACCCTATTATGAAGCAGAAGCATCAGACCACCAAGCCAACATTAGACCCAGGCAAAATCAGCGAGAAGCTCAACATGAGCCAGCAATGTGCACTTGCAGCCCAGAAAGCCAACCGGACCTGGGCTGCATCAGAAGTGTGTCCAACAGGTCGAGGGAGGTGATTCCATCCCTCTACTCTGCTCTGGTGAGACCCCACCTGGAGTACTGCGTCCAGTTCTGGAGCCCCTATTACAAGAGGGATGTGGACATGCTGGAGTGTGTCCAGAGAAGGGCCATGAGGATGATCAGAGGGCTGGAGCACCCTTGGAGGTCTATGAGGAGAGACTGAAAGTGTTGAGGCTGTTCAGCTTGGAGAAGAGTAGGCTCTGAGGTGACCTTATTGTGGCCTTCCAGTATCTGAAGGGGGCCTACAGAAAAGCTGGGGAGGGACTTTTTAGGCTATCAGGTAGTGACAGGACTGGGGGAAATGGAGCAAAGCTGGAGGTGGGGAGATTCAGGTTGAATGCAAGTAGGAAGTTCTTCACCAAGAGAGCAGTGAGGCCCTGGAACGGGTTGCCTGGGGTGGGGAGGCAGTTGGGGTCACTTCTCTGGAGGTGTTTAAGGCCAGGCTGGATGAGGCTCTGTCCAGCCTAATCTAGGGTAGGGTGTCCCTGTCCATGGCAGGGGTGTTGGAACTAGATCCTTGTGGTCCCTTCTAACCTTGACTGATTCTATGATTCTATGATTCTAAAATCTGGCCTTATGAAGAACTGGCAGATATCCTGCTTAGTGGATGCATTCCACCTCCAGCCCTGGTCCTCTGTACACAGTACCAGGATGAGGGCAAGGGGACATAGCATGAAACTTCTCAGTAATAAGGATGACATCTCAGGAGCTTCAGAACTGTACATCCTTAGAGGAGAGTGCAAACTCAAGTGGTCACCTGGTGGGAGGGGAAACAAGATGCAGCATAGGCAACAATAGAGGCAGTGCACTGCCACCAGTGAAAGGACCAGCAGCACTGTCCATGACATGCAAACAGTCAGAGGTCTGGCAGAGTCAGCCCTCACACCTACCCTTTCTCCAGCTATTTCTATTCCCAAGTTGTCCCAGTGCCCTGCTCAGTTTTAACTCCACCTTCCTTCTGAAAATGATATCCTCCCACAAGATGATTCAGAGAGGAGTGAAATTCTGCAGGACAAGAAGCAAAGGACACTCACACGCAGTTGTCCTGTGTGCATTTCCCATGGCCACTGCACATGTCTATGCAGCCGTCCCCAATGTAGACGTTATCGATTGCCCACGTTTGCTGCTTATCGAACGGAGCGGGCTGGTGCCAGCGGAAACGAGTTGCTTGGGACCTTGGTGAGAGAAAGAAAACCAGAAAGATAACATTGCCAGACAACCTAAACTTCAGCTTAAAGGAAATGACAGTCTTGAGGATAAACTGCTCCTGCAAGAGGGCTGATCTGTAACAATGGCAGTGTCTCCGAATAGCAGGGTGCCCACATTTTGAGAGCAGGACAAAGCACAGGTGCTTGGTAGCATGCTGTTGGTGAGAGCAAAGCACATGGGCTGTGGTCGGTGCCATGCTGAAGAGGGTACGCCAAAGGTGGTATGCCCAAAGGGGAGCTCAGACCAGTCGTCATCATGTCCCAGCAGAAATTCAAACCTGAGGAAGAGCTGGGAAATGGATCAAGACAGGATCATCCAAAGCACCCATGCTTGATGCTGAATATGAGTGTCATTGCTTCAGTCGAAGTCAACAAACTAACCCAACTTTTTCCTCTATAAATTCTCACAACTTCACTTAGGTAAGAGCAGCTCAAAGGAGTGGGTTGGCTTCTAGGAAATAAGCTGTCATTTATGAATCTATAGGGGTAAAGTGAGATCACCATGGAGGGCTTGTGTATGACTCTGTCTTTGCAGTTTCCTCCCTCTCCTCCACCCAGAGCTTCGGTAGAAATGTTAAGAAATGATATGTGGTGTGGTCCTGGTTCCTTTCACTAAATAATTTCATTGTGCTGATTAAACAACTCCCTGTTCGAACACCTTGCCTTGATGTAACTATAAGCGAATTGCCTCAGCTCCCAAGGCAGATGAGCTGAGACAGTCAGAGGACACCAAATAGCTATTGGGTTCATGCAGCAGTAGCAGAGACCTATCTCTGAAGAGCTGCAAATAGGTGAATTTCTGCAACTTAGAAAAAACACGGTTGTAAATTCCAGCCAGACCATGTTTTGCTGCACAGCACTAGGTGGCAGCATTGACCTTTCATCAGTCTGTTTTCTGTTGCGATCCCAAGAGACGCAACAATGATTGCAAACGACAAAGCAAATAAACAACAAAATCTGAGAACTGCATTCGGTCGTCCTACCTTTTATGGCAAGGTCGGTGTTGTCCTCTCAGTTATTTCTTTATAAATATGTTATATGAGGGGAAGGAACAACAAGAGAAATCTACTGCTGTGCTGGCTAGCTACCTATGGAAATGGGCAAATTGTGAGGAAGTCCTTGAGGAACGAAGACAAGCACCTGAGACCTGCCTGCTTTAGGTTTGGTGCTTCACTAGTGATTTGTGGGGTTGATGCACTGGGGAGGAGCTTTGTATTTGCATTTGCAGTCTAAGATCAGCTCTAAGTTAAGACTTCATTCATTACGTTCACAGCCTTATAGAGGCCAGGTGAGATAACCCTCTGGGGTTTATGAGCCCTAAAGGCCTATGCAAACATGGGTGCTGTACACTACGACAAGCTACTGACTATGTTGCTTGCATGTTCCTAAAACATACAGGCACAAACACTTGGAGGAGCACACCTGCTGTTACACAGCTTGAAATAATCAAGCAGCATAAAAGTTAAATCACATCACAACTAAAGTGCCTGTTAGCTGCACTGTTCCTTACTCTAAGGCTTGATGTCTTTCTTGCTTGTGAGCTAAGATTGTAATACCTTCTGTCATGCAATCCATGTCTTAATACATTTGTAAAGGTGTACTACTCAAGTGAACAAATATGGTAATTAGATTGGACACGAGCAATCTTTGCCTCACTAGGGCATCAGAGTTCTTCTTTGAGACAAGCTACTTTTCAGTCTTAAAATCACAGTTGTTTATAAACCTGAGTTTTATCTCAGGTGGCAGGTTACTTTTGGGTCCAAATTCAATTGGTTCTGAATATCAACCCCAGTTCTGATTTCTGCTGTTCAGCCCTGGAAAGCCCTTCCTGAACACAGGGCTAAGCTGTGTTGACAGCCTTATGCCTGCGGTTTGCAGGGCTTTTCTGTGGGCTAGCTCTGCCTGGTTTTACAAGGTATGACTATATCAGAGCTATCACTGCAAAACAGGAGGGCAAGGAGCACAGAGACTGGAGGGCTGAACTACTCAGTTGTCTCTAGGTGGGTATTTTGGACAAACAAGAAAAATCCAGTAGTTTTCACAGCACTGTGGGGAACAGTGTGGCAGCACTCCCAATAGCACTGCTAGTTCCAAACAGCTCCTTTCCTTGCCGCCTCCTAACAAATCTCACAATTTTTTTCCCCTCAAACATAAGAGAATATAGGAAAAGAAAGAGGAGGTGAAAATAGGGCATGTACGATAACAATGATGAGAGCATGAAAGCTGAGAGGGACACAAAGCACACAAGGAATGCACAGGAAAAACAAGAAGCCTGAGAAGCCTGCATTTAAATCACCAGCTCGTAGTCAATTAACTGCAACCACACGGTGCAGTGGAGATTTGGCCAGTCTGATCAGCAACCAAAATAGCCAGAATTTAGTGAGGCTGATGATAATATGACAGTTCTCTGTGTCTTTTCCCACAACAAGATGGACATCAGCTTCCTATCTGTAAATAGCTAAGAAAAGTAAATGCACGTAGCAGATCTGCAGTTGTTAGCACAGCAGGATGGGGCCTCACTTACTTACACTTATTTGTTGCTGTACATCATGGGTGGAACAAAAATGGCAAGGCAGAATTATTTTAACACCAGAATGTCCATGCCCCTGTATGTAGTTATGTATATGAATTTATTCTGGATGAGACTAGAGGGAAATACCTAGTATAGGGAGGCAGGGGCAAAGTAACCCGGGTCCACTTGTTGAAGGTGTCTGAAATAAGAATCCTCTGGAGATGGTACTTGTTGCATTCCACATTAGTGGGAAGACAGTCTCTCAAAATCGGATGCCAGGTCAGCCCAAGGTCCACTGAATATTCCAGTTCAATGGCTAAGGGTGGAAAGATGATTGGTTATTTGATTTGGAGACTGACATCCATAGGTGTACAATGACCAGGTAATCCCAGACAGTGTTAGTCACAAGCTTGTGTTGACAAAATAATCACTCAAAACTTTCCACGCTCTTGTGTCAGAAGCACAAAGCTACCCTCTCTGGTGGCAGTGCTGGAGGATACGCTGCATGTTGCTGACGGGTATAGCTCAGAAGGCTGCAGTGCTTCTCTGCACCTGCCACCTAGCTCTAGGGGCCTCAGGTGCAAAGGACACTCATCTGTAAGGCTGCTGCACTAAGTTAATCCAGTCTCTGAGCTGCAGTGGGTGAGAACCCGACAGCAGCATGACCAGCAACCTTTTGTGTTTTCAGATGAAGAATGAGATTCAGCTGGATGTAATTGTCGTGTAAGGCACAGCAATACCCTAACTGAAACATTTTGGCTCTTTTGCAAGATGGTTTAGTCACTCTTCCACCCCCTTCCAAATCAGCTCATTTCATTATCCAGCATAAACAATTTTAAATCAAGTTTTAGGCAGTGAGCTTGTTTTCATTCAAACACAGTTTAGCCACATTAAACCAATGTATTAATTCCTCACCAAAAATCATCATTTTCACTGTTTTGATGCTTATGGCTTACAAACTTTTATTGTGAAAAACAAAAGGTCAGTCAGGCTCACTAAGGACTTCAAGATGAACTTTTCTGCAGCCATTAAGAGGTAAATAACAATAGGCACAGAACTGTAACTTTAAGTAAATGGTCCAGCTGCCAGGCACTCTGTCTGTGTAAAACATGGAGTGTGGCTGCAGTGACAGGGGTGATAAATCTGTGATCTTTTTGGATTACTACAGACCCATTTCTTCCACCCTCGTGCACACAGAATCACCCAATCATGCCTACTTGATGGCTAAAGTCAAAGGCAGTGCTATAGAAACACAAGGACAAGTGGATACCAACAAGAGTGAGTTTGTAATGTTAAATCTCCATCACCAATACAAAATTCTTTTCTCATTATGACTGGAAGCATTAGTAGGTAGTATTCTGCCTAATTTAATACCAAGTTAATATAATGGTAAATGAACTTTCCTGTATGGGAGAGGAAGGGCAGGAATTACTAAGTCACTGTTACCATAACAGGAGTCTGTGACAGAGCAGGATGCTGCAAAATCTATTTGCAGGAAAGAATCTTCGTTGACAACAATGTCAGTGGTGACAACGTAGCGGGTGCTGGCTTTCTCAATGAACACTAGAGCATCCCCAGTAGAGCCACACACTGGCATTTTTGTTCCACCAGGATGCAGCAGCCACTTTCTATTATCCAGTGTGGTGAAATCATCTTCTAATACTGTATTTCCAGAGATGTTTCCCCCAATAAGAATCTGAAATATTAGAAAATAATTGTTACTGCAAAGGAAAAATGTCCCTAAGTCTTCACAAAGATACATGGGATGTAGTGCCCCAGAGGAGGAAGAGATTTGCCCATCTGTGCATTTAAATTCTGCTGGTCCAAAATGGACAAGTGTACTTTGTAAAGAGTTTAGGTTATGAGGAAGGGGAGTACATTTTTCCTAAACTGGGGTCCTAAAGAGCTCGGCTCAGTTATACAAACATTCAGGGAAGTGAACTCCATCCTGGATGAAGTAGCACTGCTCACAAAAATAAATGTTGGTAGGAGCAGAGTGACCACACTGCCATTTTTCCTACTGTCTGTTAAGCTCTGCTGTAATCAAGTGCCCTGCTATCAGCCTGCATCTGCTGACAGAACTGGGCAAATAGTCTCTGTTTTGCCACTTACTGTAAGATGTCAGCATTTTACTACTCAGCAGCAAGCAAGGTAGGAATAATCTTCATTTATTATTCTGAATTCAATTTCTGACTGTTCTGAACTACATCCAGTGCAGATGGAGGAATGAAAGACTGAGGATTTGTTTGCTTTTAAACGGAGGGATGGGAAATAAAATTTTGTGAGCACATCATTAAATGGGGGTGGGAGTTCAGTTTCTGGGTTTCTCCTAAGGACCTGAACTAACTACTTAAAAAGATGTTAATGAATAGTTAAGCAAAATTAACTTGGTCAGCCACTGGCACTTCTTAGAATGCAAGCAGTTTTGTGTGCTTTCTTGCGATTTGTAGCAAGTCATACAAACCAGTAAAATAATCTTTATAGAACCAAATCACAAATCTGAAACTAAACTTTGTTTTCAAAGTCAGACGATGGGTGTAGGTTGACATTTTTGTATAGTTTTCCCTATTATATCCGACCATGTGTAATTAGATAGACTTCTAATGAAGCTTTTCGAAGTCTGAGTGACTTGCATGTTGCATGGTAAGACCTTCTGCAATATGAACCTGAGGATCTACCCATGTATAAAAGACCTTCCAGTCCCCATGTGGGCACTCAGTATCCTGCGTGACAACAGAGCATTAACCCCCAGGATCAGCAGACACTACTCGTGCTCTGTTACTTTGCTACATGGTTATAATCCCGGAATAACTTTGTACTATACGAAGTGGTTTTGCTTGACCCAGTGAAATTACACGTGCCAACACAAGGAAAACATTCAGACCGTAAACAGTGTAAAGTTGTACTGAAAACTCCAACAGTCCTTACCTGGTCAATTACCCAGGGGCTGTAGAAATGTCCGTTCTCAGAGGGCTGCCACCAGCGCAGCCGAGTGGAGCTGGAGCGGGCCTTCAGGGGAATTTCCAGGGCAATGTATCGTCCCACATTGCTGGAGTTGCTGAAGAGGAACTCCTGGAGAACGCTCCACGTGAGGCCCCCATTCAGCGAATACTGCAGCAGCACAGGCTGGCTCCTGGGGTCTGGCACCCCTTTGCCACATCCCAGTCTCATGAAGAACTGTACAAATCTAACAGGGGGAGCAATTACTGGAAAGATTTCTGAAACATCCTAAAAAGACAGCTAGAGAGACTTGGAGTTTGTCTGCTGACTAGCCCTGTGATTTCTTGCTGTAAGAGTCAACTCCAGGAGATATTAGGATTTCTGAGGCTTTGGAATATGAGCAGACAAGCAGGTAGGGTGACAAAAATTCATTTTGCCTGTGTAGTAGTTTGCCAGGCAGAAGAGGCTGAACAAAGCTGGTCAGTGATGTGTTAAGCTTTTGTCTGCAGAGCAGATGGTATTGCAAATATCCCGGACATAATCCTGGGTAAAATTTTTATCCCTCTAGCCCATGAGTATGGATTTAAGTGGCAGAAAAGCAAGTGTCCTAAATAGATCGTATTTTGCTCTAAATTTGCTGAAATGCTTAAATCCAAAATAAGCATCCAGGTTTTCCACTAGCATAAACCAGAGAAAATCTGGGTAGAACAAAGCAGGTATCATTTTCAGAGATCATTTTGTCCATTGAGTCAGCTTGGGAAGTTTGTCTACAGCACAGCACTTCCATGTACCAGCTTCCCTGAAGCCAGCCCAAGCCACCCAGGGGCAGCAGCGCTTTCATCCCCTATTTAATTAGCTTCTCCAAAGCAGCACAATAGACTTGCATCAAACTGTGAAATTCTTCCCCTTAGCTGATGCTCATAAATACCTTCACTGTGCACTTGGAGTAGAGGGAACTGCTACTGTAATGATATTTGCCCATTGGACTCACAGGGATATTACCAGCATTACTTCATGTTTGCACAGCTCTTGCATGCTGTTAAGAGTGTGGTATCTGTTCTCATTACGAACACATTAGTGCTGCCTGGGTCATACTTAAATGAAAAGGTGCAAAAGAAAATTTGTGCCCAAAATCTTGATTTAGTTTGATCTGCAGGTAGATCTGCTGGGAGTGGAAGCTGAGGTGGTGATGGGCAGACAGAGCTTCAATAAAACACTAGACCTACAAGTCAATTAATTCCAGTCCTCACAGTGACTCACATTTTCTCTTGCTACTATATATAACTTCTTTAGCTGTAGATTATATCCACCTTCACATCCTAGACATAACATATTGCTTGTGCTGTAAAGGGGCACTGGGAACCCTCATGGATCAACTTATCAGCTATAATGGATTGGAGTCACTGCTGGCAAGTCTTTGAGCCTTCTCAGATTTACTCTGATGTTTGCAACATAACTCAAAGGAAGTAAACCCAGGTGACCCTGTCTCTGTTGAATCTGCTCTCTGGAGACTTCTGCTCCTTTATCTGGATTTTTACTAACATAGTAACAACTCACTCAAGCAAAGGCAACATAATGTCTACCAAAGAAATATCCATCTTCTAATCGCAGAGATATTTTAGAAAGGCTCTGCCTATTTTGAAATGAAAAAGCAGTGTTTTCTTGTAGATCTAGCAACACTAAGGTGTGAGGATGTTCTTGTAGTAATTCAGCACTGGAGAGCACTTGATCAGTTGTGACATGTACTGATGTTTTGGGCTGTGCAGTTTCAGCTACTGGCATCACCATGATGGTGATATACTATCCCCTGTGCTAAACTGTTTAAAATATAGATGTGATGGCAGTGGATATTGTATTGGAGAGTCCACTTAATTTCAGTCCCCAGGTGCTCAGTATGGCTGACAGACACCACAGTTCGTCTGTGTGCTTCAGGGGATCTCCTCACAAGAAAAGGTGAAGTTTAGTGTGACTGCTGGGTTGAGTACCTGTAAATACATTTATTGGAAATGATGGTTTGCATCAGTCCCTACATAAACTGAAAGCCGTCCCCAAGTCCTGCACAGAACTTGGCACATCTGTGTCACAGCCAGATCTGCTGTGCTTTGCAGCTGGCTGATAGAGTCAAGCCTGGAAATTAAGAAAATCCCACTGCAGTTACTTTGGTTTGCTAAGGAGCAGCCCCCAGCAATGCCACTGCAGCCTGCCTTGCTGTTCAGAACAGAACATAGGTATATGTGATAACTGCTGTTTTACATAAGCGTATACAAGAAATTAAATGCACTGCTTTGTTTGCCTTTTACCAAGACAGAAGTAATTTATCTCTATATAACACCTGGAGGTCAATATATAAAAATCTACAGGCTATTGTGAAGAAGAGATAAATGATGGTTCTTTGAATATGAAGAATAAGGAAAACATGTCAATTAGACCAATGGAGCAACTTACAAGATCTCTTGTGTCTTTTAATTTCAGAACCATCTGAGATATCAAATCAGTGCAGTGAACTGATGCTTGTGTTTACCAGGTTCTGAAAAAAGTCTGCTGTGAGGCACTTTGCAAATTCAGTACAGGGAATTCTAACGCTGCACCTCACAGAGGGTCAGCTAACTGCTGAGCTGGAAAATGTGATGGTTAGAAATTAAGCATCTTTATTGACCACAAGGCTCTGCAATGAAGCCATTATTTAAAGCTTCACTGGTAATGAAGACAAGCCAAGTAGAGATATAAATGCCTATTAAAGTGTTTCCCATAGAACATGAGAGAGGATTAGGATGTTCACTCAGTGACAGGAAAAAAGGCAAATTCTTCAAAGCAGTAATAAAAGGACATACGCTAAGGTACCAAATAAATCAGAGAACAATGCTTGCTTATTAGCATCCATGCACATAGGCTGTGGTTTAATTTATATCAGTGTAAATTATTTTGATGTGGCTTGCTTAGCACATCTCATTCATCCAACTTTTCCCTGCAGGTTATGATGATACAGCAATGTGTGCTCAGTGCAGCTGGCAGTAGCTTGATGGGAATCTCTCTGTGAGCTACTGGGCACAAATGCGCACAATAAGAGGAAAGTGAGCTTCAGAAATAAAGCAATTATAAGATGAAAAGGAAGCTGGACAAATGTGAGAAGTGGACCTGTGTGAACCTCACAAGTTTCAACAAGTGCAAGTTTGCACTTGTTTTTGCACCTGGTTTGGGGCAATTCCCAGTATCAATAGAGGCTGGGAGATGATGTGATTGAGAGCAGCCCTGCAGAGGCTTGAAGGTACTGGTGGGTGAAGAGCTAAACATCAGTTGGAAATGTGCACTTCCAGCCCAGAAGGCCAACAATATCCTGAGCTGCATAAAAGAACTGTGGCCAGCAGGTTGAGGGAGGTGATTCTTCACCTCTGGTCTACTCTGGGGAGAGTCCACCTGGAGTACTGCATCCAGCTTTGCAGTCCTCAGCAGAAGAAAGATATGAAGCTGTCAGAGTGGGTCCAGGGGAAGGCCACAAAAGCAATAGGAGGGATATAACACCTTTCTTAGGAAGAAAGGCTGAGAGAGTTTGGGTTGTTCAACCCGGAGAGGAGAAGGATCCAGGAAGACCTTACTCAGAATTTCAGTACTTAAAAGGGTCTTGTAAGATGGGGACAAGGGGTATTGGTTTTAAACTAAAAAGATCCAAACCAGATAGAAGGAAGAATATTTTCACCATGAGGGTGGAACAGGTTGTCTAGAGTGGTGGTAGATGCCTCATCCCTGGAAACATTCAGTATCAGGTTGGACAGGGATGTGAGCAACCCCCTCTAGTTAAAAATGTCCCTGCTCACTACAGTGGGGTTGGACTAGATGGTGTCTAACTGTCCGTTCCAACCCAAGCATTCTATGATTCTATATTTCAAAACCTTGCATAAACTACTGAAGATGTAGCACCAGATCCTAGAGTTCTTACTCAAGGGGAAAAAATTATAAATAGTTAATATCATTAAAGTTCAAGTTTAATTGAATTTAAAATGCTAACAGTGGTTAAAATGGAGCATTTGCTAAAGATCAGAGTACATCAGCTTGTCTTTACCACAGAGGTATAGCAGAGATATTATTCCTCAGTATGTTATTTCTGCAGTGAAACTTTGAAATTGCATTACCTGGCTTGTGACAAATCTAGGTCTCGAGTCATCAGCATGCGTAAGCCTTCTTCATTAAAGAAAAGGTTGTTTCCTCCAGACATGATACCACATTTCCTTGATGGCTTCCCACCACTCACAAGCAGGAATCTATCTGACTCCATCTGACCTGAACACACAGTGAATACAGATTTATAGTTTACTCTGCAATGTTCATACTGCCAGAGTAACCCTTCCAGAGAGAGAGAGGGCTAAGGTAAACATCAGATGCAGAGTGAAGAACCGTTTCAGTGTTTGCAGCACAATGCACTCTGCAAAATTGCCACACATCAAAACAAAAGAAAGCAAATAAACCCATAAGTAGGAAATCTGGGTTACTGGTCTTAAGTACTCACAGTATTTTCTACTTTTCTTTGTATTTCATAGGATAACAAGGAACTACCCAAATCTATAAGGAAACTTCGGGTCCCAGGTGGTGACATGAAAGCAAGGGCTGGCAACATTTAGAATGAAAAGTAGCAGCTATGAAGGGATGAGTCTAGTTCACAGGTGTTGCTTCTTTCAAAATGTGCTCTTCTTGCCATGCTTGTTATTGGGGAAACCTTGTGATGGTTTTAGAGTTGTGTGTATGGATGTTGTGTGTGCCCAGGCACGCATAAGGCTTTAAGTTCCCTCCAGTCATTGCTTGTCTGGGGTCTGCCATGCAGTGGCCCTCACCACTGAGACCTAGCCTGCTCTGAAACCAGGTTTGCTGTCCTAGGGCTGCTTAGATTTCCCATGCAGTAAGGAACAACACAACCTTAAAGCCCTCCTCTGTTTGCCCTACTTGCCTGTTCTCTGTCTGTGATAACATCTTATAAAATTATTTTCTACATGTAGGGTTTCAGGAAATTTTTTTTCAGCAAAGATTTTGTATTCCAGCACTGAGAACTTCACAGAGTCAGGCACTTCAGACAATGATAGCCATTGGACACTTAAAAACCATTCTTGTGAATCACATATGAACTACTTGGTTTTTAGGGAGAACCCCTCAGCACAAATTATATTCAGAAGCATAAAGGGGTGGGGAAGTTGTTGCTGTTTTATTCCTTGAGCCATGTGTTCCATCAGGATGGATAGGCAGAATTCAGATCTCTCCCCACCTTAAAAAAAAACCCCAAAAAAACAAAGATACCTTCAAAGTCATCCTTAAGGAAATCAGAGTTCTTGGTACTTATTTTGCAGGTTGGTCCAGAGTACCCAGGGTCACAGATGCACTTTGTGCCATTGATACAGCTGCCATGCCCATTGCACATCTCTTCGCACTGTGGGCCAATGTACACATTGTCAATGGCCCATGTCACTGGCTGGGATCCAGCAGGGTAAAATCCTTGGTACCACCTGAACCTTGCCAACCTGAAAAGCCAAGAAGTGTCCTTACTTTAAATAACAGTTCCATCTTGTTCTGGTATTACAGATACACACCCTACTGTGCACAGAACAGTTCTGTCAGAACTGCCTTGATTGGTGGTTGCTCAAGCTTAGAAAATGGCTGCTATATCCAATTCCTTCAGTACCTCCTGCATCCTTATGCTGATGACCAACACAAATGCTGGCAAAAATAAAAATAACATTATTCAGTAGCTGTGATATCAAAACTGAATGACAGACCTGAAAATGGGATGTGAAATCTAACTACTCTTCTCTGTTGATTGGTAAGGACGGATGCCTGCGGTCTTGGTGTAGAGTGCCTGGCTCAGACCAGGACTCTTTCACCCTCTCCTGGAGGGTGAAATCCTACTTCAGGAGGCTGCCTTGCCCTCAGAGAGACCACTTGTGGACCTGAGGTGGTAGCATCTTGTCCTCAATTACACAGAAAGAAAACCTGACCTGCCATGTCACCCTAATGGCATTCAACTTGCTTTTGAGTAGCTTCTTCTTAAACTGATTTGATATTTCACATTGTTAATTTAAAATACATTTTCCTTTGGGTGCTGTACTGTCATTTTTAACTTCCCTTCTAAGTGCTCCTCACATTGATGCTGCATATTTATATTTGGAGGAACTGACTGGGGAAGGAGGGAAAACAACTTGAGGTAGGGAAAAACACTTGAGAGACTCATTTTATTCCCAGTTGAGGAAATTTTTTAAAGGAGGAAGGAAACTAGAAGATTGCAAAGGGAAAAAAAAACATTTAATTGCTTCGCATGTTTAATGTATCTTGTTAGAGATACCTAAATACAGCAGATGAATCAATAGCACATTCAGCTGATGTCTTTTTTGTCTTTATTTGCTAGCAAAGGGTTTTTATGTGAGATTCACATGTAAGAGAGAGCTGATGGATGGGGACATTACAGAGAGTTTCAAAAAAAGTACTGGAGAACCAGAGTACTGCTGGAAGTCTAAACCATCAGTTTTAATGAAGCCTGAGATGAAAGATACAAGTGTGAGGCTCAAGGTGTTGTAAGTTCCTCTTCAGAGGAGACTTGTGTCCCATGGGCTGGATTTGTTCCACCCTTGAGGAATATCAACTCCTTCTCTCAGGTTGCCTCCTGGAAAGGGTAAAGCATGATTCATGTCTGAAGCAGGCAGTGAAATACTAGTTATGCTGAAGCTTTCTCCACTGGCTCACCAGACCCTGGGCTTTTCCTTCAGGACATAATAGGAACACTAAGTCTTAGTTACCAATTCTTACTAAGCATCTGTGGAGAACATATGTTAATTTCCAAAACAACACATGCAGTGGAAATAACATAAAATGTTGTAATCTTTGTCTTGACATTTTGAGGATGACAAGGCTGGGGTTTTTTTGAGATACATAATAAATCATGTTTGGAGTGATTTTCTTGTTATTCCAAATGATTCTGGTGGAGAAAATAATCTTTCAGCCCCCTGGCCAAAGAATTTCATGGCATTGAATGCTCCACAGTAGCTGCTTTGCGCTGCTGGCTTTGCCTGGCTATCAGCATTTGGCTTCTGGCCTGGCATGATGGGGGCATGTTGGAAGGCAGGCAGGCAAACAGGACAGAAACACTCAGGAACAGAGAGATGAACCAAAATACCTGGAAGGTTTAAATGAGCAAGGAGTTTGTGTAGGCAAAATTTTTATTTGAAGGGTTGCATTGGTAGATGTATAAAGGGTCGTTTTCATTCATACATGCTATGGTTTAATCCTTAATGGTGTGGTCTTTCATATAAACTGAATTGATGCTAGCAAAACAGACAACATTGTTTTATACTTTGGATAGTTACACATTATTGTACCTGCGAGCATGTATTGTTTTTCTCTGCTGTGTATCTGTCGTCATCCTGCCTGGTTTGTTCCACAGACTTTGAGTTTCTGAGTGACTGCAGCAGTCAATTTCTTAGAATCACAGAACTTTACAGCTACAAGAGACTTCAAGTATTTAGATCAGTCCGTTTCCTTACCCTGAAGTCCAATCAAGTTTACACTAGCTTGCATTTTACCACATTTTCTAATGATTTCCAAATTTTCATATAAGAATATCCTTGATGAATTCAAATGGCTAAGGCACTGCAGCAAAGAACACTCAAAGTGCTCTAAGAACAGTCACTTTTGCATTGATTTTACCATGCAATCCACCTCCACACAAATGTCAGCTCTTAGATGTGTGGATCAACAGGAAATTATCTGTGGTTATTCTACATCAGCAGTAGGCACAATGCAATTTGGGGAATCACCTGAATGCTAATTAATATTTAGGATAGAAGTGGAGAAAAATAAGTCATCTGCTCTAGTGTTACAGTTCTTATACTCACTCCTGTGCTGGGAGAGGTTTCTAAATGGAAAACAGAATTAAAAACAAACAAATGAGAGGCCAGGCAAGCACAGGAGCTGGACACTTACCCACAGAGGTGCAGCTTTCCAAAGTGAATGACCTCCCTTCTCCAGCCCTGAGTGGTGCCTGCATAGTAAGTGCTACTTGGGTGATGCTCAGTGGAGCACAGGGAGCTGAGGTGACTGCTGCTGCTGTAACACAAGGGGAGCAACAGGTGCCAGGTTGCTCCCAGATCTCGTGAGAACTCCAGCTTTACTGGGTCAGCAGAGGAGCTGTCAGTGGTGCAGCCAATATTGATCTGTGGATCAAGACATGAAATGCAGAAGATGACATAGGGCAGGCTGTGGGACTCCTAATCGCTCTTCATCTTTGTCAGCCTCTCCTATTTGGTAAGGTATTTATTTGGGCCAGAAAAAGGGTGATTTGGGAGCTCATTTAGCAACTAAAATGTGCTCAGGGCAAGCAGCTGAACACCAACTCTTGCCCTGCCTGTCCATGGGCACATCATGTTCTGGTTTATCAACAGCCGAATGCAATAGCAGATTCTCAACTATTTCTACAAAGGGAAAGCAATAAAATTAATTAGACAAAACCCTAGAGAAGAGCTACTGGAGTAAATGTATTGTAGCCCTCTGGCAGGTACTGAAGTAATCACAGCACCTAAAAAATGTGCATTTTAAAATCCAGAAATATTAAAACAAAATGTGCAAACATAAACTTCCTGTTTAAACTGCTGAGCTGCTCTACAAGTCCTCTAATAGTACACTTGAAAAAGAAAAAGCATCTTCTACAGGGTGTGCTCTATCACTTCAGTATGTTCTTCAGCTACCAGACTCACCACCCATTTGCTAATGTATAGCTGCAAAGCCCTAGAAGGCAGCATTAAAAGAACATCATAGCTGGATTGGATTTATATTCAATGTCTCAGCAAACCAGTTTGTCAGTGTCAAAATTCTCAGGGTATTCTTACAAGGTCTTTGATGTAGAGAGCACTAAAAAAGCAGAAGACTTTCATGGATAACAATTCTACTACTGAAAAAAATATAAGGGAATGTTTTGTACAGCATCTGAGACCTCTTAAGACATATTGCAAATTAGTCTGCTATTCTTTCTCACTAATGCTAAGATATTTTACTTTCAAATTGTTTATATAAAAGAATAAGGATTAGTTCCCTTACAGGATGACTCTGATGTAAAACAAGATGTGCCATACTTACCATGCAATAAATAATCCCCTAATGCTGTTTACTTAGTGCATGCACTAAAACTGTGAAGCATTTGGGATGTTTTAGGGGTCTTTATAATGGAAAGTGTGTGTCTTTCTAACATATTGCTTTGTAAGGAAAATCTATCTATTTCTAAACCCCAGTGATACTTCGAATTGTGCATGAATGGTGAAAATGCACCTTACATCAAACTTCATCACTCTTCAGTGCACATGAGACTCATCACTCTACATTTGATGAGAAGGGCTGCCTACTCACCTGGAAGCTTAGAGAGATGCTTGACCCAATGATGTTTTGACTCTTGAGACAGAGATAAACTCTACTGTATTATGTATAACCTCTTCATTTATACTCAAGTCCTCAAAATATGAGCTTGAAACAATGTTCTTACCACATATAGAAGTGTGTAGATTTTAAGGGGTTAATGCTTTGAAGACTTATTAATATCTTAAAGTGACCTCAAACATTTTTGTTCTACAGGCTGTAATCTATATTTTAAAACAGAAAATGGTTTGCATTCAATAATTTATGGATTAGCTGCTTGACAAACTAAAGTGTGCATGAGTGTACAGCTAAGCCTGAGGATAATTTTAGTAATTGTTCTTAAACTGGCATAATTTGCTGTTTATGCTACAGTATGCTTCATCTTTGTTAAAAGCACCCTGGTAACTGTGGCAATTTACATGAAAGGTTTATTTACAATTGCTTAATGACAATATAATGATCCTCCCTAAACTAATACATAATAGGCTAAATGGATGCTCCCACCAGTAGTTGCCCCAGCCAATACACAGTTTAGATTTTAGGATAAATCAGAAGGCAGTTTAGACTGTGTGTGGTCATCTGTTTCCACTGACTATATGGAAGGCACAACCGATACGATCCTTATTCATGGGCTTTAAATAACTGCCTATGATGGGATGAATTCAGGCCATCATGGCCAAAGAGCAGTCTTCCTCCAGAGCATCTATGAAAGGAGATGCAAGAGAAAAAGAACCTTGGCTGGCTGGAGAAAATTCAACAAATTCTAGTGTCACAGATGAAGTTTGTGGAATGGGTTAGTAGGCTGTGAAGTGGCAATCTGAACCCTCACTGGATTTTGCTCATCACCTTATCTGTTATTGGTGGCTCTCTAACTTGTCCTACAGGACATGGACTCTAGTGCTGTCAGTGAGAGTATATAGTTATAGACAAAGTGGCAATTTTGGGAAGGATGCAGATGACTTTGAAGCAGAAATTTCCCTTATCTGTGTATTAAAAGCTTCATGACACATTCACATGAGGGGAAGTATCATCAAAAGAACTACAAGGGAAATTAGAGAGACTTCTTTACCTGATAATCCTAACATCTGGACAAATACAGGAAAGAGCAGAACCTGAAGGAAGAGAACTCTAAGCAAAAGGCAAAATAACTCTGAGGATGAGTACCTCAAACTGGATTATAGTGTTTTCATTTACACTCAGGTCCCTTGTTGTAATGGCGTGCTCTCCAACTTCATTTGAAACAAATACCATAGCCGAATCTTCTTCCCTGCAGAAAGAACAGAAGACTGCTTTAGTCTCCCTTTATCACAATCACTTCATTCTACTTTGTTGCTGAGAGATGCTTACGGAGCTCCTTTAGATGAATATGGGCAATAAAGCCCAATGTTTCCACCAGGATAGAAAAACCAGCTGTCCTCTTTTGGACCAAAGTCAAACGTATCCAAAAGGATAATGGGGTTCTTTAGGTTATTTCCATCAATAATGAAGTCATCAATAATCCAGATTTCTTCCTTTTTGCCTATAAAGGAAAGCAAAACATTCCTATTAGGATCTAATACTACCATTGTGAGAGAGCAGAACATTAGTCAATATTTATGAATTATATGGAGAAAAAGTGTGCTGAAAACATGGTTTCACTTCATTTTCCGTGGAAATAGTCGACATACTGCTCTGTAGCATGACCCTAAAGAATTAACTTTTATTACTCTAAAATCTGTAGAAGTCACAGCAGGCTGAAGAGTGAAAAACCTGTGTTGAACAATTACCTTCTGTTTAAATCACGTGTAATCTGAAACTCTGGCAGCAGTGTCTTCCTTAGTTAAGAATCGTAGAACCATCATAGAATGGTTTGGGTTGGAAGAGACCTTGAAGATCATTTAATACCAACTGCCCTGCCATGAACGGGAACACCTACTACACCAGGTAGCCAAAGGTGCCATCCAGCCTGGCTTTGAACACACTGAGGGCAGGATCCTCCAGCACATCTCTGGGCAGCCTGTTCTGGCATCTCACCACCCTCATAGTGAAGAATTTATTTTGAATATTAAATCTAAATCTAGTTTCTTCCATCTTCTGTCGTCATGTCTTTACCTATCGCTACATGCTGTCATGGGTTTAGCCAGTTGTATTTGCTGATGATATTCAACACCATGATGCCATCGTGCCAGCCTCACAATGAAAGTACTGGCTGGAGAAAAGCACCATGGGGCTTGAAGATCAGATTGGAACATGAAAGGACTCCTGTTCTGGTTGCTGCTTCCAGTTTCTGGTTTGGGGTGTTGGTCTTTTCCACTGGGCTGGCTTTGTGCCTGGAACCTGCCAGGGGAGTAATTTTATAGCTGCCTTCTGCTGCAGCTTCTGCTTTTGCTGTGCTTTTCTGTGACATGGGTTGAGGTTCTTGTGCACTGGATCAGTTCATTAGAGTCCTGACCTCAGCTCAGGACTTCTTTTGTGCTTCTTTCCCTCTTGTCTCTTGCCCGAGAGAGCAGGCTCTCTGAAAGCAGGACACAGTCATTTCTAAACAGTCTCTCTCCCCAGCTGTTCTGTAGACCCCTCCAAATACTGCTGCTCTAATATCTCCCCTGAGCCTTCTCTTCTCCAGGCTGAACAGCTCCAACTCTTTCAGCCTGTCTTCGCAGGAGAGGTGCTCCAGACCTCTAATCATCTTCATGGTCTTCTTTGGACCCACTCTAACAGTTCCATGTCCTTCTTATGCTGGGGGCTCCAGAGATGGACAGAATACTCCAGGTGGGGTTTCACAAGAATGGAGAGGAGGGCAGAATCACCTGCTACCCATGCTGCTTTTGATGTACCCCAGAACATGCCTGGCTTTCTGGACTGCAAGTGTACATTGCTGGCTCACGGTGACCTCATCAGTGAGCACTCCTGAGTCCTTGAAGCACCAACATGAGCAGTTACTGTAAAGCCCAAGCAGTCTGAACCATGATTTCATTCTACATCTTTTTCCTTACACTCAGCAAATTGTGTTTGCCTGGCAAGAGCTCTTTAAGACAGAAGGAAACACTGACCTTCCCTCCAATGGATTATGAATCCAGGTAAATTGTGTAATTGAAGCTTTAACTGGCAAGGAAGGGTTACATTGCCAGATCTTTTGTTCAACTGTTTTCCCCATCTATCTAAGGGATTTTGTGTTGATCAACAAAACCGAAAAGGCTTATTTTAAATACAGTTCCTACTTAAGGATGATGTCTGCAAGAGATGCTTATTTAAATGTTTGAGGCAAGACTCATCAGAAGATTGAATTGTAACTGGATTCTTAGAACTGGATTTGGCATCGCATTTTTGGTAAGATGTGTGCTAGGCATTTGCGTGTATGGAATAAACCACTGCTGTATCACTGTGTCTAATTATAGTAAAAATTATTTAGCGTCCTTCATGTCAGCTCCTTCTAAGAGATGTGCTCAGAATACTTGAGAGCAGAAAGGAGCCAGAGGCTTCCTTCAGATGGCACATCTGTAATCAGGATGAACGATGTGTTTCTCTTCTGGCTTTCTATAGTCCGCTACAATTTAATCAAAACATTAACTGCTCCTACATTCTCTTTCTAAATGGGTTTTTAATGCCTTGTTAATTCTGAGCAAGGTAGAACCAGTTCCCATTTACACTTGAGACACTTCAGTGTAATTGGAGTATTCTTACGGGGCCTCCGTGTGAACAAGAATCAGGTCTGTTAAAAATGATCAGAACAACCAGAGTGAAGTTAACTTTATTGATGTTGGTTGTTCTCCCAGTTCCTCCAGGACCAAAGCTGAAAGAGTCTTCTGCAATACAGTCAAGGGTTATTAGGTTAAGGTAATTTCACTTCAAAGCATACAGCAGCTTTTTAAGGACAGTAAACATAATCCTGTGATAAATGTAATTGAAGAGGTCAAATATAAGGAAAGACGATGAAAGAGCCTCTGTTATTGTTGAGTTCAAATATCTTGCTTCCTGCAGAGGCTTAGCTGTGCAAGTGTGGACCTAGAGTCCCATGAGTGTCTCTTCCTTACCGTTGTTGTAAGGTTGCCAGAGCCTGAATCGTGTCGAGTTGCTTTGGGCCGCATAGGGCAGAGGAACATTAATGAAGAGGACATCTGTGGTCTGCGTGAAGTAAAACTCATCTATCAGGTGCCAAGTGATGCCACCGTTGACAGAATATTGCAGCAGTATGGAATGAGACCTCTCAGGGGTGCCTGCAGCAGAGAGGACATGCATTTACATTCACGGTAATCCAGCTCTAAAAAGCACTCTCTCAAGAGCACTCCTTCAAGTGTAAATACAATTAGGTTACTGACATCTATTACAGAGCCTAGGCTTCATTGAACAGCATCTCAAGCTGTTGAGTTGTTCTATGTGCATTGTACAGACACCTCTTCCTCTGCTTGCCCTTGCTTGCCTGTCTGCAAAATGCTAAGGAATTAGGGCCTGACTTTATGTTGCCGTTCATGATACGTATGGACATAGCTCATTACCTAGATAAGAAACTATCTCACTGAGTTTATTACATCAGAGCAAACCAGCTCCTTCTGCCACAGATATTTTTCAGTAATCCAACGTTTGTTTGTTTCTCCCAGGTACCGGACATTATCATCATCATTATCCACAGCACTTTCAGTTAAAGACACAGTCCTTATCCTCACGAATTGATAGTCTATGGCTCCAACTGCAGACACTCATATGAGCGTATTCATGACCAGAACTCTGATCAAGTGTAGAGGAACTTTATTAGCATGTATTAACAAGAACAAAAAAGCAATGTTCTGTGCTTTAAGTTGGGCCTAAAAATCAGTGGTAGAACTGAGAGTAAAATTAGAATTTTCTGATTAACAGTTCCACCTTTTTAAATTAATGCTTTAAAGTGTCAATAAACCCTCTTAGCTGTTAACACATCCTGATCAGCTCAGACTCCAGGGTGTATCTGGCCCATGACTGACTGCCTGACCAGGAACATCAGCACTTGAGTGGTGATATCTTTTAGCTGAGTTCTCACTCAGACAAAATGACACACTTCACTCCCTCCATAGTGTGGCATGTCCCCAAAAACTCAGTTTGAGGGCAGAAACTAGCAGCAGCAAAGTATTAAGAGATACTTTCTTCATTCCTGCCTCACTGTGCATTACTGTGCAAGTTTCTCTCATACTTGGTTCTTAAATTAGCCAAGTTTGTTGATGTTCATGGTCTTGCTCCATTCTGCTCCAGCACAAAGCCTCTCTTCAACCACTGCATGTGCAGCAGAGCAAGGAGGAGACATTTGCAGTCAGGAGGTGATTTCAGCTTGGCTGTGGCAATTAAGAGTAAACAACATACAGCTGACAAATGTGCTCAGCTGTATTAATTGTACTTGAGATTAGGGAGCCTGTTGGGACTTGAATCCAACCTAAGGCTAGCAAGACACATTTAAGGAGAAAAGACTTCTCTTTGAGTTTATTTGCTTTACCTCTTGTGGATCATATGTCAAAGTCCAGCCTTTAGCCTTTGGCTATTCCTATTTTTCAGAATAATACTCACTCTATTTTTTAACATCTTGGCAAGGATCATGTGTAGAAATATTGTAAAGGTAAAATAAATCTTCACAAAGATTTTGCTTTACAATATGAAACATTTGGCATATTACTGGTTTTGGAGAATATTATGCTTTTGGCTGTTAATGTTTTCTCTCTTTTCCATAAAGTACTCAAACAACACTAGTAATAGAGGCCAACATATATGATTCAATCCCTATTAAAGGAATCAAACTTCAATCCAAAAAAGCTGCATTTTCAGTTGCTCACGCAGAGATTTGGCTAAGATACATATTTAGGAAGAGAGATGTGTCTCAAAACTCTTTTCATGCTGTCTTTTGGCAAATGGTGAGTCAGTCAGGGTCCAGTCCCAGAGCGATGAGCCTCCTGAAGGAGCTACAAACATCTTTCACCAAAGGAAGAGGAGTTTTTGCATGATGAGAGTTCAGCTTGAAAATTGCAGTTCTACAAGTAATGCTGTGGAAAACCTCTGAAATGGTATGGGAGTGACTCAAATCCTCAAGCAGGGCAATGGTTCTCTGCCATGACACTCCTTCACTTGGACAAAAAAATTGACAAAGCCAGAGATGACAGAGACTAATAGCAGGGTGAGTGAAGGCTTGAAAATCCTTCTACTAGAGAAACTGTCTGAAGCTTGTTAAACTGAAGTGCATACTTGGCTTGCAAAGTCTGGGTATTTCTCACACACAGTTAAGTAGAATTACAGAGTGTTACTCATCTCTAAGATACCTACTAGGAAGTCAGATGTTAAGAGCTTTTAATGCAGTAAACTGAAGCCTGAAAATTAAACCCCCTGTAGTCCCTTATTGGTCCTGTAAGCAATCTACTATAGGCACCACTTTATAACTTAAAATAATGATAAATTCCTCTTTTTTTCCCCAACATATTGCAGAATATAAAAAAAAAATCTTGATCTCTTTTGCTTCTCTTCTTCTCAAACACTGTATTAGCTGTGCCGGCAAATTGTGCCAGTAGCACAATTTACTTTTTTCTTAAGAACTGCACAGAAGGCCACATAGGCTGGGAGCAAGGTAGGGATGATACAGAATCTCAAACAAATTCCTACATTTACTGAAAACTGATGATTATGTGCAATGAAGTTGAAAATGTAAATCCATATCCTTCTTTGTGATGCTGCTAGGTATGAATAAAGCTAGATGAGTGATAGGAGGTCTACAGTGATCTTACCTTTGGCAATGAATTTAAAGGAAAACTGGATGTACACAGTATTGGTGCAGTCTAGATCTCTTGATACAAGCATTCTCAGTCCTTCCTGCAAATACAGAGTACATAGTGTGAATCTCATGTTCCATTACTGAAGGTGCTCTGAAGCTTACTATTGTCTGGATATTGTCTTGCTGACTGCTGCTGGCAGCAAGAGACATAGTTCTTTGTCCCACTCCTTCTCCCAGGCAGAAGATGGGGACAGTGGCAGCTTTGGTAAAGTGTCCCATAGTAACAGAAAGGGTGCATATCACCACCAGAGGCACAGCTCCATGACTAGGTACAGATACAGGTACAGCTCCTTCAGTTTGTGCTCTAAGTCACTGGAATGTGATCTGATCCTCAAGCACTGGTTTACTGAGACACCGAGTCCCAGCTTCTACAGACAATTTTTGGGTTAAGTTTTGTACACTTTAAGCACTCTAACTCCTAGACAAGAAGACTCCTCTCAGGAGCTCTATTCCATGCAAAAAAAAAAATTAAAAAAAAAAAAATCATTTGCAAATATCCTTTTCTGGGGCAACCTCTTGTCTTAGAGCAGTAAGTAAGGGGAGCAGATGGGAAACCTCACAGTGACCCCTACGGTTCTGTCCATCTCTATAGATGAGCTCAAAGTTGTGTGGATCCTGGGGCCAGAACTGGTCCCTGTTCTGCAGAGATCAGGAAAACCACCTCTCAGAGCTTCCCTCTTTTTCCGACCCATTTCCCCAGGGAAACAACCTGCAGGAACAACCAATCCAAGGTTTAGATAATTCACATCCTGTGATATGTGATTTAAGTAATATAAAGAAGTTGAACCCAAGTTAAGGAGAAATATATCCCACAAATGAAAGTAACAGCCAACAAACTGATGAAACCCCTTTGCTCACCAAAAACACCTGTGACAAACATGGTACATACCACAGGCAGGAGAAGACAGGAAAAAGGAAAATATTAAATTCTAGCCTAAAGACATTGACATAAACATATGAGAGGAAACAATAAAAAATGTACTTTCTATTTTTAGCTCTACTGGTTTTTATTAATCTTGTTTTTTCAATATAAGTAGTCTCTGACCCCTTTAAAAATGAGAGCTGTTCCAGACTTGATGGTGTCACCGTTCAGGTTTCCCCGCTCAGCACCATAGACCTCAGGCCAAAGGTCTGGATGCAAGTTACCATTGAAATCATCCTTCAGGACGGCCGGCAGAGGAATTACAGGAACACAGTATGGACCACCAAAGCCTCTGTCACACCTAGCAACAAAGTGGGAGGAAAAGGTGTTATCCGTCTGGCCTAAGTACAACACAGATCGTTCCTATGAAGCAGGTTAAACAGGTTGCTACTTACACACAATGACCTGCATCACAGATGCCATGGCCAGAGCACATCCAAGGGCATCCTGTAGCCAGCACCACATTATCAATAGCCCAAGAATCAACACCAGAGGCATAGCTGAATTGAATCCACCTGAACCGTGTCCTGGGAGAGCTAGAGCAAATAGAGGCAGAATTACAGAACTGTTTAGAGCAGCAGTAAGCACTAGTACCATCTTTTATTTCTGAACTAGAGCAGGGCTGTATTTGGAGAGATGGATGCTAGCATATCTGCCACATCCATTTACAACCATGTGATAGCACCAGGAGGCAGGCTGAACTCTCCTCTGGGTCAGAAGGGTGGAGGTGGCACATCCAGTAACATGCATTTTGATTTGCTGACTTCCATGACTAAGATGGCTAAAGATTGGGTGACAAGTAATACTGGGTGACAGCAAACACTTTTACATGAAAGGACGGGTCAGGGCATTGCTTCTTATTGTGCAAATGCTAGAAAAGCTTGGGTTAGCATTCCTGTTCTTGCTGTCACAGACAAGACTTCAGAATTCACTCATCTGAAGTTGTTACTTCATTAAGTTCCTGCAGTTCACATTATATCTGACGAACTGTTGTGAAGGGACATTTAAAATTCTGATGGTGTGACAGCACACATTTAATCATTCAAAAGACATGTAGGAAATTGCCACGATGGAGGATATTCGCTCAAATTAGATCAGCAAAATCTGTCTCATGCTAAGCAGCCAAAAGAGCAGTGCTCACTTGGTGGAGGGTGGGAGGTAGACTGTAATTCTCTTCCAGTTTTGGAATCTTTCTGAAGTGTAGACAGAGCTCTCTGTGTATTGCTGGCAGCCGATGGTTGGGGGAACGCACTCCTCTGTCACCAGGTGCCAGTCTCTTCCATTGTTTAGAGAGTACTGCAGGTGAATGCTGTGAGAATTGCTGTAGGGTTTGCTGCAACCCATGCTCAGCTCAAACTGCAAGAAAGTGGAGGCTGACACATGGAAGTCCCAGGTCTCAGCATAACGAGGTTTTCCTAAGAAAGGAGAGAAAGGCAACAGAAAATGTATCTTCTGCCTTTGGCTTCAGTATTGCCATTCAAAAGGGTTAGCTGTATTTTCACCTTTCGGCAGCCTTCTCTTCCCTGTAGGTTAGTCTAGACCTGAGTTTGTCTGTAATTTATAAACTAGACTCACACAGATGTAGCAGGGTTTGCTGACACATACCAATGTTTTCACTGAACATCAGAGCTGTATCCATAGACAGGCAGTCGATGTCTACTTGACCTCCTTGTATTCTGTACCAGCTTGCTTGCAAATCTACGGAGCCGTCAAATTTATCTTGGAAGCCAGTCTGAGAGCTGTCATTCATCCCTATGAGGACATCATCCAATGCCCACTGAGCTGAATGCTTCCCTGTAAAAAGCAGAACAGGCAGGTTAGAGGAATCTGAGTGATTGTTTTATGGCCATATTTTGTGTTAACCCAGTGAGCAGTGCTCAGCCATGTAGACTGAGAGCTGCTAGACAAGGCTAAAACATTGCTCAGAGATGAACTTGGACTCTAAAGCATGTTTCCATTTCAGATAATCATAGCTATTTCCCTCTTCATTTCTCAGGCTTCAGTGCCTTTGTCATCATATGCTCTTCTGTGTTTGAATGAGATACTCCCTGCGTCCCTAGATTGGGGATTTCCATTTTACGGGTCACAACCTTCCTGCTGTACTCCACAGCTAAATCAGACAGGCCTCTGTCTAGTTCCCAAAGTACTTTATGTATGGAAGATTACAGCACACACAGGAAAATACTGAAGGCCTTTGATACAGATGATATTCACAGGAATGATCTTCACCTTCTTCTTGCAAAACTGTCTTCTCTTGCTCTCCAGCCTACAGGTGTCTCAGCTCATGATCATCTCTGGCCCTTCATGTCAATTAATCTTTCTGCCATGCTGAAAACACCATCACACTGTGCAACTGTTGCCCTCACAGGAGAAGAATGAAAGTCTTGGTAATAAATTGTGAGCTCATAGTTATGTGCCAGGACTTTTGTCTTGCCACTCTGAGGAGCAAGAGTTACGGCTGACGAGGACATTCTGCACTGCATTATGGCTGAAGATGTGGGAAGTGGCTGAGTGGGTTTTGGAGTGCAGCAGAAGGCAAGGGAGCAGGGTGCTGGGACACCAGAATTGGCAGGGGATGGAGGTCCAGTTTTGGAATGTGTTATTAAGACAGTGAGACAGAAGCCACCAAGTAGGCAAAATCAAGGCCAAGTTCTGTCTCCTCTTCCAAAACAGAAACATAAAAACATAAAATGAGTAAGGAATTTTGCATCCCAGCTCACTCTACACTCAGGTAAATCCTCCAATCTTATTTAGGCTTTTCTGCGTATTTTTTTCCCCCTCCCCTCTTTGCTTTAAACTGAAAAAGTTCTGCTCTTCAGTCCACTCTTCTGGTTGGTGCTATAAAAGAAAATCACATCTGCAGGGTGACTGAGGAAAGCCTAAGTATGCTCTTCCAGCACCCATCTGCTTACCATGTTGCATCTGTGTCAAGCTGAGGTTTCTGCAGAGCATGCCCACACTGAGCAGCTTAATGAAGCTTTAGGATGGTGTCTTGCTTACCATGTTGTGGCTGCCACCAGCGGAAAGCGGTGGCAGGGGTCTTGGCCTCCCGAGGTAAGTCTATGGAGACTACCTGGGGTTCCAGGTATGACATGAAGTCCAGTTCCCGCAGCAAGTGCCAGGTGATCCCGTTGTCATTGGTGTATTGAACAACAAGCCCTGTGTTTAAAAGGAAGAAAGACAGCTAGTCTAAGTGCACAGAGCAAAGACGGGCAGCCTGCACTCAGAAACTGCCAACTCCTGTCCAGTACACCTGACTTTTGGCATCTCCCCTACCCGTTTTGTCATCTCCTGGTCTAGGACCATTTTGGTAGATGAAGTCCTATTGCACAGGTCATACGGGCTGAACAGCTGCCATATGTTCTCTTGCTTGTTTTCAGCAAACTAGCTAGACATTTTAGCTGCATTCTTAGACTTCCGCAATTCAGGTAAATCATACATGAGCTCAAGTTGGAAAGCAATTTTTTATTGGACCCACTGGTGTAATTGAGAAGCTGAACATGTTTCCAGGCACATAGCCCTTCTTCAAGCCAGAAACACAGGCTGCCCACTTTATCCTGAACTGGAATTTTATTCCTTTCACTTCAGACCTGAACAAAGCCCTTTGTACTCGTAACTTTACTTGTTTTCCAATAGTCTAATAAGAGACATTACACTTAGTCTTGTAAATGTTGTCTTTCTTAAACCAGCTTGGTCCCACCAGTTACTTCTACCATTAAGTTTGGTGGAAATCAGTATGAATTCAATGTGGGACAAAAAGAAATAGTTTTCTGCACCATTTATGAAAACTGTGAAGGTAATTGATTTATGTTAAAAATAAAACAATCTTTGATTTTATAAAGGCAGCAAAAGGCAAAAACACTGAAGAAGACTGAAAACACACACACACAAAAAATATTATTAAGAGGCCTTACCTTCATTCCTGGCTCTTGGTCTGTTGCAGGAGTTACCAACCGCCTTGCTTCCAATTTGTACATAAAATTGAACTAGCCTGTTAAACACATTGGGGTAGAAAAGAAGTGTGATCATGTTCTGATAGCACAAGATCAGTCAGGGTAACTGTCCTCTCTTAACTAAAGTGGTATTTGCAGTTAGGTCTTTATTCTGGGCTTATTGGTCAGGTAATGTTCCCAGTGAAATCAAGAATGGCCACAGTCAACAGTAGAGGACTGAAGACAGAAGAAGGCTCTGTGGTTTATTGACCCTGTGCCTAATAAATGGATGTTGGACTGAACAGCAGAATTTAGCAGTTCCTTCTTTCACACAAAGATGCAAAATCTCCTAGGCAAGCGAATCTACCCCTTACATCAGAATTTATATTGACCTCTTGTAATTGGAAATCAGTTTAAACTTTAATATCCCAGAGTTTTAATAACATTATCACATCCTCACAAAGCCACCAACTCCTTTTTGGCCCATAAATTCTTGATGTAAACAATTTTCAGTCAAGAGCACTCACAGAACATTTTGTGAAGCAGACCCTCTGAATGTGAACTTACACATTTTGATTTAACAGAATGTCCTCTTGTTCTCACACCATAAATGGGGGAAAATACGTTCCTGGGTTGCCTTTCCTGCAGCCTCCCCTGTAGTCATGTGCAGTTATCTCTATCACTTTCTACTGCAAACCACAACAACCTTTTCATTTATCTCTCTGCATGAAAGATTTTTCAAGTCCTTGATTTTTCTCATAATAGTTTTCTGCAGTCTTTCTAAAGCCACAGCATCCCTCTGAGACAGTGTCACTGGTTTTATTGACAGAACCTTGGATTAGCTTGGAACATCCCTATTAAACTAGACATGAATTAGTAATTATCCCATCATTATGATCCAAAATACTCTGGTTTTTTGTTTTGTTTTGTTTTTTTCCTAATATACAATGATGCCATGATGTCCTTGCTGCCCTGGTATTTTCAGCTGTGGTCTGTGGTGCCAGAGTAGGTAACTGTTCCTCTCAGAGGCATACTATTTTGCTATACAACAGCAATTACTTTCAATTAATGTCCTGCTGCTCACTCACCAAATTTCACTGCATGTTGCTGGCATTTATTTGAGACTTACCTGGTCATAACTAGGCATTTAAATGACCAAAAATGCCATCATCCCCTCATTTATGCCTTCTTCACAAGCTGTCTGCATTGCATGCCCAATATAATGCCTGAACAGAGCAGGGAACCCAGACTCGTCCCCATGCTGAGATCTGCACGCTGCAGTTTGGTGATGCCATTTGCTTTCTTGTCACCTGGCCAGTTTCTGACTTAGGGTGATGCCTGCCTGCTGTGTTATGGCTACTGGAGTACTAATGTGGCAATTTTGGGGAAGCAACTGCCTGTCATTTGGTGAAGCACACAGAGTAAGATGGGATCACTCCTAAACAGGGGTTTTGGGAGACAAAAGAAAACAAAATTGAGGAAACCAGGCTTCATTAATTCTACTGCTTGTGGGTAACTTCTCTATTTAAAGTGCTGATTTTGAGCTGTAATTTTTCCTCTGTGCAAAGAAGCAAGGTTTGAGTTGTCACTCAATTCCCCACAAGGATAGCTCTCTTTGCTTTACGGGATTTGGTCCCAATTTGCACTGACACAGACCAACCACAAACTATAGCCAGAGCCAGTGCAATACAGACAAAACTCCAGTTTCCCTCAGCTGCTGCTACATACACTGTGTCATGATTCTAAACATCACCACGAAACACTTCTGCTGTTGAAACTGACATCCCCTGTCTGAAATGTTTTCTATATCCATGGGATCAGAAGAAGCCAGAACATGATCATCAATCTCCTTTATATTATAGCCCCATAGGTAGCTCCAGAACAGACAAGCTCACAGTATTGGATTATTTAGCTAGGTGGGTACTATTGTTTGTTGTAGCTCTGTTGTCTCAACAGGCAATAAAATACCAGACAGCAGTCCCAGCAGTAGAAAAGATTTACAGTCCTATGACGAAATTGTCTTTTTTATTTGCCAAGTGTGAGTATCTGTAAAAAGCAAAAAACGAAACAAAAAAAAACCCCAAAACAGCACAAAAAAACCCCAAACCCAAAAAACAAACCAAAACAATCTCTCAAAAACCAAACAACAAATACCAATAAACCCTCTCCCAAAAAAACCCCACAAAACCCCCAGATCAAATCCCTTTGTGCAGAAGAGGGCATCGGCCCATCCGATCTGTAAGAGGTTGACACAGGACAGCTTTCTGGCATGGTTGCACAGTCATTAGCAATGGGGGTCTGCAACAGGGACAGGAGCCAAGCCAGCTATCAAGCCAGATGCCACCACTTTGAAATATAAATACATAGATTACAAATGCCACGTTTTTTATCTAGCTGCCAGGTACACACTGTGTGCAAATGCTGTCACTGAAGAGGTAGTGAAGAGTGTCACAAGGAACAGGCCCTCTGAATAGGAGACAGTAGCTCATCAGTAACCAAAGTGCATCAAAGTATGGAATTGTCAATCAGAAGCGTGAGAATACCACTGGGAAAATTGTGCCTTTGGCGAACTGGGCCACGCAAATGAGAAGGGACGGAGAGGCTTCAGGGGTTTCCCAAAGTGGAAGCAAAAAAATGGCCTGGGTGAAACTAATTTTGATATGTGCAGCTCTCTTAGTGTCATAGGACATTCTCCTCATGTCTGTCAAAACAAATGCAGTCAGTAACGTAATGCAATGAGGAGATGACAGGCCAGAAAAAGCTGAGATTACGACAGCGCTTCATGCGCGTGCTAAACATCGAGCACTGCTTTACAAGCCTTGGCTCCAGGGAGCCAGCTCTAGTTTTCAGTGCTCCTAGCATGGCTCCTGAGTTTGGCAGTGTGCTGCTGAGCTGCTTCCTTGAGCAGCACCACACACCTTGGGCTGGTGGTTCTTTGGCACATGACAAACCTGGGGCACTGACCTCCCACAGATCCCACTCCTCTGGAAAGGGAAGGGCAAAGGGGAAAGGAGTCTTTGTACATCATATGAAAAAAGAACAACTCTTTGCATTCTGATATAGAATGCACACTTTACATTCAAAAAGCTGTAACTGAAGCAAGACGACTGGCAATATGCATAGGCAAATATGCACAAATTCCAAATGAAAATGAAACTTTAATGTCTTGCAATATTTTTCAATTTTTAGCTCTTCCATGCCTGATTTAATGAAAGGAGATCTTAAAAGGCCTGGGTAAACACTATTAACCTGAAAAATAAGCAGCTTAAAAATCTACTGCAGGAGTTCAGCCTTTCTATTCACAACCCTCAATCCACGTATCTAATGGTATGTCTTTTCAACATGTATTTTCCTGCTGTTTACTGTATCACCAAAACTCCCTCTCCAAACCCCCCTGCCCCCCATATTAAAAGATAACTGTGCAGGGCCTAAGATGACCCCCAACAAGATAACCTAATTCTATGCAAGGCATTACTGAATGCAAAAAGCAATAAAAAAAATGGGAGAAAGTCCTTCCCTCTAATCTCCTCTTTCAAGTGACATTAATTTGAGTTTGAATAATGGAAAAAAGAATTCTAAGCTGAGGAATTGTGTTCTTTTTTTGGGTATGGGGCTTTCAGTTAACCCCTCACACTATTACAAACAGTCTGCCTTTGCTTCTAGTAAAAACAACCAGTTAATTTTACAGATGGTCCCAGGGGGATGCATCTGTTCTAAGGAAGATGTCTGAAGCTTAATCTGAGTTTTATGTGGCCCATCCGAATTGTCTTATAATTAATGAAAAAAACCCCGTGCTTCCAGAAGACAAAGCACTGGTTGCTAGATGCAGTTTTAGGCTGTTGTATTGCCCTTTTGAAGCATCTATTATCTCCTCTGAATATTAGAGCAGTCTGGGGTAATTGCTGCATCCTAAGGAGTGTTCTGGTCAAGCGGCATGAAGTGGATACTGGCCCTGAGCACACATGGCTGAAGAAAGTGAAAAACCAGTATTAGTTCCACTGGTGTTTGACTTAACCATTTTGTTTGTTCTGTCTAGAAAACAGCCCAGGGATGTGGCATCAAGCTCGAATTGTTCAAGGAAGTTAAACTGCTCATCACTGTGCTGCTTATAAAAAAGGTGAATGTTGATTTTTTTTGGACAAATGATCAGTTGCTGCAGGAGAGCAGCTCACATGGTGAACACATGCTCAGAAGAGAGATCTTACTTGCCCTTATTAGATGTCTCTCTGGCCAGTTACATTGTTGGGACAGTGTTGAGACAGCAGAGGACAATGTTCTTGTGCAAAACAGAAATAGTGATAGATTAAAAAGGCCAAGAAAGAGCACTGCTCAGTATTTTAAGACTTCTGGCTTTTTAAATGGTTCATTCTCTGCAAAAAAAGAAAGCTACAAATATGAATATCTGGCATTAGAATTGGTTTCCAAGTACCCTTAAAGCTAAAGGAAATCCTTTTTTTTTTTTTTTTTTTTTTTTAAGTATTTCCTCAGGAAAGAAGGAATAACTCAAAACCATGTTTGCATGCAGACTTTTTGATGATGTAGTGTGCTTCACAGAATTAACAGAACAGAAGTGCTCAGATCTTCCCAGAGTTAAAATGCAAACATGAACTTGACCAAAGCATATTTGTCAAGCAATTAATTTAATGTAATTATTAATTTACCCAATTACACAAATAATTCACTTATTTGTCAGACACACAGATGACAGAGGAAAGGAAGCTAGTGCTATGCTGCTTGGTGCCAAGGAGCAGCTAAGGATCTCCCCAAAGCTGCAGCACGCCTAGGGAGCTGAGGAGCCAGTCTTTACTGAGTCACAGCAAACCAAATCATGTGGCAAATGAAGGCATCACCTGCTCCTGGAGCAGCCTTTGTCAGCAGTGAGCCAACTGATAAAATCGCAGGGTGGGCAAGGTTTCAGGTGTGTGATCCCTCAGGAGACTAGACAAAGCAGCAACAAACTCCGGGCTAAATAACGGTTAGAATTAATGGCCCTTTGTTCAGATTAATTACATTAATCAATTGAGAGAAAAAGGCTAATTGCTACCAGCAGCGCAGGATTCAGTGGCAGCGGGGAGAGAGATGAAGGCTTGTTAGCCTCTTGGCTACACAGAAACAATTCACATCCTGGTTTTTAACACTTCTGACAAGTGGGCTAATTCACAACATCTGGCAAGACAGTAGGGGACAGAGAGTTTTCTGTCCAGCTATGGGCAGAGGCTTGTATTTAGTGTGTTCTCAAGACCATGTCTGCTGCCTGTTCATCTAGAATAGAGTGCAACACATCTGCTTGTAAGGATAAATATTTTCTTTTTTGATGCTGCTATTCTGGTGTTCCTAATCTAAATATTCTCTCTCAAGGAGAGAATACATCAGAATAAGCAACTAAAGAATTTCTCTGCCAAGAATATTTCTTGTACATATTGTGATTACCAGAAGAACATTTCCCACCCTCTCACGTCTACACTTGCAGTAGCAGAGAGAAAAGAACACAAATACACAGATGATTGTGAGAAGCAGTCCTGAGGACTGACCTGATGTTTGTGGTGTCCAGGGATACAGTCCTCGCCTCCCTTTTGCCAGGTCCATTGAAGTACAGAGATTTTCCATCACTGAGCACACCACAGCCTGTCCCAACTTGCCCTCCTGTTATCTTGTACCAGAGAGGGCTTAGCTTCCTCTCAAACCTGTCGAACATCTCACTGTGGTTAGGTACATTAGACACACAGGTTCCATGTGATGCTTCAAGAAAAAAAAATAAAAGGGGAGATGCTTTGATGAAACTGAACAGAGTAAAGGTCACAGACAGTACACGGGCAGCTGGTTCTGTTGCATCCACATGTGACAAAGCATTGCACTTCTCTGCAGCAGCATGGCAGCATTTTAAAGCAGCTTTGCAGACTTTCACAGGCAGAATAAGCCCCATGCCTCAGAATTTTAAGATGGCTTATTTCACTTGGTGAAAAGCAGCCATGCTTTGTGTTGATTAGGCTTTTTATGTACACAAAAAATATTATCTTTTTGTGGACTTTTAAACAAAGTGAACAAAAGACGTTGGCTTATTGCTTTGCTGCTGTGGATGGCTGAAAAGAGTGCAGCATGCAACTAGATGTGTCAATCACTGGATTCTTTCTCACTGAATTTAGGTGGGAGGATTTTTGCGTTTCAGCATAAAAGCCCCTGGAACCAAAAGTGAGCAGAATTTTCCACAGAAGGGCCTATCAAAACATATGTTCCCTCCTGGTCCTGTGCCATCTGATGGCCAGGGCATTCAAAAACAGCAGCAAATCTTTTGAAGATGATCCAAAGGCTTTTAAGCAGACTTTTTAGTTGATAACACTTTATTTTGTTTTCCCTTTTAACACTCGTCCCTTCCCACTCCTACAGCTAGTGATGTTCAAAGATTGTGGCTGCCAGAAACATCACCGGTGTCTGCTGCCTTCAGCTGCTCTGTGTTGCTTGTGCTGAATATTATTTAACAAACTGAAAAGATTCTTGCTGGCAGCCCATGAAATCCACGTCACCACATATTTATCTGGAATATCGGGGAGGAAAAACAAGATGCCAGCTTTACAGCCTTAACTCAGCCAAAGCTCCCCACAATCCCACCTCAAAAGGGTTGTTTTACCTGTGTATCCCAAGTCACAGAAGCAGACCCCTGAGACACAGTCCCCATGACCACTGCAGTAGTTGGGGCAAGGCTCAGAGATGTAGACGCCATCTAAGCCAAAGGCAGGCACACTCTTGTGGGAGCTGCTCTCCTGGATCCAGCGGAACCGAGTCTTGCTGCAGGGGAACAGCCAGGAAGGGCACAGCATTACTATTCTCAGCTTCAGCGTCTACTGCTTCTTGTTAAAGACTAAAATGAGCTTTCCCTAAATTAGTCATTTGCAAACAAGATGCAAATGAATGCCTAGAAAATATTCCTGACATCCTGCATTTTGTGGAACTTTACTTCAGGAGATTTTATTCCAGATTTTCGGATGTATTTTGACTTTCTCTGTTTCTCTACCCCATACCCACCATTGCAATGTAAAGAACAGATACATATTTTTATCAACAAGAGTTAATTAGACACCAAAGATGCCTCTCACTACTCAGTTCAACCTGAGTTGCTATGTACATATTAAAGTCCCAGAGCTGCGTTTTTTACAGCACTTGTGAAAAGAACTCAGCAGTGGCAGTGATTATTTAATTTTGAATAAAACACCTTCAAGTCATTTGGCTACAAGAAAGGCCATCTACTTTCAAAAAGTAACGACAAATGTAATGTTCTAAATGGATAGAAATACCAAGTTCTTGGTCCTGAATGACAACAGGAAATTCCTGGAGAACAGTGATCTAATACTTAACTTGCAGAACTGACACTACTCCAGGAACTTAACTGAGCCTACGCTAGGGTAATCCAGCCAACCCACTCCACAGGAGATCTGTTGAAGAAGAAATATTTTGGTTGTTAATTTTCAGTCTTCAACTTTTAGCTGAATCATTTTATAGGAGCTCCAAAGAGGGGAATATATTTAAAATCTCAGTGATACACCAGTGGATTAACTAAGATTCTCCTTGCCAATCTGCCTAAAATATAATAAATCTGTTTAATTTTTTTTTTCCCTACACAACAGATTTTGTTTGGCAGTGATCACAGTGCCAGTGCTCTGTACCAACTGATGAAATGGGATGCTCTCCAGATAACCCATCTCATAAACCATGATTTCCAAAGTGGCCCACAACAATGTCAGTTTTCAATACACTGAGGCCCTCCTTGTGCTCACAATACTTATATTTATAATACAGTGACATGAGCTTCTTATTTCTGATCACATTACTGAACATAATGCCAAACAGATTGCTGCTATTGATTCTGCAGTGCTTGTTTTGGGTAAATCGCATCAACTGGTGTCAGATCTGTGCAATTTGGCACCTGCTTTTATTGGCTAATTACTGAAGAAAAGACAAACTTGTTACAGTACATGTTGCTATTTCAGCTCCTTGCAGCAAAGGCACCCGCTCCCCTGCTACACAACATGTCACTACTCAAAGATCTGTGCAGGGACCTGAGGAGTCTGCGACAGGAGGATCAGGTTGAAACCCAGAGGCATCACGGAGTTGCTTCCTGCGGGGCAAGAGGCAGGGGGCAGTGGGCGTACATGGCCAGGGGCTGAGGGGATGTCTGTTGGCTGCATGGGCAGCGCTTGGCACAGGCAGCAGATAGACCAGGGCAGATTACTGATGGGGTAAAATCGAGCAAAGGGAATGAGGAATTTCAGCTAAACCCTGAGAAAAGCCTCCTGATTTGCAGGCTTATTTGCATCTTCCACTATTTGCATCTCTATTAACACAATGCCGAGGATTCATTTGCAGATAGGCACACCTACCATTCCTCTCTCCTTTGACTTTTGCTGTTTCAGATGCCTTCAATGACACGGCACACAATGCAGCAGCTCAAATAGCCTTCTAAGGTTTCTCTGCCCAGTGGTAAACCAAAATTAATCAGCTTATTCGATTCAGTTTGGCTTATTTGATTCAAGGGACTTACCACTTTCTTGCTTGTGCCTCTGCCCTAACTGATGTGTCAAGATGTACAACTAAAATGTACAATTGATGTACAGCTAAAATGTTCTGGGTCCCTTGTTGCCTTGTAACTTACTTTTATAGACAATTATGACACCTCTAAACCAGGAATTTTCTCCTTAGTTTGGAGAGTACATAGATTATTCTCAGATCTGCCGATTTTTAACACTGCTTTTGTTTGCAGCTTGTGTCTTTTTCCTGAAGTAGCATCGAAGAAGAGGCAGCTAATCCACAGGCACCACTGGCATCACTGCTTTATGATGTACAGTACCTGGCTGCAAGTGACCGGGGGATGACAATGGTAATCCTAGTCCAGTCTTCAAAGTCTCCTGTGTGATACACACTGGGCTCGCTCAGCTCCCGTGAGCTCCCCTCACACCCCTTTGTGCCTGGAGATGCAGGGTAGCAGCCCTCCTTCACCAGTGACCAGAAGAGCCCAGCATCATGTGAATATTGAAGGAGAACTGGAGCAGAGCTGCTGTACTGGTTAGTGCAGCCGATGTTCAGCTGCAAGAAAGCAGAGCATTGGATATGAGCTAAAGAAACCTTTACTGTTATTGGTATTTATTGCCTGCAAATCACCTCTGGTGTTCTGGTCTGAGAGGCTTAGTGCTCTGACACTTGCTCTGAATCCTGCCTAGAGTCTGTTTTCTCCATCTATATGCCGCTTCTCAGTACAGATTCCCATTCTCATTGAGGCTGATGGGTTGAGCACACTGAAATATGGCAAGAACTTTTCAATGGTTCTGTTGGATAGCAGGCCACAATCAGCAGGCTGTGCAGAAGCACCTATTTGCCCAGGAGGAATGAGAAGAGCTAGATCCTCTAACAATCATCTCATCTGCACTCCAGCCAATATGCCCAGAGAATAAGGCTGACTCTGAGCTCCCTTACCACCCTGGGCCATGAACTTGGACCGGAGTTTAGTCACTGGCTTCACAGGAATGATGTATGACAGTTGCCACTGCAGTCTGGGCCCCCAGAATAGAGCAAAATTGGATGAAGTAGAAAAATGCATATTAAAATGTCACGCAAGAATGCAACTAAGACAAAAATCAGCTGTTGGCTTAAAGTTTTAATTTTCATTTTTTCAAGCTATCAGAAAAATATTAGTTTTCATTATTTCACTGCAGAAATTCTACTTGAACTGTAGAATGCAAAACGTAAAACAAAATAACTCATGTAAAATGGAATAATTTTGACAAATTACTGTATTTGAATTTATCCATGCAAAACTATTCCAGGCAGTGTTTTAAGATGGAAATTTCACCGTGCCAGGAAAGCCTTTAACCATGTGCTTAAAAGTAGAGCATTCAAAGAGCACCACCACACTGATGTCCAGGCCAGTTTCAAAGCTGTCAAAAATGGCCCAGATTGGGGCCTTGAATAACAGACTTCATGAAGAACTTACTATTCTCTGGTACGTTTTGTTTATTTTGCATATTTATGTTACATTGCCAAGTGTTTCAGTGATAGAAGGTGGATGAAATACTTCAAAGTATTACTTTCTTAGCCTAAATCTTTGAGATGATGTTGATCATCAAACCGACAGACTTGGCCACTGAAGGGAAGTGGTGAGGAGGCAAACGGAATCTTCTCCAGACTACTTGGTATTTATATACTGAAACATGCTTGTGTTTAAGACAGCTTAAAATACAAAACTACAAGCAACACTCAGCAATTGTCCTGCAATCTCCCAGTTTGGATAGCGTTTCATTAGCAAAACTTTTAGAGGAAATGAGATTATCTTACGAATCCCACTATTTCTAACTAACTCTCCTATTTATAGAACTCTGGGAATTACATTTGAAAAGCTGCCTGTAAACATCTGATCTCTTTTAATAATTCCACTTGTAAATTATTCAGTGTCTGTATCCACCAATTATGTAAGGACCATGTATTTGTGGTGAGCTCATTAAAATTGCATTGCAACCAACCTCCAGAATTCACTGATGGGATTTCATTATAAACTCAATAAAATTTTGATTAGGGTTCAGCAACAAGAGCTTGTCAAAGCAAATACACTTTATTTGGAGCCAAATTTCTGATGTGTTGTCAGACCATTGAAATTTTTGCAAGGCCTTTAAAGAAAAGAATGCTAATTGAAGTCTATATTCATTGATATAATAAAAGGAAATTATATGACAAATCCACACTGGAGTCCAGAGCAGCTTGTAAGGCCTTAAATAGTCTAAAATACAAAAAGTGTACACAAAACACATTAAAACTTTTGTAGTCAAAGACCCCCAGATGGCAGAAATCCTTCTTCCCTTGACAGTGCAGCAACATCTCCTAGTACTGACTTGAATCTAGTGACAGTTCATCTTATTTCTGAAACATGCTGAAGAACAACCATCTTTGATGCTTCTCCAGGCGGGTGAAAAGCTCTCCTGCACCAAGGTGTTGGCTGTACTTTTAGAGTGGCATAGCATTTTATGCTGCAGGGATTCATACTTGTGCTCATCGTTCTACACAGCACTGTAATTTATCACCTTGCTCTCACCTGTGGCTCCAGAGACACCTTGCAGGTATTAACTAAGGGCTGTTTCACTGATGTTCTGTAGGGACATACTGAAGGAATCATACCTTGAACTGCAGGACATATCCAGGCTTCAGAGTTAAATCTCGAGTCACTGCAAATCGGTCTCCATCTGATTTACCAAAGAGCATGGCAGAGGGGGTGGCAGAGCAGAAACTTTCATTTTTGGTCATCCCTTCATTGGCCAGCATTAACCACACGCTCATCTGGTTCATAGGGTAATCAAATGCTGGCTTTTCATAGAAGTTCTGTTAGGATTGAAAAGGAAAGCAACAACAAATACTAGCATCTTGCAGGGTAACTTAGCGATAATTCCAAAGATTATAAACTCTCCAATTCTGCAATTTGTCTTTCCTGTCACTCTCAAAAACTGGTAATTTCCACAATTTCTGTTTCGAATTTTTAAGGAGATACATCCTTGCATCCTCTGTCACAAAGACTGGGAGTCTGAGGGGTTTGTGATAAGGCCCAGGCTCTGTGTGATTCTCACACAGAGAAACAGAGCTGCAAACACTAGAGCCTTTTCTTTCAACAGATCAAATATTTTCAGGGTAAACTTTCCTGTTTTGTGGGGAAACCCCCAGCCTGCTCTCGCTTATTACCTGTGGTAAAGTGGGATTAACAACGGGAATGACGTGCTTCTGCTTCTCTGACAAGATGATGATGTCATCAATGGCCCACTGGTCGTAGCCTTCCCCCGAGAACACAGGCTGCCACCAGCGAAACATGGTGCAAGGTGTCTTGGCTGCAGCTGGCAGCTCCAGGTAGACAAATCTGAAGACGATAAATTCAGCAGAACTTTAGGAACATGGTTTGAAGAGAAACAGGAGAAATACCACTGAAGAGGGAAACGAGGCGAAAGAGGGAAAGCCAATATCTGTCTTGTGTACAGACATCCTGAGAAATCTTCTGCTGATCCAGATACCTATTTGCACACTGCACATGAAGAAACTTTCTTTGTCCTTCTTGTCTGTGGAGAATAGAAACTCTTTAAGACAACGGCTTTTTTTCGCTCTCCATTACAGTATTGCCTACCACAATGAGGAGCTGATTTGAAGTCTTCAGCTTTGAGTTAAACCGTTCAGCTGAGCATGTTCAGCAAGTCTTCTGGTGCCAGCAAGTAATACTGAAATGTGCTGGCAAAATTAATTTCTTATTCTCTTCTGCTGGTTGGGTCTATTTGTAGACAAAATGATCTTTCTACTGCAGTGCAATAGATTGTGCATCAGAGTTTTCTGCTGTGGGTAAAAATTATTTCAGCCCTCCTCTATGAATCCTTATAACTTCAGAACCTCTCAGATAGTTTGCTTTATGTTTGAGTTAGGAAACACCTTACAAAATGGTGGTAAATAAAAGTCAAAATTTCAAACCTAGTCACACATATGCTAAAAACTACAGCAATTAGTTACCTGTGCAGTATTTCAGACACCTTACATGTGCACTTATGTCTCTTTTGGTACTCTTTGTACCATCTGTTCTTTTGTACCATGGACACTGCTTCCCTATCTGGTTAGGCAGAGAGAGGTGGCAGAGCTGGTCAGGGTTACAGGGACCCTTCTTTACCAGAGGTTTCCCAGGTTTATGTGTTGAAAAGTAAGATCTGGACTGCATCTGAAGCAACAGAAAAAGAAATACTCGTAGCTGTATTCAGTAAGGACTCTTGGTTGCTCAGATCACTCTTGATTTCTCAGAGGGGTAAATGTTTTGTTTATAAATAATCTATTGGATAGTTCAGTGATGAAGGTGTAGCTTCTTTGCTGGATGCATCCTGCAATTTCAATAAAGCAGAGGCTAACCCACCCACCTAGTGGATGAATGGAAGGTGGTTGGTCTAGTTTGTCTGGATTTTAGTAAGGCTTTTGATACTGTCCCTCACAGCATCTTTACAGACAGTTTGGCCACCTGTGGGATAAGCAGGTTCATGATATGCAGTTCAGGATGCCACAATTTAAGAAGGATGTGAATGTTCTTGCATGCATCCAGTGAAGGGCAACAAAGCTTGTGAAGGGGCTGGAAAGAATGACCTATGAAGAATGGCTGAAGACTTTGGACTTTGAGGAAAAGAGGCTGATGGGTGACCTCATAATTCTCTACAGCTTCCTGAGGAGGGGAAGCAGAGAGAGAGGTGCTGAGCTCTTCTCTGGTATCTAGTGATAGGATGCAGGAGAATGGTTCAAGATTGTGTTAGAGGAGCTTTTGACTGGACATTAGGAAGCATTTAATCAACAAGTGGTTGGTCAGACACTGAACAGGCTTCCTAGAGAGCTGGCCCGTACCTCAAACTCTATCAGTGTTTAAGAGGCATTTGGACTAGATCATTGTAGGTCCCTTCCAACTGAAATATTATTCTAATCTAGTCTAATCCAGTGGGTTTATACTTTCAAATGTCTAGACTACCTTCAGAAAAAGGCAGTTTGCTGAGTTCCATAAGTCCTTCTGAAAACGTCATTGCAAGGCAAGGTGATGTGATGGGAAGGTAAAACTGTTTGTGTATTGAAAAACATCAGCTGCAGGTGACAGAAACAATGTTAATGTCTATGCAGGCAAATGCAATATAAATGTGCACTGACAATCTACTCTACAGCCAATCTGAAATGCTGAACATACTTCCTTCTTAGTTTAAAAGAGATTTTGTTATATGTGACACTAGTATATGTTCAGAGGGTCAGAGGAAATGGCATGTTTCTACACCTCTTTGGGGCAAATTCTGTATTTGTGCTAATTATTTGCTGATATTAGCATTTTAGTCATGGTTCATGTGAGAGGTGGTTGGAAAACTCATATTTTACTTCATTTTTTTAAGGTCTTCCATTAGGTTTTTCTTTCCTAGTGATAGGAGCTTACGGTCGCAGCCTGGAAAACTTTCCAAATAATGAAGGCTTCTAAGCATTGTAACTTGAAATTACTATTTGTGTTTTCATAAACTGAGAAACAGGGTTTTAAAAAGATTTGACAGAGCATGGATTGAATTTAGGCCAAACTTATACCTGGGTTTGCTGAAGTCAGAGAAATACATTTCTGCTAGAAGGTGCCAGTTGATGCCACCATTGTTGCTGTACTGCAGCAGCACACCCTCCTCTCTGCTGTCTGGTCTGTTGCATGAAGAGCTGTCTCCTCCTATCTGGATGTAAAATTGGACAAAATCCACCCAGGTCGTGTCCAAATCCCAGCTTACCAACTGTCTTTTTCCAGCCTACAACACAAAGGACAGAAGTGCAATGCTGATATTAAATATAATACTTTCACTGGGAACAGACATACTTAACACCAGTTATTACTGCACAGGAAACTAGACAACAAGGATAACACTGAATTTTCTGTTAACTTGACATTTTTTTATGTTTCCCAAAATCACAGAATGATAGGGGATGAAAGGGACCTCTGGAGATCATCCTAGTCCAACCCCCCTGCCAGAGTAGGTTCACCTAAAGCAGGTTGCACGGGACATCACCCAGTCAGGTTTTGAATGATTTCAGAGATGGAGACTCCACCATCTCTCTGGGAACCATGTTTCAGTGCTCCATCACCCTCAAATAAAAGGGCTTCCTCCTCATGTTCAAGTCTGTGCCCATTACCTCTTGTTCTGTCACTGGGCACCATTGAAAAAAGTTGGCCCCATCCTCCTGACACTCAGCCTTTAAGTATTTATAAGCACTGATTGCATCTCAGTCTTCTCTCCAGGCTAAAGAGCCCTAAGTCACAGAATGTCAGGGGCTGGAAGGAATCTTGAAAGATCATCCAGTCCAACCTCCCTGCCAGAGCAGGATCACCTATACCAGATCACACAGGGATGTGTCCAGGCGGGTTTTGAATATCTCCAGAGAGGGAGACTCCCTCACAGGGAAAAAATTCCTCCTCATGTTTAAAGAAAACTTCCTATGCCTTAGTTTCCACCCATTGCCCCTTGTCCTGCCACTGGGCATCACTGAGAAAAGCCTGTCTCCATCCTTTTGGCACTCACCTTTTACATATTTATATGATGAGGTCACCCCTCATTCTCCTCCAAGCTAAAGAGCTCCAGCTTCCTCAGTCTCTCCTTGTAGGAGAGATGTTCTAGTCCCCTAATCATCCTCATAGCCTTTTGCTGTTTGCTTGATCTTCTTGAGACAGAGAACCCAGACCTGGACACAGTACTCCAGAAGAGCCCTCACCAGGGCAGAGAAGAGGCAGAGGATAACCTGACCTGCTTGCCACAGGCTTCTTCAAGCACACCAAGATGCCATTGGTCTTCCTGACCACAAGGGCATATTGCTTGCACATCGACAACCTTTAAGATGGTGCTGCATGATATGAAGCTGCCAAAGGCAAGGCAGGACACAGGGAAAGGACAATGTCCCCACAGAGGTGACCCTCATGCCCCGTGCCTGTCACTGCCCTGCCCCAGCACGGTGTAATGCTGTCACAAGCTTTTCCAAGTAAGGCAAAGATGGAGGGAGAATGCAGAGAGCATGTCCCTGCAGTCATCAAAGAAGCAGCTGCAACAAGGCAATGCCCTGCAGAATGGAGAACTGGCAACAGAGCTCCTGTTTCTAATTCTCTGAAAATACATAGGCTGTAAGGGACACAAGGCTCATCTGGTTCAACCTTTCTAGGTGATAGTGGAGTTGAAAGGAGCTGGCCCAGCACCCTGTCAGGCTGAGTCTTCAAATTGTCCAATGTAAGGGACTCCACTGCTTCCTCTAGGAGATTAATCCAGTGTCCAACTGTTCTCATGAGGAAGCATTTTCTTCTGAAGTGCAATGGGAATCTCACCCACAGTAACTTCTCCCCATCACCTCCTGTCTTTCTCCATCCTCTTAGTAGCCACTCTTTATGCACTGGTCCATGGCAATAAGGTCTCCCCTAAGCCTTTCTTCTAAAGGCTGACCAAACCCAGCGCTCAGCCTAGGTTCCTGTCCATGTCCAAGCATACAAAAGGTATCAGAAAAGAAACCTTGGGCTAAGTTATAACATGATCCCTGTGTTTTAAGTAATAATTCTATTTTTATCTGTCTGCCTTGTACAGTCATGATCCTTTTGACAGATTTCCAGACAAATTTGAGACAAGCAAATTATCTAGCTGGACACAAGTAACAAAATTTATGAGCTGAGAATTAAAAGATCAGGGGGGTTAATTTTTTATTTTTTTTTTTTTTTTTAATTTAGAAAGATGATAGATGAATTTAAATCCTGTTCCATTTACAAACTCCCCCTTCTTTCTACCCAGTTCAGGCACAGATTGATGTCCATTGCTTTCTTTCTCAGAACATTTCGCTTTGCCTGTGTTACAGCCTGAGTCCATAGCTCATTTGTAGACTCAAGTAGGCTACATCACACAGCCAGACTGATTTCTGGAAGCTGAATGCTTGTGCAGTTGAAATTCTGTTAACTTACATCTCTGATGAAAACCAAAAGCTGTGAAGAATCCCTTGGCCCTCAAAAACCTCACTTACAATAAGGTCATATTGATTTGGTCTTGAATTATGCCTGCTGCTTTGTTTTATTTGGTGTTTTATCCCCAACTGAGCAACATCCTTCTGGATGGTGCCATGCAAGTAAAATGGATTCAGTGCAGGGTGCAGCCCTGAGCTTCCTCACATGACTAATACTGGTCAAGGGGACACTGATAATATCTTGGTAGTTTGCTTTCACATCTTCATCTGGAGACCCAGGGAAATTTGAAATTATCACCAAGTGAACTAATAATGGAAACTAAAGGTGCATGGGCAGCTGTGTCTTGGCTGCCTCAGGATACCCAATGTATTAACCTGCTCTGCTATTCTAGATAGGTCTGCCATCTCTACAGCTCACAGAAGCTCTGTCTGCCAAAGGGTTAACCACAGAGTCAGGTTAATCGGGAAAGGATGACACAGGAACTGTAAGGGCTAATTGCAAGAGCTCTGCATTGTGAACACACCTAGGACTGACTAAAACGAGTTGCAAACCCAAAGACAGAGTGTGCAAAACAAAGCCATCATTAATTCTGGTAGCATTAATTGACAATAACAGTAAACAGTAGTGTCCCGGCATAGAATGACGGAGCACCCCAGAAATTAATCCAATTCCTGGGCTCTCTCCTCCCTCTACTGTTAAAAGGTTTGGTAGGGGGTGAAGGGTGGGGCATCCCAGGTGGCCTTGGGACTCAGGGTGGGAACCTCGAGATGCCCATATACGTCGAACCTCGAATCAATTGGCCGGCCGGGAAATGTTGGACGCCTGATGGACAGCTTCGTTCGCCCTGCAGGGTACTTAAACGGGTCAGCAGCCATTTTTCTCTCTCTTCTTCCCGCTCTCGTTCGTTCACCGCCACCCACGCAGCAACTGGGAGAAGCCCCAGCCACGTGCACGGCAGCAGGCACCAGGCAACTCGCAGCTCTCCTAGGCGGCAAGGCTGACCCTTTCTCCCTATTTCTAATCCCTCCTTCTGTTTTCCTTAAATCGGTCTCCCTCCTTCCGCGGTTTTCCCCCCCTCGGTTCGGGACGGGGCGTGTTTCCCCCCCTTTGCCTCGCGTTTCCGCGGATGCTCATAGGCGCGATCGGGATTTGTCTCGCGTGTAAGCTCTCTGTTTTCCCCTGTCCTGGTTGTTAAACGTTTATACCTGACGTTTAAGCGATATTCGTGTCTTTTTCTGTCGATCGAAACCCAAAGAACCGGTGAGGGGGGTGCCAAGACCCCCTCCTTCCACGGGATACTGTGTTTCGTTAACTCATTCCCGTGACAAGTAGACATTCAAATTAAAAGTGTCTGTTTATGCAAAGGAAAAGAAATGCAGCCTGTGCATATGAGCCTCCAAAACAATACAGAACTGCTGGGCAAGTGTTAAAATACTTTTTGTTAATTATCTACCAGCTTGGCCACTTGATGCCTTGAAAAAGATCTGAACAGAAATTAAATAAACCACCTTCTGTTGATGGCATGCAGGCTGCTACTAAAGAAATGAATGATAACCTAACCCTTGGAGATCAATAGAAAGCAGCCAAGAATTTCTAAATTAGTTTTTCACTCCTCCTTAGCAGAAATCAGCAGAAAGATCATAGCAGGTTAATTCTAGCAAACTACTTTTGAGAAACTTGGCATAAGGAACTGAGCCAGAAGGAAAAAAAACATCTAACAGAGAAGACAATTACATAAAAAAATCCAATTATCACAATTAGCTAGTTATACTGATTATCAAATTCTCAGTACAGAGCTGCACTTCCAGGGGAGCTGGATGTGAGACTACGTAGGAGTGCCGAAAATTATTTGATGGGCTAGATGCTTGTAATGAGGTAAACAACACACAATTACACAGCATTGCTTATTGGGCTATTCTCCTGGGAGTAATCTGGCTCTCGTGACAGCAGTGGCAGTTTGATCAAATCTTAAAAAGAGAAGCACATAACTGCCTTTATGCTCCTCCTTTCGATTAAGAGCGAAACAAACCCCAATACTCGATCTAAGGAGCAACAATAAAATTAATCTGTGATTACAACTCATAATCTTCTACCTGGTTATAAAGATATCTTGTTATTTTAGTCATAATTGCTATTCATTAGCAGAATTCCCTGTATCTCTTTTTCTGCTCTGTTATTTTTGTCTGTGAAGCATCCAAATTACACAAAAGAGTATCCTCCTACAGGCTAACCACTTTCTAAAAGGCTGGAGTGGTTGCTTTTGTCACCAGTTTTGATCCTGTGACCTCAAATTAAGCTGCCTGTCATCTGGAAAGCCAACGTTTTTCCATCCCTTGTCCAGAAGAGTACATCACAAATAGAAGCTGCTGAATGCTGCTGGAAGTCACCTCCCTCACTGGTGACTTCCTTCCATTGCAGCTGGTGCTTCTTGAATATCTAATGCAGTGTCTTTCCCTGTCTCTTTTGATTGCTTTGCTCTTTACCTGCAAAGCACGGCTGTGCTGTTTCAAGCACTTCTCACACTGAGTACAGCTTTCTGCCACCCTCCCTTTCTTGGCTGTAAAAGCCCAACACACCCCATTCAGACTCATAGTACGTGCCCTTCTCGGTCTCCCGTCCCTCATTAGTACCTTGTTGAAGTAGAGCGAGGAGCCAGATGAGATGACCCCACAGCCTTCTTCAGGCTTGACGACTTCTCCCCCAATAATCTCCTGCCACTCTGTCTTCAGGCTGTCTGAGCTCTCAAAATCAGACATGACAGTAGAAGGAAGGGGATTTTCAGGCTGACATTCAGTACCCCGAAATCCTGAGTCACATCTGGAAGGAAGTGTAGAGGTAGTGAGATCTTAAAGACTGCATTTGACACTGACAATTGCTTAAGGTGGTGCACCTTAAAATTAGATGTAAAATAACAAATCATTCTAAGATTGGAATTTTGGATCCTGGAAACAAACTAAAACAACGGGACAGTGGATAAAAGCTGTATCTTATTTCTACAAGAACCCCTGTGGTGCCCAGAGGGTTTGAAGCTGCCAGGCAGTAGTTTGTGCCCTTGTTATCGCACCTGGTTTGAGGTGTCTGCCAAGCAGTGCTGAGATAGTCCCTGGAATCCTCCTGGCCCAGTGGAACAAATCCTGAACAGAGCTGTTCCCTGAGGTCCTTGTGCAAAGGGATGGAGTGGCTACCAGGACACCTGAAGCAGGGCAAACCAGTGCCATTGAAAACTCTTCCAGTGTCTGGGTCTGCCAAGGATATGAGCTCTCAGACAGAGAAATCACAAGATACCTGAATCATCAGGAGGAACTGGCAAATGCTTTATACCTGCAGACACCATGGTCACACCAGCCATGCCCACTGCACATGTTGGGACACTGCTGTCCGATGTAGATGTTGTCCAAGGCCCACTCGTCCTGGGCTGTGTAGTAGGTCTGACTCCATCGGAAGCGGGTGGCACTGGACCTGAAACCAGCAACGGTGCTTTAGTCCGGGATTCTTTACAGAATGGGAGGAAAAGAGATGCAATGCAAAAAATTCAGCAAGTTGACATCGCCACCTCAGCCCCGCCTGCAGAGACTGATCTCTGGAAATTAACTTCCTAACCGGTGCTGCTTGCCGCACAAGGCTATGGAATGGACCTGGCTTAATGGCATTCCTGAGGGAAGCTGTGGAGGTGTTACATGCATTTTGTGCATTGTTTTAAGATGAATTATTAGTGACTACTAGTGGATTTGTATTGAGTGCCATTCTGCGAAAAAAAAAGAAATCACAGGATGTAAATCTAGGAAGGTGAATCTAGGGTGTGACTTTGATTTTTGTATTTTTGGTCACAGTTATAACTTGTCCAAAAGGTGTTGGTCACAGCTATAACCTGTCTAAAAAGCTTTCTTCTGATATTTACTATAAATATATATGTACATAAAACTGAAGCTCCTGAATGTGAGTGCTTCTCCCCTTCAAATAGTAGCTGTTTCCACTCAACAATAGTTGAATGTTTCTTATGGCCAACCTCATGAAAATTAACAAGGCCAAGTGTAAGGTCCTGCACCTGGGGCGCTGCAATCCCAAACCCAAATCCAGGCTGGGTGGTGAGTGGCTGGAGAGCAGCTCTGAGGAAAAGGACCTGGGGGTCTGGGTGGATGAGAAGCTCAACATGAGCCAGCAGTGTGCACACGCAGCTCAGAAAGCAACTGTGTGCTCGGCTGCATTAAGAGAGGCATTACCAGCAGGGCAAGGGAGGGGATTCTCCCCCTTTACTCTGCTCTTGTCAGACCCCACCTAGAATACTGTGTGCAGTTCTGGAGCCCCCAACACAGGAAGGACATGGAACTGCTGTAGAGGGTTCAGAGGAGGGCCACGAAGATGATCAGAGGGCTGGAGCACCTCTGCTATGAGGACAGGCTGAGAGAGTTGGGGCTTTTCAGCCTGGAGAAGAGAAGGCTTCGAGGAGACCTTATAGTAGCCTTCCAGTATTTGAGGGGGGCCTACAGGAGGTCTGGGGAGGGGCTGTTCACAAGGTCTTGTAATGACAGGATGAGAGGGAATGGGTTCAAATTGGCAGAGGGGAGATTTGAACGGGATGTTAGGAAGAAATTCTTCACAGTGAGGGTGGTGAGGCGCTGGAACAGGTTGCCCAGGGAGGTTGTGTCTGCTCCCTCCCTGGATGTGTTCAAGGCCAGGCTGGATGAGGTCTTGAGCGTCCTGATCTAGTGGGAGGTGTCCCTGCCTATGGCAGGAGGTTGGAACTGGATGATCTTTGAGGTCTCTTCCAACCTAAACCATTCTATGATTTTATGATTCTATGGAAGTTTGTTTTTGTCAGGATGATTGTGAACCAAATTTTGTTCACATATCACTGGGAATTCTTGACAAAATTCACATTTTATGGCACCTTTTTTTTTTTTTTTTTTTCCATTAAGAACAGCATGTTCATTGTGGTGTAGCAAAGGGGCTGTGCTGGCTGCATGGTGGGTCTGGGAAAAAATGGGTGGTGGGGACAACATGGGCACTGAGGCTGGGTAACAGAGCTGTGAAGGGAATAGACAGGAAAAGCAAGACTGTGGAGAAGTAAAACTCAGACTTGAAACTGGGACAGGTTTATGCCTGACCAATGGCTGACGTGGAGGGTGAGAAGCAGAAGGCTCCTACAAGAAGATTCTCTCCAACGTGCTTCTGAGACATATGGCTACATTATGATGACACCAGATAAAATGCTGTTACTCTAATTTATGTTCAAAAGCTCTACCCACCACCTCAAAATAAGGCAAATTAAAACACATACTGCAGAGGTGTCTGAACCACCTGCTCACTTGTATGGAAATGAAAGAATGAATGGAAAAGGCTTGTGCAGCTAAAATGGACAGTTGGCCTTTCATTCACATACAGAAGCACACAAAGTGCATGCTTGGAGAAAAATTGAAAATACCAATTTTGAATTTCTTTAAAAAAACAAGTGAAGCTGCCCAAGGGCTTGATTTTTAATTGAAATTGCCTGCATTGTCTGTTTTAAGTATCTGCTTGATATTGCAAACACTCTAAGCGTTTTTACAGCATGCAGTTAATCTTTGGGGCAGTGCTGCCTATTAAGCACTCCCTCAGGATACAAAGTATTGATGGGGTACATTACAAGAGCTATGAATTATCCATTAAGAGTGCACAGTGCCAGCAACGTGCACATGAAGGACTTCCTAAGCTTGCACAGGCACAAGGGACAGTCAATATTCACCACAATTATTTACTGTTTAGAGTGCTCCAAAGCCAGCCCACCGTCTTAGTGCTGCTGTTCATGTTTTCTACAGTGCATCAGCAGCACCAGAGTGCCCTGACAGAAACTGGATGCTCCTGCTGTGATCCTCGCTTGTGCTGGGCAGAGTAACAATACTGAAACCAAAGAAAGGGTCAAGAGGAAGCAAATCACCCCACTCCCTCCACCATGTCCCAGCACAATAAAAATTGTGTCATGTTGCTTGCCCAGGTGACAGGAGAGAGAGAGCATGATGACTGCACTCCTCTGACTAGTGAAGGTGTGCTGTTAGAGGTGGGGTGTGCCACTCTGTAGTCCAGGGGCATCTATATCAACCTGGGGGAGTGATTCACAGAAACGGTTGTAAAGCATTGGAACAGGCTGCCCAGAGAAGTGGTGGAGTCATCCCATCTGCCTTACACAGGCAGTGGGTTGCGTACACACATGGGTACACCTCTACTCCCAGTGGAGAACCATACCTGAAACCCTACCAGCAGTGGGGCAGTACTGCCATTCCAGGGCTGAGCCTAAACTACAAGGTGCAGAGCTGACACCAGGGCTGGCAGCTCATGCTGGAGCTGGCACGGGTCTCACCTGAGCAAAATGTTTCCCTGGACAGGTTCATCACCTCCCCTCCTGTTGCAAGGGATTCCAGACACAGAGCTACGTGCTGCTGGGCAGCTCCTTCTCCCTCCCTGGGTCTCAGATGTCAGCTGCATGTCAAGCTGAGGGTGAGCTCAGTTCCACTTGTTACTTAGAATCTCTCCCAGATGAAGACAGCCATGGGAGGAGAGTTGTTTCCCTCATTTAAAGCAGGAGAGGAAGGGAGGAGCTGCACTGCTGCCTGGAGATGAACATGTGGCAGAAATTGAGGCATGTGCATCATCAGCTGGGCAGCGGGATGGTCCCCAGGGAGCCACAGCCTAGCAGCCACAGTTTATTTTCAGCTGCAGACAGAGAAGTCTGTCCTGGGGACAGCTTCATCACTATGGGAGTCCCACAGCCCCTGAGCTGCAGCAGAGGCAGAGACTGCCCTCTCCTTCCAACCCAGCAGGATGGTCATGGGCTGTAGGCTTGAAAAGAAGCAACGTCCCTGAAAAACTGGTGATGCTTACTGTGTTCGAAAGCTTTCCAAGGCTGCTCTGCAGCCCAAGGTAGCAACGTCTTAAGAGGATTATGCTGTTAAAAATGGTAATCAACAATTTTAAAAAACCATGTTAATTAACAAAAGAGAATAAGGAGCTGAGTGTCAGCTGCACTCTCAGTGATAAAATACCAGTTATCTGGACAGTCACTATTCAAAGGGGAAATGCAGTACTGAGGAGTTATGAAAACAAAGCAAAACAACCCTCAGATTTCCTGTTTTTTGTTTTTTTTTTCTTGTTTGGTTTTGTTCATTTGGGTTTTGGTTAGTTGATTTTTTTTTAATTTGGTTTATTGCTTTTTTAATTTTGTGCTACTTTTTTGCTGATATTGTACCTAGAGTCAGGTTGATGCCAAATAAAAGTCATTGTTGTGTTGCATGGCATTTTCCATAAGCACGTGGAAATCACATCTCAGGTGTATTACAAATGAAATGATGTTCTTTGTTTTATAAAGATTTTCAGATATGTGAGTTAAAATAAAATATTCTGTTTTCTCTCCTGATATTAAGAGCCTTAGCAATCTAATGCAAATTTGCAGGTCATGGAATTATATTTACTACCTTCTGAGTTACCATAATTACATCTACCCAAATATCCTGAAACTCTCATTCAGTCATTAGGTGTTGATTTGTTTATGAAGTCAGCAACTGACAGCTGCTTGTACCTCATTAAGGCCTGTTCATATGTAAATACCTCCCATAAAGCTGAAATTAATTTTCATCAGTTAGCAATGTTCGGTTCAAGTACAATACAACTTTGGCAACCAGGTGCATACATTTCATTTCCCCAATACGTGTCTCACTGTTGCAGCAGATTTCCTAGCATCCCAAATCTAGGGTAGCACAGGGGCTTGGCACACTCCTGCTTACCAGATGTGGAATACAGACGTGCAGAAATGCCATCATATTCAGAGAGTTGGGCCAGAGAAATAGATGCTGTCAGGAACAATTTGCCAACCACATGAGCAGAGTACCTCAGCCTGATGCCACCTGCACGCTCGAGGTGCAAATCCTCAGCAAAGAGCTATGCACGAGGGAAGAGAAGCTGCAGCAATTGTAGCAGGGCTGTGCTACGGTGTGAGGGCATGTCAAGGCTGTTAAGGGCCAGAGCAAGGCTAATGAAACCTTGAGCCCTAATTCTGAGTCCTTGTTTAGTTGGTTTGCTTCCCGATCTGTAAGCAGAGGGCAGGCTGAGTATTTGGCAAGTTTTGTATTGCGGGTGGATGGTCTCCAGAGCTTTCTTCCCCTCACTTCAGTTTTGGAAAGACAGAAGACCTGGCTCTCCCTCTGTTCTTCCTGGCCATTATTCACTTTTTGCCCATCAGTGGTTGCTGCAGCTGAGTGTGGGTGGAGAAGGGAGAGGACAAGGAGTGGCACTGCCCCAGAGAAGAGCCCTATGGAGTGTATTTGCTGCCAGGTGCCCAGGATGATACCCTCTGTGCAGCCAGGCTGGCAGAGGAGCTCTACACATCAATTGTTCACCAGTAACCCCCAGGCTTGCAAAGACAGAAACTTGTCCTCTTTTAGTAAGCATGCTGGAAAAGTAAAAATATACTCTCCCAGCCTCAACCCAAAGGAGTGGCTGAACCCTTGGTCTGCTTCTTGATGGTACAAAGAAGGGAAAACAGAGGGAAAGTGGCTGAGATGCTCCTGCTGTGTCAGATTGCTTTTGGTGGGGAACATGCAGCCATCCTTTTCCCTCATCCTGACTGTGTCACAGCACAACACAGTCATATTGAAAATGTGTTTTATGAAGAGCAAAGTAATGTTCAGTGGTAATTGGTCCCTTAATTACAAACAAAACTCTGCTGACAGACGGGAATCCCTTCAGATACAAGACAGACTGTGAAATATTTATTATTTATGTACAGCACAAAATAAGAAACCAGCCATTGTTTCATCATAATTCCTCCCCACAGTCTCCTAAATTAAAACGGAATTGTTTGCTTCCGTCACCTCATACGCTCAGAAAATTATTAGATCCTAAAGAACAAAAGGCCCACAACATTGGTATTGCCATCACCTATGCATTGTCTAATAATAACTTCAAGTACAGTAGATGTCTTATAAGCAAATTTAAATAGAACAGCCTGCTTTGGAGTAGAACTTGCAAAATTGTAGACATTTTAAAAATTCCTCAGATTTTACAGCTGATGGCACATAACAGCATGCAAGATTTAATACACTGCAATCTAACTATAAAGCTGTGACTCATAGACTTACTTGTGCCATTTGGAGTTATCTGACCTTATAATGCTTTAAGAATTCTATATCTGCCCCAATCTTTTGCCTGGAAACAGGGAATTCTGAACATTGACTGTACAGCAAAAATGCCAGTGTGTTGAAGGAGGGCATTGTGGTGGGGTGGTTGACAGAAGTACATTGTGATGAAGCTGCGGAGAGTGCAGAAAAATGATGAAGGATGGGGAAATACAATGAAAACAATCTAGGCAATTTGCCATGATGGACCCAGGTCAAATACAAGCCAAGTCTAACCCTAATTAGAATAATCTAATTCGCGAGTTAAGGAAGCCCTGAAGATTACTGTGATTTGTGATAACTTTTTAATGGTGTATTATAACAAAACATTAAAAATAACTAATGGAAGACATCATCTAGTTAAAGAAATGACTGTGTTACGGCAGACAAAATAAATTTGATTACATAAGATGAATAGGGCAGGGCTTTCTGATAGTTTTAGTTCTGTTTCTTGCAGAAGAGAATTTTTTTTTTAAAAGACATACTATTAAAAGAAACAAAAGGTTGAAAATTCCCAGAAATGATTCATTAGCTATTGTTTATACAAGGCTTTGGTCCAAAGATGTAAACTGTGAGGAATGTGCAAAATAAAAATTAACAATCCAAATAAAGCCTTCCTTCAGTGGGGCACTTCCAGACCAACGCCACTCTATCGGAAAAGGTCTGAACTTTATTACAAGAGTCACAGTGTGTATTAAAAACAATCCTAACAATAGTTTCTTGTGACTTGACCAACATTTCACACTCTAACTATGTAAGGAAGGCATTTTCTGTTCAATATGCACAAATAGCTCAGTCCAGGTACCCTGGCACTCCACCCCACCTGCTTGAGTATGATCTAGAGAGGACTTGATCTTTGTCACAGCAATTTAAAAGTAGGTTAATTATCAGGAACTCCCTTGAAAATAAATTAGAAAGAAGAAAGAACCACTCACCAAGTCTTCTGTGGTAGAAGGACGGTGATTCTCCTCCACTGAGTGAACTGGCTAGAGTGGTAAATACTTGCTGATGTGAACTCTTGGCAGCTTGGCATACTGGGAAGACATTCCTTGAAGTAAAACATTTCAAAAGCAGATTTAATATTGAGGAAGAATTTGGAACAGAAGCAGAAGTCAAACATTCACAGAACTAGGGCTTGCCAGGGTCCAGATATGGGACTGGAAGACCCAAAACCACAAAGAATCATGGGATGATGCAGAGACATTTCTCAGGATACTACCAGTAGTACAATTAGGGATGGGAGAAAGCCCTACAATTCATTTAGAGTTAAGCATTAGTGACCAGCAATCTTTTGGTTTCCTCCACGAGAATGCCCTGCTCATTTATTTCTCACCTTTCTCACCCCAGCATCTACTGCTGACTATGAAGTCTGCAAGTCCACTGTTGAATAAGTCTGTCAAGGTTAGCTCCAAACCATCATATCGACCATTTCAGAGCCCTAGCCTGGGATTCTTGCTACCAACCATCATCAGTGAGGAGCAGCAGTAGGAACAGAGACACGAGAGCATCCATTCAGAGTCCTCTCTGCTGCTACTGTTGCAACAGGGTTCCTCCTGACTGTCCTCATCCCTCTGAGAACCTTTTGCTGTGCTTATCCTCATCTGGGGTGTCAGACAAGAGGGGGACCTACAGTATTTAAAGCAACTAAGAGTATTTATATAATGAAATTATGCAGCTATATATTAGATATGAAGACAGGCAGAAAATAATATTTTATAGAGAAATTCATTGCTCAAATAATCTCGAGTATTACATGAAGATCTGATAGCTTACTCTGTTTTGGTTTGCTTTCAGTAGATTTTCTAAAGGTTTCGTTTCCTTTATTGCAATTTTCAAACACTTTTCTTTGATTTATCTCCCACAAAAGATCTTACAAAACAGGATCTGATCAGTGCTTGTGAAGCAAACAAAACTTTCAAACATTTTAATTAATTAGTGTTTTGTGTACTTGCCAGATTACATTCTTGAAATAGACTACAAATAGCCTTCTCTATTACTCTTTCATCACAGCAACGTGGGTGGTGTGAGAAAAATGATTTGGCTGCAGGTTCTTCTCTCTGAACTCAGCTTTATTGAGAGAGGAAAGCAGCTCTAAAATGTGAAGGCAACTGATCTTCCATTGGTGACAAGGATAAACTGCAAACACCCACTGTTCTTGAACATCATGATGATGTCTAATAGTTATAAAAGACATGAAGGCTGAGGTACTTTCAGTTATTGCCACTTTACTCTGCCCACCCAGGTAAATGTGGTGAAACACAATCTGGCAAAAGGTAACAGGACAATGCTTTCATTTCTCATAGAAGATGAGAGACAGCATGTTTAGATCACACCATGAACCTACAGTGCAGGCAGTGAGAAGGCACCAGGACAACTTTCCTGACAGGCTGTGCTTGGAGACGGTTAAGGACCTTGGTTAGTTCACCCTGAGGCCAGGTAAAAGTCCAGTTTGCCATGTAAGAGGGAAAACAAAAGCAGAAATGATGGACAAATGCACTGTTCACAGATGTGCTGAGGCTGAGCTGAGCCACACGGGGAAAGAGCAGCCAACGCTGCTATTTGCACTTCTAGCAGAGATGGTCATTATGGCCCTGGACTGTGTTTGACCCAGGGATGGGGGATGAAAGGCTCTGCATTACAATCCCCCAAAGGAAAGTGCTTTCCATTTATGAAATGGCTGCCTGCAAGGGCAGAAAAATGTCTATCCATTTAAATTCCAGGGAACAGTAGATGCACTTTGCGTTGAAAAACAAAGCAATAACACAGGAAAGATCTTGGCTACTACTCTGCAGCTCTAACTATGTCCTGACATTTTCCTCAGCCTTGGCCCATTCCGGCCACAATTTCAGCTTTCAGGCTCTCAGACACCTTTCTTCCAAACATCCTGAAGAGCAGTTTAAGCATCTCTAGTAGTCATTGTGATGGATTTCAACTCAGGATTTCCTTGTTTGGTACCATCAGATCATCTTCGACCATGCAGAGCTTAGAAGACCAAGGCCCTTGCTGCCAGCCTCACCTCCTGAACAAGATGCCACGTGAGGCCGTGGTTGGTAGAGTAGTCCAGCTTCACCTGGTTGTCCATGTGAGGAGTAAATGCCTGGCCACAGCCCATCACCAGGTTGAACTGTATCATGTAGGAAGCGCCGATCTGCATAGACTGGGTCTCTACATAGCGCATACTGGAAGCTAACTTTGAATCTCCTGTAAAACTGAGAAGCAAGGAAAGAATCAGGATCCATCCCCAAAATAATTCAGAAAGGAACACTGAGAATGGTTCTGGGTTAAATATAGTGATGTTTCTTTCTTTATTCTTTAGGCTAGCACGTGTGATGAAACCATGCACAGAAGCATCTTTCTGTTGTTACTTCTGCAAATTCCAAGGGAGGCCTTGATGTGCCCTAGAGTATGAAACTGAATTATTCTCCGAGTTCTTACTAAATGCTCTTTGTGTGAAGGTTCAGGTTAGGATAAAGCAAAGGATAATGTACAGAAAAAGCAAGATAAAGCAAGTTAATTCCCCAGGAGTTGCCACTGCCTAAGGTTGTGTCACAGTACTGGGTAATTTAATTCAGACAGTAAAGCTATGCTGTACTTGCTTTAAAATATCCCTATTACATAGATTTGTCATTCCATCAATTTTCAAGTGATTCTATATGCAATGCATCCATAGACTTTTGACTGTGTTTCAGAATTCCTATTGTCTACCCTCAACTTCTTTTCTTCAGGCTGTTGGAGAAGATCATTTTGCCAGTAGTAAGGTTTGGAAGGCAGCCAGCCTCATACACAGCATAAGATCCCCAGTTATCACACACACACTGACACAATGCACACTTGGAAATTACAAATGTATTTCAATTTAAATACAGATTTTTCTTCTATGCACTATTCAAAAGGGGGAAAAAAAAGCTCAAATGTAAGAGAGACATAAGGAAGAATTAGTAACAACTTAAACATTGGATCCTGGGTCATTATGTCCCCTCCCAAAGTGATAAACAGGTACCCACAGGTGCTTAGGTACTTGTTAGTGTCTTGCCCAAATAAGGGTAAGCAAGGCCTGGGTTTATCTAACATGGTCAGTTTTGATAAGGCCATTCTAATTGGTGAATCTCTGTGGCCAAAGGAGCCATTACACTCAGGCAAATAATATAAATTGAGCTAAATTGCAAGCTGCAGTGCTGCCTCTGCCTCACTGCTCTGCCTCAGTGTGTGCTGCTCTGCCCTACGTTCTGCTCTGCCCAGACAACATGCTCTGCCACCATGCTCTTGGCTTGGATAACGTGTCCTACTCTGTCCTGTGCTTCAGACCAGCTTAGCCCTGATGTTTTGGGTTTGAACTACCTGGAAACTTAAATGCTTCAAGTTTACCAGGAGAAGGCATTGAGTGCCTCATGACATGGTGAGAAGTGCCACCAACATTGTGCTCTCTGAACATCTGCAAGAGATCCTGCCTGCACGTCTGCAAACCTCTGTGCCAAGAGGAACCAGGATCAGGTCAGAGATCGTCTGCCTCTTTCCCAGCACCCTGCTAGAGCCTGGGAAGATCCAGAAACCTCTCAACGGCTATGGAGATGTGAAGCAGTTCCAACACTGCCGCAAAGGAGCCAGGGACTATCTCTGAATTGTACACCACGGCTGTGAGTAGAACAGACTTTCCCTAGGGCTCCAGGCTGCCTATTTATAAATGGGGCAGAGCAGCTTGGTGGCTAACCTTTTTCCAATTTTCTGATTCTCCTAAATTAATGGATTGCCCATAAGCATCCTTGTGACAATTTTCCCAACTGAATTAGAACCCATATTTAACTAGTTTGTATATAGTTTGTGGGTGGGCTTTTTGGAAATAAAATAACTACATATTTTATAATTCCTGAGTAATTAATTGTCCCAAGTAAGTTACTTATAAATGCATCTCAGAAGAATTTGTTTGGATAATGTTTAATTTTCTTTGAAACCTGATCAGGTACTTTTCAAAATTACAAACCCCTGCAAATTTAGACATTAAAGCTGACTTCATCTGACACAGTTTTAATTTCTACAGCTAAGCTTGATATTTCATGGATGATAAAGGAAATCAAAGGTTTACCAAAGCCCTCTTGGGAAATTTGTGCCAGTACAATCAGGCTCTTCAGGTATCACTCAACCACGTGTAGTGCAATCAGATGAAAGATATATGCAGCAATGTTCTGGAAAATGATTTGGCATTGCACATGTAAGCCTGGGAACAACACATCACAGTTACCTAAAGCTCATCTGAACAGAATGAAGGAGTTGGAACTATACAGTTTGATGAAGCGTCTGCCAAGAAGCTGTCTTTTCCTAGGTGATGGAAGATAAGTAAACAACTGGTACTTGACATAGATGCAAAGAATTCAATGCTTCATTCTGTCTTTGTTTTCAGACAAATCCCCCTATTCAGTATTACCAGTATAAAACATTCAGGTCATGATTAAAGTATAGTATTCATTCTCATTTAATAACTTACCCACTGGATACTGTAGGCAGTATATTAAGTAAGCATTGTTTTACAGTGAAAATAGTTCTTTAAGATGGATATTAAAGAAATGAGATAAAGGGAGCTAGTGATGAGATGAAGGTAATCTGTGATGCTCTATAAGAAGCTCTTTTAAGGGAAAGAAATCACATTATGGGGCCACAAAGTCCTTTTTCACTCACAAATTGCCTCCAGCTGAACAAGGATAGCATTAAAGGTGGGGCCTCCACCTCAGTCGCCAGCTCTTTACTCTCTAGCTGTCCCATGTACATGGTTATGCTCTTCTGCTGGAATACCAAATGTTTTGCTTGTACTGGAAGCCACTGGAATGCGTTTCCAGATTTTGTAAAAGACAGAGTAATGTCCCTGGCATAACAATAATTAACTAAAAAGTCTTCAGAAACGACAAAGCAGAGGCTACAATTTTGTATAAATATGTAACTGTGGTTTCCAGCAAGTAGAAAATAATTAGACCTGCAGAGGCACAGGAACACAATACCCATAGGTGCCCTCAGAACAATTGCTCACCTTCTAAGCACTGCCAACTAATTGGTACTTCTGGGAATGATATCACAGCCAATGTCAGCTAGTCTACACTGCTCCAAACTGCTCTGGGATCCCCAGAATTACCAGGTTTGCAAAGCCAGTACTTTCAGGAATACTGAAAAGCCACATGGATGCAGCTGGTTTTGTCAAGCTGCAATGACATGCAAAGAATATTGACACAATGGCCAAATGCTTATCTAGTCCCTGCTTTGCTTCCCTCTAAGGCAAGAGATATTTGTGGCTTTTTACATCACATCGTATCTACTTTGCTAAATAATTTTTAAATGTATCAATGTAGTTTAACCAAGCTGATTACCTGAAGGAAATTTTCTGTATGAAACAGGATAATAATTAATCTAAAAGGCAAAAAAAATATATAAACACAGGTAAGCTATCAAGCTGATGTAGTGTAACTGTGTACTGTATCACATTGCTCCATTAGGATAGTTCATTATGAGCCAGGTTTACAGACTTGCCCCAGGCAGTTCCAGAGGCAGTGAGATGCTCTGTTGCCTCTTACTTTGAACTAAATTGTAATATAATTTAACTGAAGACAATTCGTTTATACAATGCTGATTTATTTGTATCCAGATGAATACTAAAAAAAGAAAAGAAAAATAAAATAGTGATTGGAAGTATCCTTATCAATACTGAAATGCATTTCAGCAAGTGGCTGTAAAGAATCTGTAAGTCCAGAGGCATTTAGGTTAAAATCTTGTCTAGGTACGAGCTGTTTTGTGAACTGAGAGAACTAAAGCTGAACAGAAAGCATTTTATTTTAAAGGGGTTCTGGAGTCCATTCAGTTTAGTCATTACAGTTTAAGATAAGACTAAGAACCAATCTGAAAGCAAAAGTTGACAATTAAATTCTAATAAAGTGATTGTCCCAAATACAGACCATTATAAAACACTCACAACTCATTTTTGCTTAAAACACATCGATGAACCCAGATTTTCTAAATGAAGCCAGATACTGAAAAGAACCACATCTTCCTCCAACAAAGAGAAAAATCCTCTCTCTAGTTCTTCTCCAATTTTAAAGACAAAAATTTCAGATGTGCAGATTCTGAGGCAGAAAGGGAGGCCTAATAGACGACTAAAGGCAATTCAGTGAAGATCACCCTGGGGATGGCACCCTGTAAAATGATTGATAGCATATTTACCATAGTTCTACTAATGAAAAAGCAGTTGTCAGACTTTTCTCAAGAGGATGGTGTCAGTGCTACTGCAAACTCTGCTCATAGAAAGTCATGAGTTAGAAAATGAGAACCAAACGGACTCACAGCTGGGAAAAGCCAACAATAATTAATTTAACTAGCAGCCATTTGTACAGACTTTGTGTAAGTTTAAAAATTTCCCTTGAGAGTAGGAAGGTCAGTGAAGGATAGAGTTCATGTCTTCCAGTGATAATGAAAAATACAGAAATAGTAAGGAAATGTGGCAAAGGCTTTGATTCTTTATTGGATGCATGGAAAGTACAACATTTCCACTATGACTGAGTACTACAAATCCCTGTCAACACACCGGATGAGGAATTTGGCGTAGTGTTTATTATTTTGACTTTGCTTTGTATCATAGGAGGAAAACAGAGAAACCTCTGCTCTCTTAAATTACCTGCCCCCCTCCCCACAACAAACCAGTCTTACAAGAACAGAGGGAAAACAGTGTCATTAAAGGGCTTTCATCCCAACCCCTTGATGAAGAAGACACAAAAGGCTTGAGCCCTAACATGTTGCTTCATTTTAATGAGCCTGGAGTACCTTCCTTGTCCTTATTAAAGTGGTTAATGGTGCTTCTACTGCCTCATTATCACCGCTAGAACACATTCGCTGTTGTTCCTACTGCTAAGCCAACTCCTTTTAGTTTGACAAACGATCAGAAAGTCAAATCAGATTGCTCAGAGATACTTGTTAATAAAATTCCAGTGGTGTTCCTCTGAGCATCCATGGGGACATTACAATTATTTATATTTTCTCGAGGTTGTCTGTAATTACTGTGGCTGTATTTTCTCCAAACAAATGTATCTATGCCAATTAAAGCCATACTAGGTGTGTATGTTGATCAGACTAGCACGAAACTGCTACTTGGTTTTAATCAAAACATGGAGATTTAATTGAGATTCCCTTGTATTAATTTTAAATGTTATATTTAGGTACTGCAGAAGCATTTCACTAGAAAAGCTTATCATTACACAACCCTAACAGAATTTTCTTTTTGTTTGCTTTGCAGTTGTTTATTCTTGCTTTTTCCCCCCAACTTTTTTTTTCTTTTTCTTTTTTTTTCTTTTCTTCTGCTTTGGGGCAGATGATATTTTCTTGCTTTTATCTCTAAGTATACAACATACTTTAACCATAACTAGATATGTCATAATTCTGCTCACAATGTAAATGACCCAATGAATATAATACTAGATAAAATAGCTACATATGACTGATGTCATTCCAGCAACACACTGCTGCTTTTCTGTTTAAAGTGTAATTTGATAGCTATCTAAATATCCCTTACAAAATAAATGTGTTTGCCAAACTCTACTTTATAACCTGTATACCCATATAAACCTGACTAGACTGTAAATTAAGATTATGAAAATTTTATAAATTGTTTCTATTAAGATATTCTTTAAATGTTTTGCATAGAAATGACATCACATTTAAAGTTCCCGTCAAACATAAATCTCTGTGCAATGGAGTGTAAAAACTCACTGCTGATTGCAATTTGATTAGCAACTGTACTTTGTCCATAATGTGAGGATAAGACACAATTATTCTGAACAGCTGACAGAAAGACTCATTTGCAGAAATCACTTCATTCTTAGCAGGATGAACAGACAAAGCAGAATAGAAATGAACACATTTCTCACCAGAGGGTCCAGTCATGTCCACAGTAGGGTTGAACATTTCCCAGGTAGAAACCTAGAGACTGTGTGACTTCAACTAGGTTGGTGAAGTCCAGACTGATGCTATTGAAAAGCACAGAGGTCATAATGATTTCATCGATCGCCCACACGTCTTCGCCTTGAGAAGAGTGGTATGGTTGCCACCATCTAAACTGAATGCCAACCTGTCTTGCATCCTCAGGCAGCTCCACTGAAATGATTCTGGAAAAAAAAACAAATTTATTACCCAAAGTTTTTCCTGTTTGCAATAATTCCACGGGGATGTGTTTTATGATTGCTTTTCCTTACTGATTCTAAAAACCATGGGTAAACTCAGCACACAGATACCTACATTAGCATCTAATGGAGTAGCTTCTAACAGTGACAGGGGAACCTTCAGTTCTCTTGATATCCAATGTATTTGCAAAAAGTCATGTGTGAAAGACACACCAATTTCAATGAATTTTGTAAATATTGCTGCTATTATAGAGCTCACTACAAATTTAAAGGTGCACTTCCTTGCCAAAAGAATGGCTTTAATTTGAAGCCCAGGATCCTAGACTGGCAAAAGGGTGATCAGCTGACAAGGACTTAGGAATTCCAGCTCCAGTTTCTAAGACTCAGTGAAGACTCAGCCTGAAGACATTCATCCTATTAACATCTGTGCCTGTTTCTGCACAGTATTGGCATCAGGACTGTGTTACTCTTGCACTAGAACACCCTGCCCCTGTAAATTGCCATAGTCAGTGGAAAAAGTTCACCCTGTCAGACAACGTGATTAGGTGTAGTCTCTTATGCAAACAATTTTCTTCTGTATAGTTACATAAAGATGCAACTAGAGGTGATTCACTTGCACTTCTGGTACACAAGGTCACCTAATCTGTCATGGCCAGCTATGTCAACAAACCTATAGTAGACAAACTGTGAAGAAAAATAAGACTAATATCTAATGTACAGGAGCAATTATTGTCCATGGCATCAGGGAGCATGCATTAATTGCCACAGCAATGGCACCTTCTTGAAAGCTCTGTAAATCATCAGGACCATGGTACCCCATGCAGCACAGGTAAGATGAGAAATGGAATGGCAACAGGGACATTTGTCTCTACTGATGCACCATCACTTGCTGGCAGAAGGGATTTTGGCAAGCTCATAATGTAGCTGATATTTTTATTTTCTCTCAGAGGAAAATGTGGATAAAATGACAAATCGAGTGAACTGGAATTAAAAAGTTATACTTTAGCATCAAGCTTTTTTCCAGATTTAAGGCTTTCTAAGAGACCTGCTGTTATGTTTTTCTCTGCACATAGGATACAGTTCTGTACCTACAGCACTCTTAGTGCAAAAATCACACTCTTACAAACTACTTGTTATGTTTATGATACTGTTGTTCAGTGTCACATTGATTTTAAAGAATACATTCATCCCTTATCAAGAAAAAAGCAAATGGCTTACCTAAACAGGTGGGAAGTACACGAAAAGTCCTAGCTGATATTTCTAGGAGCTGTTTTCTGCCAGTCATAGGCTGGAGAGAGCAGTGTCAAGGGATAGAAAGATGTGGCAGCTACTGTGTTGCAGTGACAAGGGACCAGTAGTGCATACACTTATATATGGCAGACACATTTCTTTTGCTGCACTAACAAATCTGCCTGAATTATGTCTTTCCCTGCTAAGAGAAAGACCATGCCCCACTACTCTCTGGCACATGAATAAACCCCAAGGACTTTCTTTCTACCAAGAAATCCCTAACAAACACTAACCCTGACTTTTCAGGTCAATTTTTAGAGGCACGAATGACACTAAACTGCTACTGATGCAAAAAGGAAACAATGACTTTGTCTTCCATGCTTTGGCAGGATGAAACTAAGGAAAGTCCACAGCTTGTCTAGAAGGAGCACTATAACCAGCATATTGGCATTTGTGTGAGCTAATTCTCTGCTATAATCCTGAGCATATTCCTCTGCTGATACCCACATCTTCCCTTATACTCTTAGCTCCCATAGGCTTGCCCACATAGGCACTAGTTCTCACTGACAGTGACGTACAGACAATCCTAACTCAGGACATACATCACTGACACACCTACTGGGTGCTGAAATATTGAACACATGTTAAAATAAACTCTCCGTCCCAGGGGACTAGGCAAAGACAATTTACAATGTTGGTGTAAGCCACCACACACGGCACCCAGGTTAGTATGCAGACCCTGACTGCACCTCCAGTTCTAACAGCTTGTCCTGTCTGGCTTTGATGTGTTGGAGATAGATGGTGAGGGAGGGAAATTGTTGCTAATGACTTTCCTGCTGCAGAGAAGAAAAGTGTTCCCACCACCATCACCACCTACCATCAGGTTTCTCAAAAACCAGCTGGGAGACCTTTGCTCTGCTCTCATTCTCTCAAGCTATGCGCATAGTTAATGTTGAAAAGCCACCGCTGTTCTGCTCAGAAGAAAAATGCAGCTGTCAAATGTGAGCAGATTAAATGCACCTTTTCAGCAGAACATTAAATCTGTAATTATTCTTTGTATGACTGAGGATTAATTAAATTTCTGGATACAGATTGATTGCCAAACTTTGCAGCCGTCCATCTATGTTACCAAAAATGCTGATATTTTCAGACAAGATGATATGTAAAGGTGAAGCTTTCTTCATGTTATTCATCATAATTATTGCCAGAAGTAACTTCAGCTTTGTATCTCCTGTCATTTTTCCATCTACTCAGAGTGGACCATTACATAGCCCATGGCAAAACCTTTCTAACCTGTGTATGTTACGCTTAGCTCTTTGCCCTGCCAAAGCAGCCGAAGTTGTGTTTCACACTTAATCTCAAAACCCAAGAAAAGGCTCTAGTATCAATAAAATTTACTACACTTATATCTCAAACTTCATTAAAATTAGTTACCAGAATAGTGTATTTTCCTTTTAGTTATAAATATTTCATGGTTCTATATATTAAAAACCTTCAGGGAAATAGAGCTACAGCTGTAATCTTGAATCTAAGAATTAAAAAGAGTGCCATATAAAATATAGATGTGACTGTATGAAAAGATGAGAAAGGAAATTTTGAAGAAGGTTTATAAGTGCTCCAGTTCATAGGATCTTTCCTTTGTAAACATTTAAAACTTCAGAAACTGAAGTCTCCGTGCAGTGTGCTTCTACCAAATGCAGTTACTCCTATTAGATTTTTTGAGTATTTTTTCAAGCTCACAGGAGATTGTTTTCTGCTAGAGTTATTCTTAACTCTATTTTGCAATGTTGTGTTGAGTTATTAACAAGATGAGAAAATCTAACATTTTTAAAAGTGTGTTGATCTGAGCTCAGTAAATATAAATAGTGAAAGCTACAGGTAGTTAAAGTGACTTGTAGACTTATCTGCAGTTTCACCCTTGAGGTCTCAGGCATTGCCCTGGTACTAGCTGCAGGGCTAGAGAAAAGTACACAGTTTAAAGTCTGCCTTGGGCAGGAATTGACTGGCTGGGACAGGACCCTCAATACCATCATTGACTCTGCCTCTTATGTGCCTCCTTGCAGAGTGTCTCTTTTCAGTGGAATTAATTTGCTCTGCTGCATCATCCTTTGAAGGTGGATGCTTCTAGATTGGAATGGGTTGACACAGAGTCAGCTCACATTGTTCTGGGCTTGCAGGAAAGGTGTGCTCACAAAAGCTTCTGATTTTGCATTGCTTCATTAAAATTAGTGTGTGGTGTCTCAACTGTAACTGCAAAGATGACCTTCTTTAAATACATTAGATACATTTCTCTCTAATCTGACACCAAGTGCATACTATCCTAAATGAGATGAGGTCTTTGTTCATCTTCTCCAGGATTTGTACAATCACCAGGCGCATGTGTCAGCAGATCCTCCCAGGCACCAAGCTCAACTCACAGGCATGCAGTCATAATCCCATTATAAAAGAGAGCACTTGGTTTCCCTACTGACCTGCAGAGATCCTCACAATCATTTTCTCTCAGCTGTCCTGCTTTGCCTGCAAACTCCTAAACCCAGAGGATGATGTACTGAAGGTATCTATGGCTCCAAAGCTACAAATAATTTATGTTAATTTTTCTTTACAAGAAAGCATGGCTGCTTCCATGGGCAGAGACATTCCCCTATCTCTCATGAGTACATTTCTATCCCTTGTCCCACATTGCCTCTGCTTGCCTTGCCACATCACCCAAGACTTGAATGCTGTTAAATCCATGCATTCATTTTTAGAGAGGCAGGCAAAAATTAGAAGTTCCCAGCAGTAACTTCTAGCAATCATTAAGTGATCTTCACTCTGCCCACTTCCACACCACATCACAATTGACTTGCTAGAGGGCAGGGATGTCATCCATAAGGACCTGGACAGGCTGGAGAGGTGGGCCCAGGCCAGCCTCATGAAATTCAACAAAGCCAAGTGTAAGGTTTTACACTTGGGTCAGCCAAGCACAAATCCAGGCTGGGTGGTGAGTGGCTGGAGAGCAGCCCTGAGGAAAAGGACCTGGGGGTCTGGGTTGATGAAAAGCTCAATGTGAGCCAACAATGTGCACATGTGGCCCAGACAGCCAACCATGTCCTGGGCTTCAGCAAGAGCAGCATTGCCAGCAGGACAAGGGAGGTGATTCTCCCCCTTTACTCTGCTCTTGTCAGACTCCACATGGAGTACTGTGTGCAGTTCTGGAGCTCCCAGCACAAGAAGGACATGGAACTGTTGGAATAACTCTAGAGGAGGGTCACGAAGATGCTTGGAGGGCTGGAGCACCTCTCTATGAGGACAGGCTATGAGAGTTGGGGGTCTTCAGCCTAGAGAAGAGAAGGCTTCCAGGAGACCTTGTAATGCCCTTCCAGTATCTGAAAGAGGCCAACAGGAAGGCTAGAGAGGGACTATTTACAAGGTCTTGTAATGACAGGATGAGGTGTAATGGGTTTAAACTGGAAGAAGGGAGATTTAAACTGGGTGTTGGAAGGAAGTTCTTTCCAGTGAGGGTGGAGAGATACTGGAACAGGCAGCCCAGGGAGGTTGTGGCTGCTCCCTCACTGGAGGTGTTCAAAGCCAGGTTGAATGAGGCCTTGAGCAACCTGTTCTAGTGGGAAGTGTCCCTGCCTATGGCGGGGGGTCGAAACTGGTTGATCTTTTAGGTCCCTTCCAACCTAAACCATTCTATGATTCTATGATCAGCAGATGCACTTGGTCTCTGCATTGCAGTGACCACTACTACCAGCATGAAGCCCATGTAGATAACTCTCCTCGTAAGGCTGTTGCATATACCTTGGCTCGTGGTAGTTAAGGTAAGAATAGTGCTCCAGGAGCTTCCAGGTGATGCCGTTGTCGTAGGAGTAGTGCAGCAGCACTCCTTCCCCAGGCTGGTCAGGCGCTTTGCAGGTACTCAGGACTGACTTGCTGCCCAGGCGAAGTGTGAATTGCAGGAACCTACATTGGAATTACACAAATATTGATAGGGGCACCATTTGCATAATGGTTTGTTGGGGGATTTTCTAACAAGGCTGTTTTCAGATCTTCTCAATCTAAACAAACTTTGATAAATATCATTCATGGGGGTTTGTACATGTGATTTGTTTTTACTGTCAAGTGATGCACTGTGGCACACATAGTTAAAAAATGCCAATCTTTACAGCATTTAATTATTTATTAGGCAGTGAAGGGGAGGGAGAGGTAGTGAATGGATCTAATCAGCTGCCACAAGCTGTCAAATAAACACAACCTTATAAATAATTAATTAGCACTTGGCTTTGACACTCAGGTTTGATATTAACATTTCATATTTTCCATCTGAGCTGTACAATAACTTCCCTCCAATCTCGTTTGGGCTCTGTTGTTAAGAAGGGAGGAGGGAAAAAGGCAAGGCTATGAAATCACTGTAACAATTTGGAACCAGGAGTTTGTAGAAAACTTTTCTTCCTGTTAAAACAATAATCTTAACAATATACAAGGCTGCAAGACGAAGGGGAGGAGTTCCTGGATTTATCTGCCTCACATTACTGTTTTTTCTCTCTCACCTAGACTGGGAACTGTCCAGGAAGGAGGTGATCAGCTGGCGCCTGCCATCCTTGTTGAAGACCAGAGCCTTGCCACTGGCCAGCACCCCACAGCCAAAGCTAACCTCAGCACCCCGGATGGAGTAGAAGTTGTGGTAGGAGGAAAGGCGGGAGCTGGTGAAGCTCTCCGAGATGAACATGGGGAAGGTCTGCGATGCCATCTCACATGCTGGGCCCGAAAAGCCGGGGTCACACCTGCGGGTGAGGAAGACTGAACACTGCAATTCATGACTCATCTTCTCCCATGGTTGGCTGGCAAACCAGCAGAGTGGCTACAGTTGTTCATGAACTGAAGACATGTACAAAGTTTCTCTCAAATATGAGGACCTCTCTACACTTTAGGCGTTGCGCAGCCAATGACTTCCTTTTGGCTAGTACTTGCTTTTCCAATTAAAACAAAAAATCATAGTTACTAGCAATCCACACATATATAATTCAGAAATATTTATATACATTTTTGGAACACATTTATGTTTAGAGTTGTTTGTAAGTAAAATGATTAATTGGCCGTTGTCTGTAGCATGTCAGATGTGATTACAAGAAACAGAGAAACAGAACAGAGCACCTCATGGATCACACTTTTGTTAAACCCTAAAACTAGCTGTACCAGTACTTTGCATGTGCTTACAGGTTTTAAGGAAGTAACTTCTACATTTTAGACTGGAATACTTTTAACAAGCCAGACTTTCAGAAAACAGTGGAGTGCTGGCCTTCTGTCCTTGAAGTCTCTTAAGCTATGTGATATTACAACTATGACAACTGTGATTCCATCCCAAAACGTCATATAGAAGTGATGCAGTCCCAACCCTAAACCAATATAAAGCAAGCATTGCTAACATTTCAGTGTGATCTGTAAGTTATCCTCTGTTCCAGAAGAAAATTATAAACAGAGTATTACAGCATCTGCAGTTTAGAAAGATTGATCTTCAGCTTTCCAGTGAGCTCTATGCCTTCTGGAGCTATGCTAGTTTTACAGTTAGTCATCCCAAAAAGCAAGGGCTGAAATGAAAATCACTTCAGCTTTCAGATCATCAAGTGAACTATGGGATCGCAATTGAAGACAAGTACTGAATTATAACTCTTACTTGCAGCCATTCCTCGTACACTGTCCTCGCCCTGAGCAGAATTTGAGGCAAGATGGACCAATGTAAACTGTAGAGAAAGGAAATCAGCGAAATGAAGGGTCATGTATGTCATAAACACAATATAACAAGCACAAGACAGTACACACACCTGAGCACAGAGCTATTTAATTTATTTTAAAACCTCTAGCTGGAAGATATCAACAAAATGATAGCCAGGGATAATGTATTACTTAATGGATGATGTCCATCTACAGCTTGATACATTAGTGATTGGTTTAATTAATGCACCTGATTCTTGCAAGACTGTGAATGAGATCAGATGATTTGCTGTGCATTGCTTTCTCTTCTCTTCATCTTATTTCAGAGAGGTGATTTAACATAGATATTAGCACATTTCAACATCAGTCTTGCAGATTCAAAGCTGCTGCTTGTCCCACTGAAATCCACACACTTAATTTCACTGGACCTATTGGAATTAAAACCTGCCCTGACACATCTTAAGTAGTTGTTAGATGTGATACATTTTCATAGATTCAAATGGAATAAGACCCCAAATCACATACACTTCAAATACTTGTTTTAATATTTATTTCATCTTCCTCCACTGACTCCTAATCAACAGTGCTAACATTTTGTGAAGAATGTGAAGATGAGCAAATCTCAGAGCTAGTGCCATTCCATTGCACTGCTATAAAGAAAAGCAATTTTTTAGTCTGGGATGGATAGTCCAAATGCATTAATCTGGGTGTAGCTCAAAGCTCGTGGATAAAGTTCTTCCAGTACAACATGACAAAAAGGCCTTAGCCAAGAATAGTGTAATATTTTCTGTTGAAGAATGTCTATTACTTTGAGTTATCCACTTGCACTGTGACTTTTAGAAAGTAATTTAGACTCACCAATGTGAAATCACTTATAACAAGTAGTACTAATGTTCCTCTTAATTTTATGGTGCTACTCATCATAGCAACATGTGATTACTCCCTGGTATGTACTCTAAAACCCTACTAGTTGCTCCCTGTACCTAACTCCCCACCAGATTTCATGTGATTTGTAGATTTTCCTACTTTTCAGGGTGCAAAACTTTGATTCTGTTTGATTTATTTGTGCCTTTTGAGGTCTTTTTGAGGGGGTGGTAAAAGTAGAAGGGTTAAACATGTAGTGATGTCATTAAAAAAAAAAAAAAAAAAAAAAAAAAAAAAAGCTTTATGAAAATTGGCAGTTCCAGCATTTCTAAAAGATGGCCAGCTTCCAGATTTCATTTAAAACTTAATTCACATAGGAAATAGTTGTGAAGCTAAAAGTCAGAGCCCTGAAACCTTGAAAATTTTTTTACTCTTCAAGAATGAGAGTGGCTTGCCAATATTTTAAAGTATTTCCGTGTAATACAGTGTAAAGTCTCAGTTTCACAAGTGTCTAACAAAGGAGGCACACAGTACCTACGAAGCACACTCAGTCGCGATTCTCCTGTTGCAGTTCTACACTCAAACACAGCTCAAAGCAGGCCCTTCTTCGAAGCTGGGTCACACTGGAGCATGCAGCAGTCTTTGATGGAATTGTATTTTCTTGTGCAAGCAAAGGTAGTGCAGACAGACAAATTGCCTACTGATTTTTTAAAACTTCTTGTTTGTTCTGTTGTAAAGAATTTGGATCTTTGGATTGGTTTTGTTCTTGTTTCTGTGAACATCTGTCAGTGTCCTACACTCACAGTTTGCAGTTTGTTAGGAGACAGCTCATCTCTGTGGATGCTCACAGACATCTTACGTTTGCATACCTTCCTTTCCCCTTTCTTCTGCCTTCTTTTTGATGTATATTAGCGTGTCTAAAGACAAATACCAATTCTCTATGCAGAGTGTCAAGATGATGCCACTGCTCACTGATAACCTTAATTTTGGCATTACCTTATCAGCTTCAAGAATTTTCTTTCCAAAACCAGACAATCTATTTTAAGAATTTTGCACAATGCAACAATTTACCATTGCCAGGCTCCACACCAAACCTTAACGGCAGTCACTGCAAGACTTCACAGGCTATTCAACGTCACTGCAAATCTTTAATTTACACACTTCATACATCTAACAAAACAAATTCTGTGTGGAGTTTACTTAGTCCCAAATGATTTAAGGCTAATGAGCAAGCTAAAAACAGTGCATCTTCTCATAATTAGGCATTTCAGTCATGATTATTTCTGCATTTTGTACATTGCAGCTATTTTATCCTGTTACTAAGTATTTTCCCTGTCATTGGAGCGTTTCCTACGAAGATTATCCCTGTTATTCTCTGCACTTAGCTTTATAATTATGAGTCAATACAAGCTTCTCCCATTTCTTCATATCCATTTGAAGAACAGGGAGGAAAAATAATTTCCTTAAAGAATAAATAGTTCCTTGAAGATACTGTCAACAGTGTAAAAGTTTTGTCAGTGTTTTAGTACCAGCGTTACTTTATGAAGGTCTTCTATGTCCAGAAGGAAAAATGTGTCCCAGATCCTGTAACTGTTGCTTAGGTTGGCACAGCAAATACCCTTAGTAGTGTGGTGTGGTAGCTATTTGTGTAATTAGGAGTAACTGGTCAGAGGAAATGTTGTGTTAAGCCCTTCCCACCAACAGCGTTTCCTGGAAAACATGTAAGGAAAAGGAAAAATAAGGGTTCTGGGTAAGGCTAGTGTCTTTTGAAATGGCAGATTTCCCCTCTAGCTTCACAACATGACTGCTGGCAAAAAAAAGGAATTCAACAAACTGAAAATCCTCTGCATTGTGGTTGTGGAAAACATGTTCCCTTGGAGCAGCACGAATAAATTAACCCTTCCAATGTGTCGCCTTCATGTACAAGAATACTGACCATTATCAATTGCCCACATGTTGCCAAGGATTGGTCCTGTCTGTCTCCACCGAATCCTGGTATCTCTTGTTAGTGCAGCGTTGGGAAGTGGAGAAGTTATTCGGTTCCACCTGAAACGCACCAACACCAGGCTAGCATTTCACACTGCTGGGCAGCTCAGTGCTTGCAGGTGTGCTTACCCACACTGGGAACTTTCTGAGATTCTGCAATTCTGAAATCTGCTCAAATGAAGCCATGGAGTTACTGCAGCTTTAGAAAATACAACTGAAAAAAGCCAAAGAACATTTGCACACAATTCATGTGTGTTAACTATTACATTCTAAACTCCCTTGTATGAATGCATGGACTCAGCAAAGACACTGACTTGCTTTCCTGCAGGGACTTCTCCATCACAACAAATAGCTTCTAAATTGTACACTGCATTAAGCCCTCTGGTGCAGCTGAGCTGTCTGGTGCACACTGCTGGGGGTGAGAAGAGTGACACAGAGGATTTAGCCTGCTGTAGTCTGGGCCATCATTCTCATATTATCCATGGGTCTACACTTCCTAAAGACACCAAGGATAATAGTTCCTATGGAAAGGGCACAGAATCAGAGCAATGCTTCAACTGTGCTTTCTTTTCATAGTTGTATCAGCTGCTCTGAAGTGTCTATGAGATCTGGGATACAGAAGGATACCCAGTCATGGGATTTGCACTACACAAGATATCACAGCACACTCTATGGTCGTAACAGTATCACAGAGAAATATTGGTATAAGAAAGTGGGACTAACAACAATCTGCATTTGCAGAACCATAAAGAAAGTGCTTCATTGCAGACCAATACTTGGATTGTGAGTAAAGGTGTCTGAGAATGTAAATATGGCTTTGACTTATGGTTCCCCTGACTAAGAAGAAAACTTTTGTGGCTTTGACAAGGTATAACTTTTCTTCTGATTACCAGCATGCTGCCTACAGGGTTTTCTGGGTAATTTATCTTTAGCATCAAAAATATTGCACCACAGAAGCAGCCCCATGTATTTCAAATTTCATTACTGGGCAGCCAGGAGACCAGAACATTCCTTCCTTGCTGTCCTCAGCTAGTCAAAAATGAAAGATGACATGGGGTTGTGTGCTTTGCTGCTTTCTTCTGTTACCTATAATTCACTTCTCTACTCTTGCATCTCTGTTAGCTCTGCAGAGAGCACTCTCACCCGCTGTAATTCTCAGAGGCGTAGACGGTGCTGTGGGGGAGGTGAGGCCCAGCACAGATCTCAGGCAAACACTCAGTGTGGAGCAGGGACCAGGTGCGACCATGGTTGGTTGAAAACTCCAAGCTGACACTGGCAACACAGTGAAGGAGAGAAAGGAGAAAGACACCATGAGCCTCCCTGTTGTAGATAGAGATGTAAAAGTACTGATACTGAGAAGTTATCAGATGCAGTACTCCTAATTACTGATACTGAAGTGTAAGGCAAATTTAAGCAGACGACAGGTTCTGAAAATACAAACGTGAAACAAGTGTGAGTATTTACATCTAAAAGGGTAGCCTCCAATCTAAGGATTGTCTACACATCTTGTCCTTGTTCAGCCACCATGTAGCTAGTGTTTTTATTCTGCTGCTGTTAAATAAGCTGCTGTTACTGTTCTATTTCATGTGGAAACGGTTAAAAAGCTAACGAGGAGAAAGCATGGATTAATCATGGCTAGACAGCACCATATGTGCATAGGACGCTTCTAGCTCTTAAGATGGTGGTAAGAGACCACTAGCTAGTCCTACTCTGGTTGCTTCTTCCCTTTTGTTGCTGACAAATATGAACTTAATTGGACTACTTAGTCATCTGTCTCCTTCACTCATCACATCTAAATGGAGATCAGAAAAGCACTCCGGAGCAGTGAAAAAAGCCAGCCCCCTTGAGAACTGCAGAGGGAACCAGGGAACTGGCACCTTTCTGAGAACTCCTGTACCAGATGGAGCCCCCAGGAGCTGTGGGAACATCTATGCTGCCCAGCTATAGTGTTCTTTGAAAGATTCCTTCCATCTTACAGAGCCTGGAGCACTCAGTGGTGATATTTTTGTGAATTTGGTAACATAACCATATGCAAAACCTCCAGATTAGCTTAGAAAGAGGCTGCTGTTTTCTGATTTCTGAGACAAATAATAAATCAAACTATCCACATGCAGACAGTTCCATGAGAGAACCAGAAACCCTGTGTGACCATCTACTGACTTTGAGTTAATTCTCACAAAAATTCATTTTGAGTTCATCTTTCCAAAAGCTCTCACCACATTTTTTCCTTCTCTGTTTCACTGTGTGTTTAAAAACACCCCACCACTGTTTACAGCATGAGAGTGTAAAGAAACCCCAAGATGTCTCATATTCAGAAGACCTTGAAAAAGTAATATAGAAAGTGCTTGACTTATTCTGGCTATAGTATTCTGTTGAAATACTCCTCTAATGTCCTCCACATAATTAGCTTGTAATGTTCTGTTTTATTTAAAGTAATGTCAGTGGAACATTATAAAAGTCATAATTCATCACCTCAGTACTAAATTATTGGATTATAACTTCTACTTTTCATTACAACTTGCTGACAATATTACTTTATTTAAATGTACCATCACTGTGCTGGTGTGTATTAAAATGGTTTAGGAAGGTTTTGACTAATTTATTTCCCATTTAGCTCTGCTGATACCTTAGAGGGTCATATTTACTGCATACATTCAGCAAGACCCTCTCACGCTTCCACAATGCTGGAGACCAGAAGATGGCATTTCCCTACTACAGCAGCACTTCCCAACAGGCATAATGAAGAAACCTAGTTTTTCCTTTGTTAAGAGAAAGCTCTCTTCTGCTTCAGAAATGGTTTACATGAAGAAAGAATATTAATCTTTCAAATGATATAGCAATCTCCATCAGCTAATAGACTGAGACAGACTTTACGTAACGTGTTTACAGGCAAGGTTTTCATTTTCTGTGTAGAAAAATGTTGCGGCTTTCCTTTCCTATCAAACATCAGTGCAATGCCTTATGCTTTTCTGCCCCTTGAATTCTGCTGCCCTGTATGTCTTCTAGGACTGTCAGTGTTAATGCAGCTCTCTCCAACTGGAAGTAGATGCCATGAGTCACAGATGTGAAAGCACTTATGGTCTCTTAAGTTCTTGACTCTGCAGGAGTATAAAATAATCTAAACCCCATAAATTATCAGGATAAACACTCTCATGTACACCTAAGGAAAGAGAGACAGGGGACAATTTGAGTTTGAAGAAGGAAGTCAAGAAACTGGAGAGGTGGAGCAGAGGATGGTGATGTCCATGGCCTCAAGCACTGAGAGCTAGGAGGTGTTGAGAACTTGAGCTCAGCCTGCTGAAGAAGGATGAGCTTCAGCAGTCTGTGATGGTGCAGAGAGCACTCAGGAGGGAGGCAGAGTCAAATTCTCCTCAGTACTGACAGCCACAGTAGAAAGTGCAGCAGTCATAAAGACATGACTTGATAATAGAAAACACTTCTTCACTTGAGAAGGTCACCCACAGAGGTAGCACAATACCCATCCACAGAGATTATCAAGTCACAATCCCACCTGGTGCAGCAGGTTTCACTAGATGACCCATGAAGGTCCCTCCCAACCAACATCTCTACGATTCTACAAATGATGGAGTCACAAATTGCTCTCTTCTTCCCCTTCCCCTCTTCCTTAAGTACATAGAAAAAATATTGAATGCATTGATGAAGTGAAGCCAGCAAGAGTTCTGTGGTCTGTTTACAGGCAGTGAGGTCCTTATGCTGAGGTCAGTAACATGAGGACTATTTATCACTCATCTCACAAGATGAGTCAACAGCAATTTCTGTGAGGTTGGCAGGGCAGGTTTCTGGCACTTTAACACTTGCCCCCTCACACAGTACTAAGAGGGAAACCTAACGCTCACTAGAAACTAAAGCAAAAGTTGCTCTGAAATCATGAGCATATTTGAGAATAATGGACAAAGAAAAGCAAATTTGGACATGGAAGTCCATTTAATAGACTCCTTATTGCATATGAGATACATTGGCTTTTGAGCAGCTTATATTTGTCATTATTAACTGGCTTTGTCCTTGTTGACAAAAACCATTCCAAGCACTCACCCAGCAGCTATAAACCAAAATGTACTAGAAAGCTGATCATCAAAGGAGGGATCTCCCCAGTTGTACCTGTTACCAGGCTGATAAGTTCCACACCCCAGATTGATGGAAAACTGGATCATGTGAGTCACTGAGGAAGGGAGCACTGGAAGGACATGGAAGTAATCCACAGCCCAGACATTCCTGTTGTGGCCTTGGTGACTCTTTTGCTTCAGGCAAAACTTGGTTGCAGGATTCTGCAGGTCCGGACTAATGACAACAGAAACCAAAGATGGAACCTTTAAAAGAAATTAAATCAGGCTTAAATAAACCAAATAATGTTTAAAAAGGTCACAAGGTACTACTTAAAATTTTAAAAAAGCAACTTCACATCTACTGAACCAAAAATGCTTTTCTCTCTCCTCCTTTCCTTTCTGTTAACTTCCGTCACCATCTTTTTCCACAGAAGATTCCAAACGAAAACATTTTCTATTATGTGCTCGGCTATTAACATTCTGAATTACAGTGCTGCTCATTACCTTAGTAGGATCAAACTGCTTGGTCATAAAGACACTAGAGAAAAGACTGTTCCTTCTGTGTTCTGAAAAATACTGGTTTATTTTGCCAGTGCTCAATTTGCAATGGCAAATGCTGTTTGTCCTAGAGCCTTTCCAGTCACAGAAGCAAATGCAGGGTACTGGCATGTCTAGTCTGAATGCGTGAGAAGGGGGTACCAGCATGAGTTCACAGGCATATGTAGGAAGGATGTTGTCTTGTTGATGTAAATGTTAGAAATGCTATATGAAGCTTTCCCTTTGTCTTAACACAACGTAATTAGACCTTTATTACACCAAAAGAGGAGGTCAGCTTTAAAACTACTTGTTTAAAAAAAACTCCACAATGAATTCAGAGCAACTTCAGATCCTATCTTTCCCTGAGTTCCCCAATTATTTTTTTAATTATTTTACAATTACAGTTTCCTTAGTTTTAAAAAAGTTCTACCCTGTCTTTCACACAGAAGCAGTTGAGGAGGGAAGCCTTGCACAATGAAACAATGCAAGTGACTCAGTCAAGCTCAGGCCAAGACCTACTGTAAACATTTGATTTCTGAAGACTAGAGCTACGGTGAAAATGCCTGAAATTAGCTGCATCCCTACCACCAAATTTCCCACATATTGTATAAGCAAATTGCTTGCCGGCCTCTAGCATATCCATGCGTACATGCATTACACATCTATTTTTGCTGTCTTTTGCACAGCAGCAGCAGAAGGACAGCTCAAGGGTGGGTTACTCAGGGTAGATATGGTCTGTATGCTTCCTTGCTCTAGGTCGAGGTTCTTACTGCTCTGTCTGAGAGTGGTGGAAGAAGACTGCAAAATCAGTGTAGGAGATGCTGTCTGTCCACATTGCCAGCAACTGCCTCCTGTGTCTGACTTCATGCCCACAGCACTATGGACCCATTGAGAGGCACACAGATGGATTTAAAATGGAAAGAAAGTGTAAAATGTAAAATTTCCAGCATTACGCATGGCAAGGACGTCCAGGCATTACTGAATTGCTTTCTTCCCAGCCACTGATCCCACCAGATGTAGGTCCTGAGTATCAGACCATGAGTGGAGATAGGAGTAACTATCTGTGAGCAAAGCTTTCAGCTGACCATTGCCCATCTGCCTGTTATTCCAGCCAACATCAGAGTCCTGCTCAGGCAAGAAGGGACTAGCAATAACTGCAGAGCTGTTCTGCAAAGGCATCCTATTACTGAAAGATTTGTGCATGGTTTATGTTCTTAGAAAGGTTGTGTTCGCTGTCCCTGTGGAACTTAACAATCAACATCACATGAAGAACAGATTGATCTATTCATCCCATCCACCTGCTTTGTTTAAAATTATTATTACCTTGTAAGCAGCATAAGTCAGGGTATCAAGAGAAATATGTTCTCTCCTGCCTTCAATCTTGGCATAGAGTATGACATCATTTTCATGAGATTCTCCAGAATCACAAGTTCCTCCTGTACAAGACACATTTGATGGAGAAAAAAATTAATGGAAGCCATGGTTATTGAAAAGTGGAATCATATTATGCAGCTGTACTTATGAAAAGAATTACAACTATTTAACTTAGGATGTGAAATAAACAAGCACCAAGCCTAAGGACACAACGTATAAGAACATTTTGATCAGATAGATCATGTCAGAGATCAAGGGGACTGACAATTGTGAAGACCTCAAGTACCTCTCTTAATCTCCTAATCAAAACAGTTGTAATAGAAAATGCTGTACTTCTACCTGAATGCTTTAAATCCTATGTACACAGAAATGCTCAGCTTTTTGAGTTCTCAGCGGTAAACTGTTATTTAGTACTCACACTCTGCAGCCCTACATATCATCTGTGAGGACTTCTTAAATACCTCTCAGCTGGTCATTTGGCAGCTGAGAACTTGTTCTTAGTAGGAAACAAGAATGATTGCTGTGTACTTTATTTGTTGTATTGTTTCTTCTGTCTGCACCATATGTGAAGGGAATGGATGGAGCCTGCTGTAGCGTGCAAAATGTGTGACATGATTGCAATAGGGCAGCATTTGAAGTTTCTTCCTATGGGCAGAACGCAAAACACTTATTAACCTTCTTCAAAAGAACAGATGTATTACAAATACAGACACTAAACTCTGCACTGTAGTTACAAGATGGACATCATCACAGTAGGCTGGTGTACTGAAAAGAAGTTTCTTAATGAAGTATATGTAATTGAAACAGGAAGCACCATTTCCCTGCACGCTGTGGGTACTGCAGGTATAAAAAAATCCCACCACAATAGGAAAAACAGGATGAGGAAGCTTCTTTGAAAAGTCTGTAAAGCAGAAATGCTGCACGCATCAAACATTTTTTCTGCTTTTTTCACTACAGATGGCCATTTTTGTTGGGATGGACTAAGCAAAGCAGTGCAGAAACAGATAGAATGTGTATTATACTGCATTGTGGGATATCCTTGTGTCCTTTCAAATCCTCTGCTTGCCTGAATGGTTGGACTATTATTTACTTAATTTGCAAGAGTGCACAGAATACAATTTTTAAACCAATATCCCACTGTCCTCTATGCCTGCATGTGCTGACAACTTCTTCCCTAAGTTCAGAAGGTTGAGCAAGTGTCCTTCCTGTTTCTCTTGCAGGTGTTGTAATGCTCGGAAGAATTGGGAAAAAGCATCTGTGCTTTACTGGTAATTCATGCAACACAGAGGAGATGTGCAACTAGTTAGGACAACAACATGAGGCCTTCCACTCATTGAAGACTGTTTTCTCTTGTTATTCAGAAGGTTGTCTATGGAGGTCACAGGTTTAGTCCCTGCTTCCTCCTTTATTATTCTGTTATTCTCTACTTCTAAGCAAAAATCCTCACCTCTTCTAAAGAAGGTGCTGAGAGAATAACCTCCTGCAATTTCCTTTATGTGCAAAATAGAAATTCTGGACAAACAATGTGAGGGACTGAATGGCAACCACCATGTTCACAGGGATTCTGGTCTATTGCCACACACAACTAGTGCAGTTGCACTGACAGCAGTAGGGAGGGGAAGTGACAGGAGAGATGTTTGGTTTTGGCTGCTTTCTTAGCCCTAGTAAATGACTAAGGTTGCACTTTGTTCTAAGCAGGGAAGGCCCACAGATGATGCTGACAGCATATCAGTGCTTTTCATGAGGCATACCACACAGAGGTCATACCTCCCCTGAGACTGGAGCACACTGCTCTGTGTGAATCTCACCCTGGGCCAATGCATTAGCAGATGAAAATGTCTAAGAATATAGTAAGAGCTTTTGAGCAGAAATCATTCTATGGGTTCAGCCAGGCAAGGCTGTCCCACCTCTGTATTACTTCTATCTCATCCCTGGGTGCAGCTTTGTTGAATCTGATGCTTTAACAACAGGGTCTCCATGGGTATGACTGTGTGAGGCCATGACAGGTACCTATAAATCCTCTCAGATGTGGTAAGGGTGAGAGAGATCTGACTGTCTCTTCTAACAATGGAGTAAGGAGCACTGAAAGAAATTAAAAGATATAAGAGAAGAAGATTCCTCTTCACATGAAGACTTGTTAAACTGTGGAGCTGTGGGCACAACAGGCAGGTTCAGCTGGTTAAACACTAGCACCAAGGATCTTTACAGACATTGCAGGGGGGCTGCCTCATCTACCTGCAGGCTGCCTCACCTCCAGCAGGCTGCGACTCCCCCCCAAGCCCTGGGCTATATCCACCAGTCTTGCACTGGTGTCTCAGATATACTTGGACACCTCAACTGGCAGTGATGACCTCTTCTTTTCTAATGGATCCTACCTGAGGAATGAATAAAAGTGAACCTACACCCGTGTGTGCACCAGGTGCTTAAACCTCCTTTACACCAACCCAAGCAGTCAGTGGAGTCCAGGGAGTGGCTCAGCTGGTCTAGCACATCTGAATGGGTTTTTCCAGGAATGGTACTGACTACTGCTCCTCTAACAATAAAGGACATTTAGGCACTGTTGGTACATGGACACACCTTCACATAGTTCTATATTAAGCAGGTTTAACCTTGAACACAAGATTTATCTCAGCCAAGAAATGGCTGGTTACATCCAACGGAGAAAAGCTCACCAAGGACTACTAAACACAGCGGGAAAGGTTTTAATTTGCAAATCAGTGTCATCTGCAAGAGTATTTTTGGGAGGCCTATTTATATGTCCACCATCTTTGGGCCCTCAGAAGGTGGACTCTCAGCTGACTGACAGTGTTCAGTCTTACATACTCATCAGCATCACCATTACAAATCAGAGCTATCTTCTTCTGAGGAAGATTTAAAATAGTTCTATGCATGCTACCCCAGTTAAACCCCAGGTGCTTCACATGCTGTATGACGTTAGCAACATATACTTACCCATACTGAAATAGAACCTCAAGTTCCCATAGCCTCTAGTGTCCATGTATGGAGTGCAGACTTTTCTTTCTCCATCTCTGAGAAATACCAGAGCTGAGCCAGATTCCAGTGTCCCACATTCAGTACCAATTACAGCTCCAAAGATGTCCCACCTGGAGAGGCCAACAAAGGATGAAGAATGTGCAGGGGCACATTACTGATAAACTTGTACAAAACGTGTTCTAGGAGTTCATACAAAAATAGCTCCTCCTGCTCTTGAAGAGGACAAGAAAATGTGGTGTTTTAAATATGATTCCTAGGAAATTACCTATTCAATACTAGCTTTTATACTCAGTTGATGTGGTGTGAGATAGCGAGGAAGCCAACCTTGGCTCTCACAGGTTGAGAAAGGTGGCCTGGCATAGCCCTCTGGTTTCTCATAACACAGCAGCTGCCTCCCACAGGAGTAAAGAGATAAGGGAAACAGCTGGACAGGAATAACAGGTTGTCATGAATATTAATGAATGGGATTGTATGCTTCTGGATGGACAGTGTCCTACAGACCAATCAGATTTGGGCACATTAAGCTAAAGCATTATAAAAGCATTGCCTTGACCCTAAAAAACTTGAACAATACTTCAATCACATTGATTCAGCAATATTGATTCCATGCTCCTCCTGAATTAGCTGACTCAAATAAAGACAAATTCATGTAAATACTTCAACTAAACTGGCAGAAAAGCATGAATTACTAATTTTTTGTTTTTGTATGCTAAAATAACATTAAAGTAACCCTTTAAATGAATGTTATTAACAAATATTATTCTAATATTGTTCTATCATAATTCTTTTTTTTCTGGCGTAAAAAATGTTTACAATGCAACTGTATTCTGTTTCATTTTGCATAATACAAGTTTTAAAGCTCAATGAAACTTGAAAGGCGTGTGTCCACTGTATCTGCTATCCACTCATTAAATATGTAGGTAAAAGCTGAAAATGCTCTCTTTTAATCTTTTGGAGCGTTTAGGGAATTGGCTTTTGAGTAAGATACGAACAGAATAGGCAAAAAGGCGGCTATGTTTCTAACATGTGATGATACAATCTTTGGCAGTTCTGTACAGCATTTTATCTTATTTTTATTCAGTGATAATTAAAAGAGCTGTTGCAGGATTTTTCCATTAAGTTTTTTTTTTTTTTTTAATTGAAAATATGTTTTCATCATGAAAGCGTTGGTTTCTTCAAAACTTGACAGAAATATTTTGAAAGACTAGAAACTGTTGCAAACCTGTACAGTATTTTGGTCTGATGCATTACTATTCACATTGAAGTCTTAATTAATTCCTAATGAAGTATTTTTAAATTGTAAGGCTGATAAAACAATGAAATTACTTAGGATCACCAAATCCTAATAACTCAGTCACTTAACTACCTACCCAGCATGATTCAGGAGGAGAATGAGACAAGACTGAAGTTTAGAAACCTCTGTGGGAAGGCAGAGTCTTTTCCTGTCCCATTCCAGCAGAGAAAATCCCTAGCAGTGATGTGCTGCATGACAGTTGCAGAAACTCATCTCAAGGACTTAGCAATCTATTTATCACTTTAACCATTCCAACTATTGTAAAATGTATTTGCAGGATCTTCTTAAGAGCTCCGTTTCCCTGCTGCCCTAGGCTGTGACAGACCAGCAGCCTGCCTGTTTGGAAATCCTGCTTTAAAAGTGCCAGTCATTTACACAGGAATTATAGGCCTAAGATTGCTGAGAAGCTTATAGCAGCCTACCAGTATCTGAGGGGGCCTACAGGAGGGCTGGGGAGGGACTGTTCACAAGGTCTTGGAATGACAGGACATGGGGGAATGGGTTCAAATTGGCAGAGGGGAGATTTGAACGGGATGTTAGGAAGAAATTCTTCACAGTGAGGGTGGTGAGGTGCTGGAACAGGTTGCCCAGGGAGGTTGTGTCTGCTCCCTCCCTGGATGTGTTCAAGGCCAGGCTGGATGAGGTCTTGAGCGACCTGATCTAGTGGGAGGTGCCCCTGCCTATGGCGGGGGGGTGGAACTGGATGATCTTGGAGGTCTCTTCCAACCTAAACCATTCTATGATTCTATTCTATGATTCTAAGCTTTCTGATATAAATATTTGAACGGAAGCCAAATTTAACCTGACTCACATTCTGTGTTGCAAACTTTTGAAAGGTAATGTGCAACATAATCAAAATACAGTTTTGAAAATTAGTCTCTTGGGCAGAAAGCAAGTCCAGGATGAAAGAACTGTGCCTACTTTAACGTACAGGAGCCAATCCCACAACGCTCTGGTGCTCTTCTGTATGCTCTATTTAGCTCAATTAGAACACTCTCAGTACTGACCCGCAAAACAGCTCGGGGTCATGAATGATGCAGTGCAGGGATGTTTCCAGGGATGTTCCTCCTTTTAGGCAGTGGCAAAAATGAAAACTAGGAAGTTCTACAGTGTTAAAAACCCTGGCACTTTAATAGAAATGTGTCAATCCATTGTAAAGACAAACAGAGAAGGAACCTGGGTGACAGTGTGATGAAGATCATAGAATCATAGAATGGTTTAGGTTGGAAGGGACCTAAAAGATCATCCAGTTCCAACCCCCCACCACAGGCAGGGACACCTCCCACTAGATCAGGTCACTCAAGACCTCATCCAACCTGGCCTTGAACACATCCAGGGAGGGAGCAGACACAACCTCTCTGGGCAATCTGTTCCAGTGTCTCATTACCTTTGCTGTAAAGAACTTCCTCCTAACATCCTGTTTAAATCTCCCCTCTGCCAGTTTAAACTCATTGTCCCTTGTCCTGTCATTACAAGACCTTGTGAATAGTCCCTCCCCAGCCCTCCTGTAGGCCCTCTTCAGATACTGGAAGATGTGGACATTCTTCATTTAACATCACACATGCTTTAAGTTATCCCTCATACAACTCTGGAAATTCTTTACAAAACAGGTGATAGAATGATAGATAGATCTAAACTAGATCAACTGGACAAGGAGATCCAAAGCAGCAATATATGGTAGAGGCAGGTTTGTAAGCCTCAAAGAAAATAGGTGTCCACAGGATATATTAGCATGAGCTTCTTCAAAGGTGCTCTTTACCTTCAGTACAGCAAAGGCAGCATTTGAATCAGGTGCTAAAGATCTGAAGCACTTTGTAGGCTAAAATCAACATTCAGCAGAGACCCATAAATTAATGATGTACATCTCTCACTGCCCTAGGGTTACAGCAACTAATGATTGTTGTTTGTTTGGGTTTTTTTTTTTTAATTAAAAAAATAATCTAGACCACACAGGTATTTCTTTCTGTTAGAATTTATAAACTGCAGTATATAAAAAGAGACTTCTTTACCACGACACTTTTTCTTGTTTGTTTTAAAGCTCACTGATGTTTTCATAAAAGCAGTAATTTTGCTGTTCTAGGTGGTTTCTTTACTTTCTGTGCCCTTGAAGCAGTCCCTGTGGGATCTGGCTTTACAGGTACTCTTTGAATCCCAATGTATCTATTTAAAGTGAAAATAGAATCATAGAATGCTTTTGGTTGGAAAAGACCTTTAAGGTCATTGAGTCCAACCATTACCTAACTACAAAGTCTGGTGCTAAAACATGTCCCTTAGCACTACATCTATGTGCCCTCTAAACATCTCCAGAGATGAGGATTCAGCCACCTCCCTGGGGAGTCTGTTCCAGTGTTTGATAACCTATTCAGTGAAGAAATTTCTTCTCATAGCCAATCTAAACCTTCCCTGTTGCAAGCTGAAGCCATTTCCTCTCATCCTATCAGTTCTTAGCTAGGGACAAGAGACCAACACCCACTTCGCTACAACCTTTCAGGTACCTGTAGAGAGCCATAAGGCCTCCCCTCAGTCTCCTTTTTGCCAGACTCAACAACTCTAGTTCCCTCAGATGATCCTCCTAAAACCTATTCTCCAGCTTCTCTGCCCATCTCTGGACCTGCTCCAGCTTCTCAATGTCTTTCTTGTAGTGAGGGCCTCAAAACTGTACACAGTTCTCAAGGTGTGTCCACACCAGTGTTAAGCACAGCAAGAAAATCACTTCCCTGCTTCTGCAGGTCACACTATTTCTAGTCCAGGACAGGATTTTAGTAGCTTTCTCAGCTACCTGAGCATGCTATTGGCTCAAGTTCAGCTGCTGTCAACCAACACTTTCAGGTCCTTTTCCACCAAGCAGCTTCCCAGCCACTCTCCCCAAAACCTGTAGCATTGCATGTGGTTGTTGTGACCCAAGTACAGGACCTGGTACTTAGCCTTGTTAAACCCCATACAACTGACCTCAGACTATGAATTCAGCCTGGCCTTTGCAGAGCATTCCTACCTTCGTGTAGATCAACACACCCTGTTAGCATCATCTGCAGTCTTATTGAGGGAGGACTTGATTCCCTCATCCAGATCATTGATAAAGATATTAAACAGAGCTGGCCCCAAAACTGAGCTCTGGAGAACACCACTTGTGACTGGCTGCCAACTGGATTTCACTCCATTCACCACCAGTCTTTTGGCCTGGCCAGCCAACCAGTTATTTACCCAGAGAAACTTCCGCCCTCCCAAGCCACAACCAGCCAGTTTCTCCAGAAGGATGTCGTGGGAGACAGTGCCAAATGCTTTACTAGGAGTCCAGGTAAACAACATTCAGCTTTTATCAGCTAGATTCTCAGCTCTTGCACACTGGCAAGGCCATGGTTTGGTGCTAGAAGGGGAGCAGCAGGCTGCTGCTTCAGCTGTCCTGCCTCTACCTGCTCTTCTGGCACCTGTAAGTGATCACAGCAATGATCCAAAGGGTGATGAATTTCTCAAGGAATTTGATTTTGTATGGATATGAGTTTGTTAACAAGACTCAAGTGTGATTGAAAAAGCAGACCAACATTGTGTGTTTCATCCCCACATAGTTCACAGCACAACTTTTTCCATTAAAAACCTTCGTGACAGGAAGGTCCGGAAAGAAACTTCCTCCCAGGCTTTCCAAACTCGCTCCTTCCTAAAATCCAGAATCACTGTTTTTTATCCTGGTCTCAATCTTTCCTGACTGCACAGCAAGGGCAAAATGCAATCCAGTTTGCTCAGCTCTGGAATGATACTGCATTTCTGCCCAGAGTCCTGTGCAGCTGAGGCACACTCACCCTTTTGGCTGGCTCTCAAACTCTTCTGCCCACTGCTCCTGGGCATCCTCTGTGGAGAGGTCCACATCCCGGGTTGTGGCAAAATTGGACTCACTGCCTTCGGTCCCATGGAAGTAAATGGAGTTTCCATCTGACTGGCAGCTATGCTGTAGACAAAAGGAGAATGTGGGGAGCAATGTGACACTGGATTTGCAAGGTGTCCTGGCCACTCACCATCAGAGTTTGTGGTGAGCTCTGCCCTATCAAATGACCCACTAATGCCTGAAACAAAATAAAAATGGGCAGTTGTCTTCTGTTGCCCAACCTCCAATGATGCTTGTGTCCTAACCTTGTACCTGCTTTCCTACATACACACTATAGACAACTGCAAAGCTGTGCTTGTGCAGAAAAGGTGGACCATATCTTAGGGTGCTCATGGCAGTGCTTTAAAGTGGAAATTATGTCTGGCATATTTGTACACACATCATGTGTAAAATTAACTTTAGCAGCAAAACGAATGGGTATTTTGTCAGCACAAGGGTTCCTGCTCTGAAACCCATCAGATCTCCAGGCCTGATTTTTTTGTCATGGTTGGTATTAGTGTTCAAAATTGCTATGCACTGCCATACAGCAAACTTTGGGCCTGATGTGAGTGACAAGGTCATATTTGCCATATTTAATTTTAATAGCATATCAAATAACAATATATGAAACTAGCTTTTGCCATACAGCAGTCTCAAGAGTCCTGAGGCTGCCTCCAGACCCAAAATGTTTACTCTTCCTTCTGCATTTCTACGTATACCACTTTAACAGCATCAAAAGAAGCCACAGATCTTCTCCAATGTGCTCTGGCTACCACAACTCTTCAGGATTATTGATCCAGAAGAAGCTGCCTGTGAGGAATACATGGGGATTACAGCACAGATTTTCTTCTTTTCCTCATCCTACTTTTACTTCCTTTTACGTTTGATAAAATGGTAGAAGTCTGCCACATCTGTGCGGCAGACAGACCTACCTGACCTTAAAGCAAATGAGAGCTCGAGTGTTTCACTGAATTGTTTGCTTTACTGGCAAAAGTAATAATTAGCTCAAACATTTTTTTGGTGGGAATCTTGGTCACATTAAAAGGGAAATAAGAAAAAATTAGAATAATTCTGCCTTCTTGCCACAGTTCAGAATCTGAAGAAGAGATGTAATAATGCCAAATTGCATTGGCCTTTTCAGCGTTGTCTGTGCAGTGCCCTCTTGCCTCTGAACCCCTTCATAACGTGCCAAGGAAAAAGCATGACAATCACTTTTTTTTTTTCATTTAAAAAGGTCATGATAGTGCCACCTAAGTGAATTATTAAAGTTTTTAACAAAGAAAAGTGTGTGGCAAGAAATAACACATTTAGTGAGATTCTGCAACTCTTACTTCACTGATCAATGTGAAAAAGATTTATAATATAAATTATTTTGTGACTCATTTTCACGTATGGTTGCCAATAATCTAGCAATTGATTTATATTTAGGCATGCAATTTCTGACTACATTTCTAGACGTGCCTACAGGTTGCTAGGAAAATGTCAGACTACTCGAAGTCTGGGTTTTCTATAGATACTTTCCTGTCTACAGGCAAATGGCAATGGCTCTGTGTTTATTAACAGTGACTAAAGATCATTTTAAAGACAGAAAGAAAGATGCTTAAGACATTGGGAATTTTTAAAGAAGTTCTGAGGGAGTGCCATCATTTTCTGGTATGTTCTTGCCCCACCTGGAACCCTGGATACATGCTGATGGGAGAAATAGATGAGAATGTGAACCACTTTCATCAGCTGTGTTGCCTCAGCAAGGGCCAGGGCTCCTCTGCTCATGATCCTGTCCTCACCCACCTGCCACATTTTCCTTGCCTGTATAATCCTCACTACCAGTTCACACTTAGCTTCCATATTTATCTTTTTACTTTCCAAGCAGTCACTCTCCCTCATGGCTTTTGCTGCCTTTAAAAAAATTTTTTTTCATCCAGTGGGCTGCTGAGGGGTGAATAACTTCACAGAGCCCTCACCAACATTTCCACAAGCAAAAGAAGCTCCACATGAGATGGACCTTCACTACCATTGCCCTCAACTACCTTGTCAGTCTTGTTCAACGTTCAGGAGGCTAATGACTGTATTGGATTATTTTGTGGTTTTATAACAGGGCTCGAACAGATTATAGACTGAATGGAAACCACCAGACTCATTTTTTCTTGGTTTCAACCCAGGATTTGAATCCAAGTCTTTTGAAATGAAGAACTAAAGTACAATTGACATGCTGTGTTGCCTCTTTCCTAAATTAGAGGCTTCACACTTGCAGTGGCAGTCTGTATACTTTCAGGATTTAAGGACTGAATTTTACATGTGGGGTGTTTTTGTAATTTCCAAGTGACAAAAAATGTGGAAAGAACAAGCATGGTGTTTTGAAACTGCTTGGATTAATTTCTTCCTAAGACATGTAAATGTAGAATTCCCTGTTACAAATTCCAGATTAAATTTGTTCTATTTTATCTTTATTTACACTTAGTCAATTTATGTGCAAATTTTGTAACTAAAAGGGCTAAATTATAGCTACTTGTAGGACTTTTCTCCTTGTAACCATGGAAGTATCAACTGCAGGTCCATAACTAAAGCAGAATTTAGGTTGTTGTTTTTTTTTTTTAAGGGGATTTAAATCCTGTAGAACACTTAGTGTGTCCTTGTGCAAATTCCATCACAGAAGAACTAACTAATTTCTCAGGAAAAGTTAATTTAGAGAATAAATCCTTTGACAAATCTGACGACCTTTATTCAACAAAGCTTTCTCTTGAATCACCCATATAGCAGAACACAGGGCACTTGTGGGCACTTGAATGGAGCCACTCCACAACAGCACCTATTTCCCACTGTTTGCAACTGGAGCAGGGCTGCCACAAGTTAAACTGTTGTCTTCCTAAATAAACAACTCATGCCTGCTAGCAGTGGAAAGTCGCCAATTTCTGCTCAGGGACTGTGGTCATCCCAAGGGAACAAAAAAACCCAAAAAACCAACCAAGCAACCAAAAAAAAGTTTAATTTAATCTGGCACTACTAATGCTATTATTCATGAGCTGCAGTTGCTGAGCTATTGCTTTACATGAATAGGGCAAAATGAAAATTGGCTGGATGAGTTCCCATATCTCAGCATGCCTAGATTTCCTTTCAATTTGATCTTCACTCTGAAATTTGTGTTTCTGAAGTTTGTCTGCTGGATAGTTATGATACCACTGGTTTTCCCCTCTTTTCACAGCTATGACTGGCTCATCCTCACCTGCCTCCACCACCTCCCGTGTTTACTATCTTTGGGCTCATTTTTCCTTGACAGCCAACACTTACCACTACATACAGTGGTGAGGTGATCAAACTTGCATACTCTTGCCCATTCTGCCCATTGTGCTTGGCAAATTCCCCACAAAATGATGTCCTTCAGACACTTCCTTATTGCTCTCCCCAACAAGCCTCGTCACTGCTGACACTGGAGAATGCACTGCTTACCAGGATGAGAGCATCCCCTGTTGCAATATTTCCTCTGCCACATTTCTGCAGCTCCAGATTATCTCCTGTTTCATAAATTGGTGGCAGTTTCCTGGGACACAGAGCATCTCTTTGGTTAAGGTCTGAAGAAATTAGTAGTACATTCTTTGCTCAGGGCTCTTTGAGACTACACTGGTATCACTACAAAAAGCCCCACTGCATTTTCATGGTACCACTGATGTTGTATATGAATACTTCTAGTCTAGAAGTACCATTCCTAGCTGAGTTGTCTATGAGAGACAGCAAATCTTATTAATTCAGAAGAGCTTTCTGTTACTCATCATAGGGGATTAGCAAATAATACGAAGGTAGAGAAAATAGGAGAGAGAAATGCATGGCTTCAAAACCAAACTTTTCCCAAGTGTCTGTCACATTCTTTATCCTGCTCTATACCCTTTCTATTTTACAGCTTCTACTTAAAGTTTTCACCTTTTCTGGGTAAGTATTTTTAGGAAAGCCTCTTGATTATCCGAGATGCAGAAGGGTTTCAGTTAGGACCGTTCAAAACAATTGGTCAGCAAAACCAGGGACATCAGATTTGTGAAGCAACTGGGCCTATTAATTTTTTTCATAAGCAAATACTGCACAACCATTCTGTAACATCTAAATGTCTCTAGGTAAGATCTGGGGTCCTGCAACACACAGCACGCCTGAAAACATCTCCATATTTTTAAAGATTTGCATGAGAGCACCATGTAAGAATACATCTGCTACCCTCAGCATAGCCTCTTGGCTTGGGGGGACCTCTGGAGGTTTTCTGTTCACCCTGCCATGTGAAGTAGCACAAGCATCAACCAGCTCAGCCTATGCCACAGTTGCAGCTAAGGACACAACTCTGAAGATCTTTTAAAGCTCAAAAGCCAAAGACTGGGAATGTAAACAGAAGCACTGAAGTTCATCTAAACAAGCTTCTGTCCCAGCTGTTCAAGTCAAACCTGTGAATCAATAAGATACCTCTTGGCTTTACAGTATGGGATTTCTTTACTTGGAGACCAGAGAAGAGGGCAGCTAAATGATACAACTGTGCCATTCAGAGAAGCATCAACAAGAAATCCTAGTGTGAAATTCCTCAGTGTAACAGATTTTTGGCTGGGGTGCTGCATATCATCTTCCTGAGGTTCATTCCCACAGTCACAGTCCCACAGAAATACGGTTCATCTCTACCTTTGAAGTATCCACAGTCATCTTTGCCATCATTAAATTAGGTTTTTATCACAGACGAACACTGATGCACGTCTTCATATTATCTCCCCTGGGCTTAATGGTCCCAATGATTCTTTCAGACAGCTGTAGCCTCACAATTTATTTCTTGGCGACGTTTCTCGCATTGAAATGAAAGTGTTGGGCATTTGGGCAGTGCCAGCTTGCAAAGGGCTGACGGCAGATGGAAAGAAATCTGCCCAGTATGCCTTCACCTCTACATGAGCAGAGAGCCATCAATTTCCCCCATTAAGGAGTTGTCAGGCAGCCCACCCAGCTGGAGGAGCTTCTCTGATAGCCAGGCTGGCTGGCGGATGCTCTTCAAACACAAAATACACAGAAAACACTTTAAAAGGAAGCGAAAATATCACTTGTCGGCAAATTGAAAATGCATGGCTCTGGGTGCAGCCAGTTTTTTTAATGACTGTAATGCTTTAAGTGATTATTTTTGCCACTTCAGATTGGTCCTTAGAGAGGAGAGGGTTTTTTTAATTAAAATCCAGGCAATGCAAACAGATGAGAGATGAGAAGCAGAGAAACGAGAAAAAAATATTATGAAAATTAATTAAAGCAGCATTGGATATTGTCTGTTTCTGAGAATGGATCATGCAGGTTTTAAACACTTCAACATGACAGCAGGCACAAGGATAGCTTCAGCCTTGATAAAATCATAATCTCTATGCAATGTCTCGGCCAGCAAAAGTAAAATGACAAAATTCAGGAAAGATTCTAAATTCTGGGGTATTTGGCTGTTGACGCTTCCAGCCTGAGGTCCTTTCTTTAACCAAAGGAAAAGCCTCAATGTGTTTAGAACACTTTCCCATGAGATAAACAGGGCTTTACTATTTCCCATGTCATTTAATGTAGGTTACAGAATGAAACCCTTGGCTGTGAAGCACGCCAGGTGCACGGAGGGTTACAGGGCATCTTCCCTTGCCACAACAATGCAGTGAACCTTGTCCTGTGATGTAGTGAAAAATGGTTTAGAGCGGAGGTTTTCACTCGTCATTTCCCACTGTTATTCAAAGTGCTAGTGTTCAAAACACTGCCTGTTTGTGAGGGATTCATATAGTTCTTCATCATTTAGGACATTTCAGGACATTTGTACAGCATCAGTCTTTCTGGTGATAACTGATTTCCTTAATGAGTCATTTAACTGGCATGTACTGAACTATTCCTATGTGCTGTTGGAAGTTGTTGATGCTTTCAGTGCTCTGCACTGAGCACGATTAAACTTCATCTGTTCTTTCCAAAGTAATAATGCATACTTAAACCACTGAAATCAGAGTAAGAAGGAGTCAACCACAGTCATTTCTACTCTTTGGTATCTAATGGGTCAATTCATGTTATTTTTATTAATGTGCATCTCACCATGACCTGCAAAGAGCAAATTCTTTCCTCCTAGGAGGCAGGAAAGACCCCTGGTGCTTTGATGCCAGGTCAGAGCTAAAGCTGGCTCCCTGCCACCCCACATCACACTTCCGAGCCACAGGGAACTGGCACGGAGAAAGGTGCAGGTTCAGCATCGCTGCCCAGCAGTGCTTCTCAGCACCACAGTCAACCACCTATCACTTCCGATGAGACCCTAGGTATTGTATCTAAGTATTATTATTTCAATTAAAAGTGTGATTATTAGCAAAACAAACCAAAAGAAAAAAAAAAAAAAAAGCAAGAGCAGTTCCTTGCATGTGCTGGATGCAGCCCTACAGATACACAGCTCAGGGTGCCCACACACTCACTAAAGGTAGCTGGTTAACAGGTTTTGAGCACCCTGCTCCATTTTCCTCACCTCTCCTCCTCTCTCTCACACTCCTCTTTCTGCCCATAGAGAAGGAGGGATGGCTCTCAGATGAGGTGCAGCAGGAAGCCTGCTTGCCTCTTCCCAGGAAGATGTGGTGGATAAGGGCTCCTGCGAGGCAAAGCAGCTGGCTAGAAGGCTGAATTTGGCCCAAAGACCAAATACTGCCTTTCCATATCTTAGTCAAAACACAAAAGAATCTTATCAGGAGCCTCTGTCTCTGTGTAATTTTGACCAATAGAAGGTCATAGCAATTTCAGTCTGCCATTTTCCCTCTGGCATACCTAGAGCATCACCCTTTCTCCTGCAAAACATGGATTTGATCTGAGCTAGGCAGTGAGTATCTCAACATCTTTTTTAAACAAGAATTTTAAACCAAAACATGGAAAAAAAATTCTTGTTCATCTCAGTACAATTAACCAAAGATAATATGGAATGCCAGGATGTTTGTTTTGAAAGAGACCATCCAGTGTCATTCCTATTTATTGACAGAGTATTCACAGATTTGGAGATGTGCTCTGCAACTGAGGAGCTGGAACAGCTTCATCAGCTTTTCCTTTTGCCAGACTCCTAGGCCTGCCTGCACGTCTGCTCTGCCCAGTGACACACAACAACAGAGGGTCAGGAAGAACTCACAGACCTAGGATGTGCACAGCCCTGCTCTGTGGTGAAAGGTCACGGACTTTCATAGACATGTTTTCAGTGTGAATGTTCCATTCTCCCATGCAGATTTCTCTTCTGCTAAATTTGCCTGCATTTCTAGAGAATTAAAATGAGCTCAGTGGTGATGACCTGTTACTTCAGGGTCTTGCTGGATCAGGATAATGGGATTGGGACATTTTCAGGATTTATTGGTCATGCCCAGGGTAGTGAATAACATGTTCAGGTACCATTCCCTGGTCCTAAACCAAGTTTGCTCACTGAGACTGGCACGAACCTTCCCCTATTGTCCCCATATCATGCTACACCAAGCTGCCTCCTTGCAGCCCATCAGGACAGACAACCTCAGGCATAGTCCCCAAGTCCTACAGATGAAACTAAGTTGACCAGCTGGACTGTGACCTTCAACCACCAAGTGAAGAGCAGCTGCACCTACTACGAGGTAGCAATTCTGACTCTTCTCAAACGTGGACAGTGTCACTGGGTTCGCACATGTGGATCAAACACATCACCACTCTAGTGCCTGAAATGATCTGCAATGCTTATTACCAGAGTGGGACAAATCCCAGAGACAGCTGGTTTGGTGTCCATGCTATACTTATGTAAACAAAGCACTGTGGAGACATGACTGTAAGCTTGCTGAGGTTGTCTCTATTTCAGACTCAGTTTTTGAGCTTGCACTTGGGCCAGGGCAATCTCAGAAAACTAAAAAACTTGCAAATGTTATACTTGAAAACACAATTTCTGGCGAAAGATTAAAGACATCTGAAGCACCCACTGAAAGATGAGATCACCTTTCTATTCTATAGGAGTAGAGATCCAAGAAGCATTACTGAAGGAATATTTAATCTTTTTTCCCCTATTAGCTATGAAGTCTGGAGGGGCACAGGCCTTTAATAGCTCTCAGAGTATAACTCTGCTTCACATGCTTCAGCAGTCTTAGTGACCAGTGCAATATCCCAGCCATGCTTGGTTGCAAGGCCATACTCACTCTCAGAGCTGTCATGGGAGATAGTGAAACACAGTCAGGAATTTATCCTGTTCAACACCCTTCCATGCAGTCCAGCACAGATAAATATGTTCCAGTGGATCCAATTAATCTCCTAATGGTTGTTTGGCCTTGCTAACAGAGTTTCTTCTCTTTTGCTGTCTTCTTTGGAACTGAAACACACAATATCAGTGGCTTATCTCTCAGCTTGCTTCCTATCTAAGTAGCCAGTTCCAGCTGCGTCTGCAACCAGCCATGTGCTTGCAAACGAGTAGCAACCACTCCTGAGCGCAGCAAGACCCAGAATGAAATTCCTGCTCCAAGCTCAAGCAGACAGAGAGGAGGAGAGATTGCTTCCCAAACTAGGCACAGCCACATTTCTGCAGAGCTTACTTGAGAACACATTGTTCCGACCTGCCAAGCTGGAGTGAAAACACAGATGCAAGTTTAACGCTAACCACTCCAGTGACTAAATCCATCACAGAAACTAATCCAGGACCCAGACAATGATTTTCGTGACAGTGAAGAAAACATGGAAACTTCCTGTTGTTTTGGCCTTTTTACCTTATTAATCTGGGCATCGTTACCAGCAAATCCCCTGGATTTTCAAAGTTTAGTAATCCTCAAACGCTACCAAAGTAAATTTTCCATAGAAAAGCCCCAGTCTTTCTTTGTAATTTGATAAGCATTCAACAAAAGCATGAGCCAGGTATAAGATGCAATTCTAAAAAGTCACTTCCTGAACACCTACAGGGAAGAACTTGCTGAACCACGCCTACATAAGCAACAGCAACATTTGTTCTAAACTACCAATGAACCACCATATTTAATGCCTGTCTTTACCAACCGAGGAATCCACTGAGGCAACACAATGATATTTAATGAGAATTCTCTTCAAACACTTGAGACGGCTGAAGTGGTGGGTGAGAGGGCAGTTCTAACACGGTAATGGCAACCAGCTTAGGCCAGGGGCCTTTCTCTGGCCTCGATGGCAAATAACACAGCGGATTTTGTATCCACCTGGACAAAGTTTCTTCCCAGAAGAGTGATGTCCGGCCTACTGGAAAACCTCCTTTGAGCATCCATGAAGGTTCATCCCTGAAAGAGAATGCCTGGGAGACGGCACTAGCCAAAACTAAGAGAGGGGGCGTTGTAACAACTAAGGCGTGCAAAATCATGGGCTTGCGTTTGTAGCCTTATTTGCTTCATTCACTACCCTAGATGTGCCATAGACCCTCCAAGGAGATGGTTCCACCATGTCAGCAACATCTGTTGAGGCAGTGCAAAAGTAAACACTTGGAGAACTGTTACTTTACTTTTTCTACCAGAAATAAGCATGTTTTTTTCCCCCCTTGTTTCAGTTCTGCCTGTCAGCTGGATGAGCTATCTCATCCTGGCACTGCCCTTGCACCTAAGAAATGTGCAGTATCAGTCATTCTGGGTGGTAGAAAGTGGTGAACAAGAAAGGATGAATACAGAAAATGACCCCAGTAAACTGAAGAAATTTAGAAAGATAATTTTTCTTCTTTCTTTTCCATTTGCTTATTATTTCATTCCTTCGGTTCAAAGAAATTACTCATATTTATGGCATAGTTTAGGAGAATAACTGACCTACAGTTTTGCATATACTAATTAAAAGTGAGATAAACAAAAAATAACATCCAGAAATGTGACTGTTCATTGATATTGTCAAGGAAATTTATAAGGAAAACGACTGAAGGAATACAGGGACAAGTTAACACAAACTTTAGGAAGGTTTTTTAAGGCCAGTTTATCCAAAATGTTAACTGACAAATGACAGAAGGATATGAGTTGAAACCTGTCAAAGAAATGGTTCTTGGTGTCATAATGCTACAACAGGGTCTGTACTAAGTTTGATGTAAATCTTGACCCAGTTTATAATTTTACTTTTGAACTAATATGAAATTCATACTGCAAAGTCTGTTCAATTGCATTTGGCAAGATCATTGCTGAAAATTTGAGGAAAACTGAAGCAAAACTCTTAAAGATGAAATTTGAGTATGGGAATGTTCTGGATACGCTAACAGTGTTTGAAATAATTACAAGGTCCCATGAGGAGTAAGAGCCCTCGGTCACACATTCCCTTTATCTAGCAGGGCTACACCACAGCCTTACACATTGCCTTAAGCTGGTATGAGAGGCTACAGATACCCAATGTCAGCTGGGAGCACAGAGAGGTACATTTCACTTCTCCCTAAATCAGAAAATTGCCTTGGAGGAATGGCAGATTGGTGACAGCCCACTTATGTCTCAAATAGGGTTTGAGCTTGGAAGGGATTTCTGTCTAGAAGCACTATGTGTCCATGCTAGCTGAATGTAATTAAACAAAACTCACAACTCACAACAACAACAACAAAATCAACGTTAAAAAAAAGAAAAGAAGTTTTCTTGCTAAAATTTATGTGCTGTTTGTGCAGTGTTTAGGCTTGGTCAGCTGAGAAGTAACTGTGCTTACAGCATATTGCTTTGCTTTGATGCCTTCACATGTGTGGGCCTTCTTTTAAAATCCAGAGATAAGACTGAGAGATAAAATTTGCATTAATTGATTACAGAAAATTACTTCATTAAATATGGAGGACATAATTATATTCTAAGATTTCATTTTAAAAACTTTTTTTATCGTAGTTTCAATGGTCTTACTGAAGTAAAAAAAAAAGGAAATATGCAAATATCAATAGATTAGAACTAGTATTAATTTCTAAAAGGATTCATCTGAGGCCATATTATGTTCTGTGGGAAAAGGATGAGGCCATAACTAACCTCTCACTGCTCTCAGTATTTTACACCTGTTTCCTATGCAATTGCCAAACCTATTACGAGCATCATAAATGAACCCCAAGACTTACACTGTGGTGGTTTTTTTTTTTTTGTGAATGAAAAATAGGATGGGAACAGAAAGTCATCTACTGTTCAACTCCTGTTTGGAAACATAGAAAGAAAGAATCAGACTGATTTCCATATGTTGAACAACTGTGCACTTGAAGGAACTTCATGCACAGAGAACTTTTAGGACTCCTTACATTTTTTCTGGGGTTGTATGATCTTGCTGGGTCTTGTATATCAAAACAGAATCTTTCTGAGAGAGAACATTAAGGAGCAGCCACTGCTGCAATGGGGGTATGACGTATACAGTCAGAAAAAGTGTGATGACTTGTGAGCAAGTAATGGTAGCTGAACAACACCAAAATAATCGAAAAGGTAGATTTTGAAATATCCAATGAAGAGACTTTTTGCTGCAGAAGTAATGCAATGTTTTGCTAAAAGGAAGCTGTTTCCCATTTTCTGTTACATGATCTTTGACATGGCAGTATAAATTGTCACTGAGTTTTGGTCATGGCAGAGAAGTTGCATTGTTCTAGGATGCCCCGATGGGACAGAGAAAAGGGGAAAAACAAAGTAAAAAAGAGCCCAGTTCTAAAAACTATTGAAGTGGCCTAAATACCCTTATATATTTAGAGTTCTAGTGTTTGGTTAGATGTTGCTGTCTCCTTCTACATATGACAGCAACAGTAACATCACACCATAGAAAATCAGACTAACCTTGACTGTGGCCCCAGGAAAGAAAAGCCAGTTTCCAGTATCCACAGGATCAAGATTATCTTCTAACACAACTTTTCTGTGAGCAGCATTTATGATCAGAATGTTGTCCAATGCCCAACAGGCTTCATACACATCACCAGCAAGAACATAATCTTGTTTCCACTGAAAATGGATGTTCTCTCCTTTAGCATCTTCAGGAAGGTACAAGATGTGGATGATTGTGCTGACATTGGAAGGGGCACTGAAAAACAATTATAAGATATTAGAACAGCTTTAAGCCAGGAATGTTTTTCCTCTACTTAACCCATTCACTAAGTGTGACAGTTGTGCTGACATCCTTTGTATGCTGATAAATCTTCAAGGGAGATGAGAAAATACCTTCCCTGAGGCAGAGTCCCACTGTGCCAGGCAGTGACCACACACAGCCTGAGCAGACAGTCATGATTCAAAGGACGAGCAAGAAAGAACAGGTCAATGCTGGTGTTTGGAAAGCAGGACATAAGAGCAGGGCAAGTCACACTTGATTCTGGTCACAGGTCCTAAGTGTTTTGCAGGTACAGCCAAAAGGAAATGTTAAAGAAGCACTTCACAAAAGCAGGTCTCCCAAAATGTGGCTTTTGCATGAGCTTTCAGAACGGGAAATTCCTGACTTCTGGTGTCTGCCTCTTATGGGTCTCAATGGAGCAGAATGGTTGGAAGGAAAATCTGGGAATTTTCTCTCCCCAAGTTGTCTTGCTATCTATGTCCTGCTTTAAGAACATTATGGAAACCATCAATTTCCCCCCTCTCTTACTGTTGAAAATGTGGGGAGGAGAGGAAGACCTAGAGTATCTTCTAATGATTGAGCTCTCCTTCCCAGAGCTGTCCTCAGAGCTGTGAAAATATTGAGGTTCACCCCAAGCTCTGGGTGAACATCTTTGCATTGCTAGTGGCAATGAAAGGACTGAGCTCTGTGTGCAAGGAAAAAGTGGCAAGAACTACTAATTTTATCAATCCCTCGTCAAGGGAATTAGCTATAATCAAAACTCAGACTGCAAGGAGTTACAGAGCTGGAGTGTGCAAGATGTCTGCTACTCAACCTTGCCTCTGCCTTGGTAGGTGAATAGTTTGCCAGAGACAGTTCAGAGCTTTTATGGAAGAAAGACACCAAAGCTCATTTATACAACCAAAATTAGAGCTCCTTTTTGTTAAACAAAACATTAGACTGCAGTGAAATGTTGAAAGGCAACTCTGTCCCATATTCACACCCAGTGCCTGCACCCACAAAGCAGTCTGCTTTTGCTAAATATTGTCTGTCACTCTCCACTTCAGCACTACCCTGATACATTGACCTTGCTTCTCCCTGAGCCCACACAGAGCACCTGCCTTCCCTTTCTACCTTGGAGTTCAGAGCTGAAATCCCACCAACACACCACCTTGTCTTCACTGCTGTGCTGCTGTCCCACCTCTCTTCCACAGTTCCCTGGAGCTGCATGTAGCAATGTGCAAGCCACTGAAGCACGTTTAAATAAACACTAACTCCTACAGACCACAGGAGAACTGAGCATACTTCCATAACTCATCCTCTCCACTTGGCACGACATTGCTCTAGTGACCTATTTTGTACTGCTGGCTCCAGAATTCACAGCTAAAGCAACACAGATCAAATTGCATTCACATTAACTCAAAACAATTGGGTTTGAAGGGCTTGTGTGTGCACCATCACAACTCTTGGTTTCCTGCTTTGCAGAGCCATGAGGGTACCTGCAGTAGTGATACAGCCTAGGGACACGATTCTGAACCGGTGTGAGAAAAATGAGAGGTATTGAGTGGTTACTCCAAGGCAACTCCAGTGGCTGCAAGTGAAGCTACTCTTGATTTATATTTTTCTGATATAAGAATTTGCACCAATTGTTTCACTAGAATTGGTCATAATTTGTCAATGAAATCACAACCTCATTCCCACAAGGAATGAGATACTGAAATTCACAGCTTTGCATCTAGAATTTTGTTTACTCATCAGAAATTAAGTAGCCTTTTGCTCTGCAGATACTCTCAATGGCTCAAGCGAATAGGCTCAAGCAAATGGCCTGTGAGGCACAAACACAAAAGTAACACGGGAAGGCAGACTGAGACTCTATAAGGATGTTGCCTATAAATGACATTTTTACTTCCCCAGCTCTACTTACAGAACTGTGTATAGATGTCAACACACAGAATACTTTTCCTAATATTATTAAATAAAACGTTGATTCTGTTCTCTTAGAAAAAAAATAAATCTCTGAAACTGCTGCTCTCTTTAAAGGTATGGACATTTCAATACAAGATTTTAAATTCCCATTTGTAGTCCTTTCTCTTTCATGTAAACTAGTTTGTTTAAAAACAAGGCATAATTCATCAGAATCTTGTTAATATCAGTGTGTTAGGAGCCAAGTGTTCATCTCAAACTACGAACTATTTTTATTGAACATTTTAGCCTACCAAAGTGGAAAGTCTTACCACCATAAATGATAGCCCTTGCTGACAGAAAAAGTGGTGCTGAAAGTGCAAAAGTCAGCATAGCTTTGGCTTTTCAGCTACCTGAACCTGCTGGTTACTGGAGTTACATCTGAACTCTGAAAACATTCTCTTACTTACCTCCCACATCACTCACTGATGGAGGAAATTGTCATTTACCAAGCCCAGGGGAAAGTTTTGCAGCTAGCTTTAGTGATGGCAATTTCACCCTTCATCTTCTAAAACGTATGAACAGGTGAGAACCAGAAAGCTAACAATTAAAACAAGTTTTAAAAGAGGCAGGTTTAAACACCACCTTCTCAGCTGCAAAGCATGAAGAAGATTAAAAAGCTGAAACCAACCTAATTTTCTCCAGCTGAGTCCAATCTGCAGAACTGTTTTTACTGTAGGACACGGTGATGCTGGGGTCTGAGTAACTAAAGCGACATGAGCCCGATCCTGGGAAAAGCAATAAAAGGCAAAGTGTTACGACATGGTGAAGCGATAAATGATCCTCCAATGATCACATTGCTGACTGTGCCTTTGTCACATCATCACTTCTCTCAGCTTCAAAGCACTTTGATTGATGATGAAATTTCCTGTGATCTGTTGCTGAAGGTAAACACAAACTAATGCATGCTTTATGAGTCAGAAATGAAGTAGGAATGATAAATCATAGTGGTGCCGTGTAATCCCTTCAAATTTCCCAGGGGAAGCCAAGCAAATTACTTAACACCCCTGACTGCAGCAAAAACCCACCACATAATGTTTAACCAAAACCTTATTAGAGAATGGTCCACATAGTAGAATTCATAGGGAAAATCAATGGAAGATTGTTCTTTCATATTTCTCTATAAAAAACAGATATTTTTCCAGAACTAAAGAGATAGTGATAGGAAAATACATGCAGGGTTACTTAAGGCAACACGACATATGCTTTAGCAATTTAAAAGAATAAAGATGTCACAAAATTAGTTATTTTAAAGATGCCTGAAGAGAATTAAATGAAAAAATCATCTAATATACTCAGTAGAGCCTATAATTAATAAAAAACATTTTATGGTAACCTGGGAATCTCAGAATACTTTACAAAAACGAACTAATTAAGCCTTATGGCACCCCTGCAAGGTAGGGTAATATATTTACTTTTGATTTATAAAAGGTTGCCTTCTGGGTGTTGTCACAAAATATGAACTTGGCAATTAATAAAGGGGACAGTCAAAATAACAAAAACAGAGACTGAAAGCATCAACACAGAAAACATGATAAACAACCTAAATGGTAATTAAGGACACTAAAAACTCTATTTCTCCTCAGATATCAGATAATTCAATACCTAGTGAAACAGAAAAATCCTAACCTGAGCTCCAAAGATCAAAATTTCTATTTATAAACATGTCAAAATGTGAGATTCGAAGTAGCAGACATCAATTACCTTACAGATTTAAGAGAAACAACTCTCAATTAAACAGCACCTCTGACTGCATCAGGATAGTACTGAGTGAGTACTACAGTTTTGCTCACAGCAGGAGCATGTACTACATGTGCTGCTAGTAGCAGCCTATGTTTACATGTGCCTAAGATAGGCTCAGTCATACTGAAAGTTGTGTATATGCCTACTTCTATACATATAAATGTATACACAGACACCCAGGTGTGAGAACAGCTGACCAGAAAATGCTGTCCTTTTCCAACCTGGGGTACTTCCTTTTGTAACTAAATTAATGGCCTGGATACAAAGGTGTTAAGCACTTGTACAGGAGCACAGCTCACACATGATAATGGGAACATATGTCATTAAGTACACTGATTGCAGCCCCTGATCCCCTGAGGCAGGTCACACTCACAGGTCTCAGCAATACAGACCTGCTTTTCTGCTCTCAGATGCACATCACATATCTCTGCAAGGGGAAAACCACCCCCAAAAATGGCATGAAATCCTCCCTAGAATTTTGCCTGATATATCGACCAGCATACTGGAAATGGTCCACAAAGTTGCTTTTATTCTCTCTTTTACTCCTGTTAAATTGAAACTAGAGGAACAGACCCTTCCAAACTGCTCCAGCTGTGCACGGCGTGTTCAGCTGCTCTGACACGCACATTCTTGCTGTAATGAGGCACAGAATAATTAATATTGCAAAGGCAGCAGGACTTAGAATTACCAACCATGTACCCAAAATGACTACAAAGCAACTGTCTGGTTATATTTAACTGACAAGACATTTTATTTCTATCATATTAAACCCAACTGATGTCAGGAAAAGCCTTTACGTTTCATGTTTGCCCATCTGCTGAGATGGTCCTGCTTTACTGAGTGACATCTGCTCCTGCTTCCTACTCCTGTGCCATTTAGGAGTTCCCACCCTTAATCATACTCGTTCACTTTTTATTTCAGGGAATTCAGTTAAAAAATCAGTGAACTTCGGCCATTTTAACCACTTTGGCTGGCCAGAGGTTGCGAGGCAAAATAGAAACATACTGAGTTTTCTGTCAGACAGAAATGAAAGGAACATAAACAGTAAAAATCACCAGCAATAGAGACTTTGTAATGTGTGCCATTCCAGTTAGTGTCACCATCACCAATTTCTGGTGTGAGGCTCTTAAAGCCAATTCCAAGCATGCTGCTAAAAGAGGGGAAAAGGTCATATTTGCTGCCCATATTGCAATGATGACAGGAACTAAGTGTTCCCCGTCAGTACTATCAGCATCTAAAACACTGTCTGCTAAATCTGAACACCCTCAAATTATACAAGATCAAAGCTACTGCTTAAAAGAAATGGTGGCACTGAAAAAGTGCTTGGCAAGGTATCTTGAGTGTGGTATCTCGCTTATGCTGTTGGGAAGGGGAGCAACGGAGACAGAATTAAAAGAGAGGAGACACGTGCTGGGGTTTCTTATTATTGAAATAAGCAGAACAGGTTTCACTAAGATTAAAATTAGTTTGGGGAAGGCCAATGAAAGACCAAATGGAGGCCAACGTAAGTGGCAGTTACTGACTGTGACAGCAAATGTTTTTGTATTCCTGACTCCATCACAAGACAGCAAGGTAATTTGTCATTTAAATATCCAATTATGTAAAACTTCAACTGACAATAGGAACAAAATAATGAAATTAAACCATCTGAAAAAAAATCCTCAACAAGGGCCGGGCATTATTCTTTGCCACATGAACCATCTTTTATAAATGTATAAGCAGCACAGGGATCAGGTGTCTGCATCTTTTACCAAACCAATATTTACCTTCTGTTACATTGAGAATTTATTTCCAAGAAAAGAGAGCAAGCTGAACGTATGACTGTGTTCCAGGACAGAATTTCCCAAGATAGTACTGAAGAAAATGCTGACTTTCAATTTTCTATATTACTTTCTATATTCTGATTACTCAGTACTACTACTGTTACTCCACATTACTATTATTCCAGTAACCCTAAACAAAAATGATTGAAGTAAACTTGTAGAAATCTGCAGTTTGATGTTTGCCTCTACCTTGGCCATCAAAACTACACTCTGATTTTGTGAACAGATGACCAAAATTCAAGCCACTGATGTTAATGGGGGAGAGTGTTAACTGGCAGAGCATGAGAATGCACAACAGCTCCTGATCACTGCTTTCTGAATGCCATTCAATCAAATAGGAAAGAAAAGAGGCTTAAAAGTATGCTTCCCGATTCCTTTGCTGCTTGTTTTGTAGGACAATAATCCATAGCCATGATCTGACTAGCACTAACCCCCTGCAACATATCCAGCTTACTTTTTTGCCTTTTTTTGGCAAGTCTTGTTGAGCTGATGTTAATTTCCTTCAGTACTGTATAAAGTGCTTGTGAATATCTTAACTTACCTTATTTTCAAAAACATCCCATAGGCAGAAGTACTAAGAGCACAGTATTCCAGGAGAGATACAAAGGCTGTTCATATCAGGTATCTGTATCCAGGTATTCAGCTATTGGTATTCAGTCTGACAATGCCAAGCAAAATTAATTCTCACTACAGCTTTGCCTCCAGCTGTGTCAGATTTACAGAAACCTAAGTTATATGGCCGTTGGTCTTTAAGATTTCTTAGCAACATTGATTAGAAGCTGGTGTTTTGCTCAGATAAAACTGGGTGCCATCTGCAATGGAAGCAATATTTTCCTCCTTATAGTCTATGATGTTCTCTGCCTCTTGACAGCCTCTTGATAGTTACTGCAAGTGCTTCTGCAGATAAGCAGATGAGATATCCACTGATAGTTTTAAGGAGGATGAGTCTCCTGTGGAACTGTCCAAGGAAAAATCAATCAAACAAACAAAAACGTAGAAGAGTTTGAACTGTGGCCTGATAAACAAAAAGGGAGCTGAAAAGAACCTTGTTCACCTAATGCTAGATGATTGCTCTATTCATTTCATTAATGTGATGAATACTGATTAGTGTGTTTGCTACAGATTATGATTTGCTGATACTGCTTGAATCAAGCCAAAGTTGGTATTAGAAATTACCAGGGGCCAAATTTGGCTGGCTTACTAATATTTTTTTTTCCAAATTAATGAACTATACAGTTTGGGATATTGAATGCTCCACAGATATTTTTCTAGGTATATGTTTATATTGGCTGCTGATCAAGAACCAACTTATTTTAACCATGCTAAAAGATGGAAGGTTTTGTGCTGGATATACCAGAAGTAATGGTACAAAAATGTAAAGTTCACCTATTATCCTATTTTGTCTCTGAAAACTTCATCAAGGAAAGATGGCAAGAGCATTTTAATTTTAATTGAAGCCACACCTTTGAATTTAATTACAAGTATGATTTTAATTATGACACATTTTAGATCTTTAGACCACTTTTTAAAAGTTTGTCTTTGTTTATAGGACAAAGCTCAGAGTTCAAATTAATATTTTAAGTGTAAAAAAAAAAATCTTCAAATTAAAGCTGCAATACCTGTATTCTATTTTGTCATCTTAATCCACCTTTTAATTGAAATAATTACAGATTTTTATTGCTGGTTACTTTTTGATCCCTTGTGGGAAGAGCATTTTGATTATTTGTGCCCCACATGTGTCTGATAAACAACCTGAAACAAATATCTAATACTACAAAACAAAAATTTCAGTGGTTCAGTGTGACTTTGCTAAAAGTCATATCTACTCTAGTTTCAGTGAGCATTATGAGATTTGCAATGCAATGCAATGTCTCAGCTATTTGCAGCAGATTTCAGAGAACTACAAACTTTTGTTCCACTGGCAGCTCTAAGCTTCTGCTGCATTTTGGAAATTCATTTTAGACGTAGTTACATCTAAATAAAAATAATGAGTTGGAAGACATGCTAAAAGCCTCCATCACAACACTGTGAAAGATTAGAAGAATCATTAGCAAATGCATTCGATAAAAGTCAATCAGAGAGACTTCAGAAATGAAGTAACAAAATTAATCAGAAATCAAACAGTGGGTGGGCCAGGCTCAGAGAGGTGTCCTTGCCCAGAGGATGGTTGCAGTTGGAGTGGGGTAGGGTGGGGACAACCTCCCACAGTCCCTGCCCACCCACCTCCTTCCAGGATTCTCAGTAACAGTGAACATACTTTTTATGAACTAATGCTGCTAATTTCCTTTAGACAAGAAGTCAGGTCAGAGGAAATGCTTATCTGGCTTAACTTCCTCTTAGTCTAATTATTTTTAGAGATATGATGTGCTTCCTGCAGTCACACAAATGTTTTCTCTCCCAGTGAAAAAGATCAGACCACAAGTCATACTGCTTTTTGTGCTAAGGACATCAAGGAGAGAAAAATAAACCAGAAGGAAAGCAGTATTTCCCTTATGCTAGTTTCCAATTTATTCTGATGTAAAGATGCTCAGCTATTTATAGCCTCTTCCTGAGCTCCAGCCAGCAGGTAGGGACTTGGATAACAGGTCTGTTACATGATGCTTCTAAATTTAACCATGCTCTTCAGTGCACAATATCATAGCAACTTGCTGGAGGCAAAGTGAGCAAACTCACTAAGACCTGGATGTAATGGACACCTAGGAATCACAGCTACTGAAACAATATCATTAACAGCCCAGAAATCCTCTTAACAGTGCTTCTGCAATGTCTGACCAAGCAGCAAGCCCTGTGCTCATGGGCACACTCATACTGTAGTCTTCAAAATTATTGCTATTGTCTAATATCAGGAGATCCTCCGAAAGGTCAACCTTTCAGTGAAGCTGGGAAAACTTAAATTATACCATCTTAAGGTAGTTCAGTAGCGCACTAGTATGCATAGATAAGCAGAAAGAGAGGTTTTGTTTAACTCTGTCTAGCAGCCTGGGTCATCTGCAAAGGTCAGTGATGAAGAACATGAGCACCATAAGGTACCAATAAGGATATTTAGATACCGCAGAAAGGTAAATGTTGTTTTACCAATATTATGGAAAGGCAGTAGAAAACACTGAATCCAAGAACTGATGTGTAAAAGAAGATATCTTGAATATAAAGATGTGAAAGTCCTCTCCTTGCCTTAGCAGAACTCCCTAGCACCAAGAAAATCTGAGAAATACCTTTTCTTAAGCGATGTCCTGAGCTGAGGTGTCTCTCTTTCCTGAAACAATTTAAAACTGTTTTCCTGCCTTTAATTTTAGATGCAAGTAGATAATAATTAGTTTGGAAAAACCTTTTACTGGTGGGTTTTCTATTTTCATCTGCTTTTGCTTTCATGGAAACCCACCCCCTCAATCACTGGGGAAACACCCGGGAGCATTCTGCTGAGCTGGGGGATTCTCTGTTCTCTCCTGGGAACTACAGATGCTTTGTTGTTTGAGTTAATTCAAAAATGGACAATTTTAATCATATGGAAGTGTTATCCTTATACAATGATATGAGCAGGATTAAGATGAAAGTCAGTCTGTAATCCAGCATTTATTATTTGCAGCAACCAATTCTGTAATGGTTTGTGTTCAGCTGCGAGGCAGTGGCTCAGCCACCTGCCCTGGCTCCGAATCCTGAGGTTCTCTTTATCTTTTCTGCTTTTCTCTGTGTAGTAAATCTGTTAGCACTCACATTTTAATTCCTAACAGTGGCAGAGAATCCCTGGTACACAAGCAATGGGGACAATATTTCACTGTAACCTTGGGCCAGCCAAAACAATACAAATCATTTTGCCCCAAGGCCATTAAAATGCCTTTCAAACACAGCATTAACTTTAAACCCTGGTTTCAATCTAGGCATTATTTAGGCAGTCCCTCTAGTGTAACTCAGCAGAATCAATAAACACTGCCTAACATTTCCACATGCTATGTGGAGCATGCTAGATGATGTGCCTTACCTGTCTTATGCTTTCACATGAGATGTAATTTACAACCTATGCATCTACACAAAGTACTTCACCAGGAAGGTGAAACTAGCAGGCTTCACGTCAGCCAACAGCAAATGGCAATTTGGGTGGTGAGTTGATGTCGTATGGGAAATGAAACAAGCAGAAGGAATTCAGAACGGTGAATTATGCCCATTTTGGCACTGAATTATTTGCGATCTTCAAGATTTCCCCAAATGTAAAGGAATTAGAACAAAATAACTTGGAGATTCAGACACACTCAGTGCTGTGTTCTCTTTGCTTAAAGAAACAATCAAGCTTCATTTAATAATCTCCCTTTCTTATGGACATTAGTTTTAAAAAAATTACTTACACCTTTATGCATTATTTCAGATCAGCTGGGACAGAGTTCAGCACAATTTTACTAGCTTCCTGGCAATTAAAATCCTTTACAACCTCATGCTAGGCAAAAAAAGTGTTCCACGTCTGCCTAATACAAGATAGTCTTTCTGTCCTGTGGCCATTAGGCCAGTTTACTGGCCAGACTTTCTCTGTTGCTACCACTGTGGGCACAACCATATGGATGTGCTATGCCCACACAGCAAATCTGGTGCTTCCTGAAAGGCATAAGAGCAGGAGAAATTGTGGGTGGTTGGAGGAAATCATCCATATAGGTGACTAAAACATAAGTGGTGGCTTGACAGGCCCAAAACATTTGGCATCTCAGTTTCTACAAAGAGCATTTTTGTGTTCAGTTAACAAGATAGAAAGGGATTTGAAAGATCAAATGCTTTTCCATGCTGAATTCAGAAGGGGCTTTTCTTCTCTTTAGTATTTCTCTAGAAACACCTGAGTGAATTTTCATAGCAGTTGTGAAGGAATTGCTCATCTCTCTCTCTCTCCTGAGGCCAAGCCCAGTGTTAGCTCATAAAATGGTTATTACAGAATTTGTCTGTCATCTGATAGCTTCTGCTGATCATAAAACTGAATAAACGAAACTGGAAATTAAGAAAAAACGATCAGCAACATTTCTTCTCAGCCAAAGCTGTGGCCTGTTTAACAAAAGATGTTTGGATATATGAGTTTCTAGTGAGTGGTCTGAATCAGACCGGTGGATAAATAGATGACATAAAAGAAGCACCATTAATACAACAGCTGCCACCAGAAGTGAATTAAAATGTGATAAAGATATAAATGGTGTTTTCAGACTGTTACATGGGGACAAATGCAATCATCATTGTTCATGCATCTGAGGCAAGTGCAGTCAGAATATTTGTGGTGGAAACAAGGAATTGGTGTCCCTCACAGATGCTCTGCAGAGCCCTCCAGATGCTGCTCTAGAGGACAGCCCAGTGAGTGTGATTTCCTCCACAGAACTGCATGGGGGGCAGTGAGCCTGTTGCGTTATTTATGTGATTAGATCATTCTTCTAAAACTATTTTTGTCTATCGTGGTCTCTTCCTTGCTGAGGTTAATTGGAAAGTGAATGTGTTTTCTGAAGCACAGAAGCTTGTCAGGTAAGGACTAATCTAAAGGGCACGTTCAACAATTATGATGATGACAATAATAATGACAAGAAAAACAACAATAATCATCTGTGGTTTGAGTATATTCTCTATGCAATGAATTGCATTTTGTAAATTAATTCTGCAAGATTCACACTGGTAACAAATTGCCACCACAAAAATAAAGGAAAAACCTAAGCCTGAAAAAAGGGATTTTCAAAAAATAACTATGATAAATACTATCTGTGCTTTGTTTTCAGTAACCATCACCAAGACACTTAGACCATGGATTTTTAAGTAAAACAATCTCACACAGATTTTGATGACCTTACTAATTCAGAAAGAGTATCAGAAGTTACTGGGTCAATGATTCACCAATTTGATGCCTTAGGGCAAGTCAGGACATGGCATGAACACCTTTTTGGAACAATCACACCAAAGATCTGCATCCAAATCAATGACCTTTAATCATATTCTAATCAAAAGCAATTAAATACATGTTTAAAGCTGTTTTCTCCATCACACCTACCAGGGACTGTGAAATCAGCCAGCGTTAAATATACACTGTAAACAAACTAAGCCACATGGAAGTTCTTGCCTTGTGCACTGCACATGCAATTCACCTCTTAAAAATGATGACAGCATAAATATAAAGTCATCAAAGATGATTCAATTACTCTTCAGTTAAGTACAGCTGATGGTCTGATGGATTTAAGAAGCTCAAGAAATTTGAAGTGAACACAGGGATGCTTACTGAACCAGAAAATACAGTTGCCAGAGTGGAAAGTGCATTGAACAAGAGTGGAGAAATAATTTGTTTTACTTCTTTTAGTCATTCTATAATAAGTTTGATAATAAAATATTTATGCAGGTAAAAGCAGAAAGTTTCACATTTTATTTCAGGGGAGACAGAAAATAGGGACAAAGAGGGTACTGAAAGAAGATCACCTGAGTGATGTATCTGCAGCCTGAGATAGTGGGGTTTTGTCCTCCCCAAAAAGTCCTGAATAGTTTAATACTAATAAAAATATTTCTTCAGTAATATTTTAACCACAGTAAACCCAACAGCTATGCACATTTGTAGTTGCTATAGGGTTTTCTTAGATATTAAGGAAGATTGATAAGCTGCAAGTGACTCCAATTTTTTTAATCCATCTGGAACCATAGGTTTTATCCTTGAAAATTTTTGTAATCATCAATAAACTTGGTTGTCTGATTGATGTTTAGACAAAACAAGTTGGAATAATGGAAGGGGCAATAAAAACAGATGGCTGAGAAGTGACTGAATGATGTGAAACAAACTGCCCCAGTTGCAGCACGAGAAAACGATCATTCTTACTGTAAGAATAAGGCTCAAATGCTTCTGGTTCCAGACCAACATGCAGCTCATAACATGAGTGACCCATCTCTTGGATAATACCTACTAGGATTTTCCTGAGAGGACAGAGTCCATCTGGCAGAATCACAAAGCACTCTCCTAAATTAATACCTACTACTAAAATCCCACACTGAAAACTGTGTTTTCAATGAAGGTTGATGTGACAGATGCATGCTTTGCTTCATGTCAAGCCCTTTTTCTAGCAATAGCAGAAATTAGCTGATCCAAGCAACAAAAATACCTAAGGAATTTCCAGTGCAAAAGATTGTTGTGCAGCCACTGGAGATCAGCTTTGCTTGTGCATGCTGCACCTTCAATGTTAATAGCAAATAATGATCCCAGAGACCAACGCTTTCACCAGCTCAGTAGTACCCTCAGTGTCCACCAGAACTATAGGGACAGGGGTTTGTTATTTTAATTAATGCATCATGTTGAGGTTTTTTGTGTGATGTTTCATTTGTCACCATGAAACTCAAACTGTTCCAAGCACGCTGTGGTCCCATCACAGGTTTTCTGTATTTCCCTTTCTGGATTATGGGAATTCTGGCATCATTACCACTAAGCTAACAGAAAGGCATTTCAGAAGACTTGTATGAAACAAAAGAAAGATTAAAGTTATCTTTTCTTGAGTGGGCATTGATGAGTTTCAAACTTCACCTCACAGTTCCTGATTTCTAAATTTCTAAACGAGATTTTGTATATTCTTACAACTTCCTTTTTTTTTTTTTTTTTTTTTTTTTCCCTTAGTCAGCTGTTTCTTAAGTTCACTGTAGTCCTTTGTAGGATAATGAAGAAGTGCCTATATAAAGGTGGTAACTCCATCATGAGATCCCAATGACTAAGACAGCAAATCATCCTTGTCAGAATGAGGTATTCCTGTATATCAGACAGCAGTACAGGAAGCTGAGGTGTTAATGCAAAATAATCTTTTAAGCTTTAGTACTGTATTATTTGGCATCTTCTGCATTTCATTTCAGATTCTGTTTTGCATCAAACCAAAGTCAAAGCCACACATATGGAACAACTACAATTCAGCTAAAATCAGCTAGGGAAAGAGGGCTTGGCATTAGAATTATTGAAAAAAATGCACTTCACACATTTGCCCAGAAAGGCAGTTTTGCTGGTGAATGACAGTAGGATTAATAACTGACTCAAAGTAAAACCTGATAGTTTTGTGAACCCAACTTCTGCAAAAGTTGTGGCTGCTCCCTCCCTGGAGGTGTTCAAGGCCAGGTTGGATGAGGCCTTGAGGGACCTGTTCTAGTGGCAGGGGATTGGAACTGGATGATCTTTGAGGTCCCTTCCAACCTAAACCATTCTATGATTCTATGAAAAAGTCCTTTATCATGATTTTGTGGAAGAGAGAACCCAAACCCACACATTTTCTCAAAACAATGAAGAAAATCCAAGCTGTTGAACTCTTGACTACTTGTTTATTTGCAAAACTAATGGTTTTGTCTTTTAAAAAACGGAATGTAAGTGCCAAATGTTTGAAGACTTTCTATCTAAAGGTATTTGTTAGCTCAGAAGAAAGCACTTCCTCCAGGACTGATTTTTGGTTTAATATAAAATAGCAGATGAGTTAGATTTTAAAGAAAATGGCAGGGGGAGAATTGCTAATTTTCTCTAATAATGACAGAGGATCTCTGTGAAAAGAGCATACACACTGAAGGGGAAACAATTTCAGAATACTGCCATACAAATATCATGTATTTGTGTAATCCATTATACAGTTGAAGTCAGAGGGGTGTTCATAACAAAGCTGAGTAGTGGAGCTTTCCTCACCAAGTTATTCCCATTTTCATATACTGTTTGATATTATCTAGCCATACTAAAAGATGAGAAGAGAGCTATGGAACACAGCTTTTCAAATTAATGTCGTATTTTCAATTAACAGTTTTCATGCTGTGACACACACCACTGAGGAGAACCTGCAGGCCAGGCTGAGTGTGGAAACCCATCATAGCACCTTCAGCTTGATGTCTGACTCAGAAGCACTGTGGACAAAGAAGGAGTGGGGAGAGCCTGCAGATGCTGAACTGTGCACAGCGCACACGCCCCACAGCCACAGGAGGACACCCAAGGAGCAATGCACGAGTGGCTCTGGCATTGCTCCCTTAAAGCCTTTCCTCGTCTGCCCATGGCACTGCATGGGTTTTTACCTTTCTACATTTGGCTCAGTCACTAGTCAGCACTATGAGTTGCCTTCTATGATAGTGGCCTACACAAATGACAGATTGTCTTCATCCCTAGAGAAGTCCAGAGAGGTAGCTAACGAGAAAAAACAGAGATTTGGGGAGAGAGAGAGAGAGAACATTTCAGGTAATGAATCAGACTAGCTTTGGGTAGCAGCTGAGTCCAGTTATATGTGCAATATCCTTCGGTTCCAAGATGTTGAACTAAGAATTTTGGCCTGAAGGAGCCCAAAGGCATTGATTTAAACATCTCAATTAACAATCCCACTGTACATTAAGAAAACTGCTAGATTTTTATCTTCCACACATCCATGATTGGTCTTGAAGAAGTTTAGCCATGGATGATTAAAATATCTGAGGCAAATGAAATTGGCTGCAAATTGTGACAGAGAGTGCACGAATGCAAACATCAGCCCAGCCCTGGATGAAAAGGCAGTACTACCAGCCCCAAGTGAATGCTGCCTGGCAGACAAGTTGCACTCATTCACAAAGGATAACTGCACATTAATGTTGTTCTGTGTGCTGAATAGGCCTCACTAATTACCTTTTCGCCCTCATTAAACCTTCACTTAAGTGCACCTTTGCAACCCTGCTTCCCTTTAACGGGCAAGACTACCAGATCAGTGGTCCCTGAAGGAAGCCACATAGAATATCAACTATTGAGATATCCCCTAGGGTGTTACCCTTCCTGACCACACAGTTTAAAAGGATCTAGGATTTATAGTGAAATCAGAACCATTTCCTAGTCCTCATCTGCTTATGTACCTGCAAATACAAAATTCCACCTGATAATTAGTGGTGAGAGAAATCAAAGGGTATGCACTTTGATGTGGTCAAAGCCATGTGATGAATTCAGTACAAAGCTACCCCCAAAAGATTACAGCTTAAAGCATTCTGCGGCCGATAAAAAGTGTTAAACACTTTTAAAAAAGGCAATTCCTTGGCTGAATCCCTAAATAGGTTTATGATTAAATCGGGCATTTGGGGATAAGCTGGAAACTGGCAAATGCCAGGTTTAGATTTATGATGCTAAAGCCAAGCACTGCTGAGCTCAGCAGCAGTCCCCCGGCTCATGCCGTATTTTATCAGTTACAAAACCAATCTACTGGGTATTTCAAGCTCAACACAGGCACATAGGGAAATGTGACACATTTTGAACTTCAGAATTAAATTTTATTTGTTCAGGAGGGCATCCATCCCTCTCCTGCTCCACCATGCTGGGGATTTACTGGTTCCTACTGGTACAAGTTAAGGTATCCAGTCATGTGGAGTATTTCCTACTCTGCCTGCTCTCAGAGGGTTTTTTAAAAATGTGATCATCCCCAGCTGATAGGAAGTAAAGCTACCAGAGAAATTTTAACTCTAATTCTGACAATTCTGGGTGCTTGCACCATTCTGTAATTCATCTGCAGCAAACTCCAGCCACCGAGCTGTGACAGCAAACATTTACCTACCAACCTGTTCAGCTTACAGTGCTGTTAAACACTTTGGGTCACTGCAAGAACAACCCATAGAAGATTTTTATTAATTTTCCTGAAAAGCAAAATTCCTCCAGCATTGCAAACTTGCAGCAGTATAAAAGTCACCTGCCCTTGGGCACAGCCAAGGGTGGGAGGGTTTCTATAGCCAACTGACACATCCTAGCACTCTGAAAGGGCTTGCTCCCCTTTCATGGGCTGAATCCCACTGCAGGGGAGCTCCAGGCTGGTTTTCACTGGAGATGCCCAATATTTATGCAATAATTCAGTTAGAAATGGGTACATTTCCCTGGCTTTTTAAAAACAGTTAAAAAAAAAAAAAAAAAGGATAGATGGATAGATCCTAATACTTAGAATCATTAACACTGCAGTCAATTGCAGGGTGGCAGGTTATGATGACCTTGGTCAAATGAACAACTTCAGGTAAAAACAAATTTAAGTGACATATTTCTGCACCTTCCAGGATTTTGATTTACAATGCATAAAAAACCCAAGCTGCTTGCCAAGCTACCTGACAGCTCTTATTTCCAGCTGAGACTTCCACAGCCTAATCACACATCTGCTGAGGTACTTTTGGAGAATTACTTTTTTAAAAATAGGAATATGATTTGGAAACATATATCCAGGAGTCCACAGAGGAAGCAAGCTGCATTTCCTGCTTGCTTTTTTATTGAATCATTTATATCATAAAATAATTTTTCCTTCATATTTTGAACACTGAGATATGAGCTAACAAATTGTGTCCCAAATTTTTCCCTCAGCCCAAGCCACAATTTCTGCCATAATTGATAGCCACAGCCACACAGCAAAATGTGCAACAACTTACAGCAGGTATTTCAAACAATACAGCACACAACCACACTTGATAACATGAGCTAAAGAGTATTCAGCTTAGGTCTGCCCCGCACTCTGTTTGCACAGACGCATTTAAGACAGCATTACCCAGTCATCAATTATTTAAAATCCTTGATATGCTCTGTTTTAAAGTTTCTTTTGTTTATAAACAGCAGTTACACTTTGGAGAGAGAACAAGATATGATGATGTCATCAAGTTACAGAACAAGTGAAAAAGCTGAAACATCAAACATGACTATGCCTCCCATTAGCAGAATACTCACCCAAGTGAGTAAGTGAATTCACCCACTTTACAAAGTTTAGATGAGTTCTAGATTAGGAGGGGAATAAATGTGCTGCACGTTTAGAAGGTTTTTTTTTTCAATCCCTGATGTCAAGTAGAACATTGACAGAAAGGTAAACCTTAACTTGAAAGTCATTTACAGAATTTTTTTTTTTTTTTTTTTTTCACTTTTCTCAGGGAAATGAAGAAGCTGAACTTACCCAGGGAAAACTGAAGGACAGATGCAGTAGTTGTGTTAAGGCCATTGGTGGTCTAGAGGAAGAAAAACAAAAGTTGTGTGAGGACTGCAAAACAACACATTCATCACTTGTTTTTCTTTGAAAGCATGAAAAGTTTCTAGAAACCTATTTCTCCAGTGCATAAAAGTATGAGCTGGCAACCCTTTTGGGACATTTCTGTTACATCATTTTGATTATTGGCATCTCATCATATGCTGAAGCAGGCAATACTTTTCTTTCACTGTCTTAAAGCAAGAGTAGTTGTGTAAAATGCTGGCACTTGACCAGCGTTTAGAAGACTGAAAAACCAAGAAGTTTATGTTCAGCTTAGTTTCAATATATATTTATATAGAATGGTCTTCACTGCTCCCTGCAAAGAATATTAACCAATAATGACAATAAATAATAAAAATAGCATAAATTTAAAGTAATAAAAATAAATATTAATGGAGTATAACAGAACCTAAGTCTTCAAGAGCTAAGCAAACAAACCCTTGCTGATACTGTATAACATATACAATGAGATTTTGTAGTAGCATCTGTAGTGTGTACATTGCTGGCATCCAACCAAGTTGCAGGAGCAGGTAGAAAACACTGAGCAGATTGCTCTGTATTCAGCTCACCAGCCTCCTTTGAGGCTTTTTTCCCCCTCCTCTTTCAAATCCCCCACATTTCAGTAGTCCAAATTAGGACTATTTTTCTGAAGATCCTACAAGATAAAAAACACTACTGTGTTGTGAAGGACACTAATTTATTTTCAATTAATTTTGAAAGGCAGACAATACTACTCTATAACCAGCAGAAGCACTGCCTAACAACACTGCCTGGTCTGGTCATTTTGTCAAAGAGCTGAAACAGTTTAGCAAGCAGAAAGCCAGATTGGAGAGTCACCCCAAAAAGGAAGACACTCAAAGTTTGGTTTATCTGACTTACTAAAAGACCCACTGAGATAGAATTTATCATTATAAACAGATTTGAAGATACATTGAAGATGGAAAAATGTACAAGCTGAAAAACAACAACAGTACTAGATCAAAAGAGAAAAGTTTAAAAGGCATAACCTATCCAGTCAGTAAACATAGGAGAAGTCATCTAATTGGAAGAACAAAGAGAGCAAAAACCCTTGAATAAAGTCATCAGATACTGCTGCCAGTGATACCTGCATTCTAAACTTCAAGACCTTGGAGCTGTCCTCCCATGTCAGACCCTGTGCACCAATAATTGCTGTAATTCCCATGAGACCAGCAACAGGCTCTTCCATCAGATGCGCTCTGCATGCTCTGCATCTGTGCACCACATCAGCCTGTCACCATGCCACAGAGAAGGTAAATTTCTGAGCAAATTCGGCTTTGGAAGCAAGGTCCTGGGGCTAGCAGGATTTGAGTGCCAGAGCTCAGCTGGGAATCTGCATGGAGTCAGTTCCAAGCAGCGCATCCAGAGGACTTAAATGTTCCCTCTGCTTTGCTACTACAAGTGATGCAGAGAGAACCCAATAGCAGTCATTGAAGAAAAAGTGGTGATCTGCAAAATACAGATATACTTTTGAGGTCATGGACGCTAAACTCTCATTTTGTTTAAAAATTAGCACCCAGCTAAAGACTAGGCTCAAGATGCTGCATTCTTTCAAGCACTCCTTAACTCTGGCAGTGCAATTTCATCAGCATTTGGTAGTGAAGAATAATACAATTTCTATATAATTTCCCTGAGCCACGGTCAGGTATTCCTGAACTCTCTAATTATTTACTATGCAGATAAACATGAAAATCACTGAGAGGGATCTCTTTGATGTCTGAAGTTCTTTGTCACCTGGTGCATTGCCACACTGCACTGAACAAAACCTAGTCCTAAATGGAAATGTCTTCTGGCTGTTTTTAGGACTCCGTTGACATAGAATAAATGTTATCTTTCAGTCATCTGTATCAGCTTTTCAGTTTTTGGAGACTTCTACAAGTATTTCCATATCTTTGCATTCGTAAAGTATATTCAAATGTATATTATATCCTAGCTGATGGCTCCCTCCATTCCCTCCCATGTACAAAGAGCAGGTTTTTAGTTAAATCAGCTCAAACAGGTGATTTCTGTTAAACCATTATTATTTTCTCTTGCAAATGAGTTTTAACCTGGATTCATATTCTGGTGTGGTCCACCACGCAGACCACCAATGCTCACATGAATGCCATGCCCTCCCTCCTCCCTCCTCCCTCCTCCTTCCTCCCTCCTCCCTCCTGGTGGGAGGGGACAGGTGGTCATGCAGAAGAGCAAAAGGGACTGGACTTCTTTCAATGCCACTGTGTACCCAGCTGAGGTATTTATGAAACAATGTCTTTGAAAATTGTGGTGGAGACCTGAATGAGTTGGCAGGAGGTTTTGACATGCTGTTTCTTTTCTACATACATATGACATATGGCTATGAACTTAATATAAATAGTAAAGGCAGATCTCCACTGAGATGCTGGAGTGATTTAAGAGAGTGTGTGTATGTTTAGCAAACTTCTATCACAGCTTAACACTCTGTAACTCGGCAAATTCAATGTGATGGAGTCCCAGAGCTTCATAATCATCTCAAACAACAAATTTTAAAGGTATCTGAAAAAAATTACACTATGTATACTGCATGTTCACTTAAAATATGCTTTTCCTGTCTTTGGAATAATCCTAGTGGGTAATCCTAGTCTTTAACCAAAAGCATTTACCTAACTGCTTTGAAAATACTTTTACATTTACATTTAAGGCCCTTCTGTCAGGATGGATTCAGTATGAGGTTTTGCAGCATACCAAACAACACCATGCTTTCTGACTTAGAAGTATCTATTATAGTACTTTACATTCAATCGATTACATTGTGCAAGTTTGAATTAGAACACCAACCCCCACAGCACTGTGCAGTGGCTCATATCACCAAAGAATATAATGTATCAGTTATCAGAGAAGAGGCATTCATGCGGACTTACGAGAGAGGATGTTGTGAATCACTTCAGCCTCAGAAAGAAAACATCAGACTTACTGAAAACACCTTACAAAGGTCTGCAAAGGACAACTAAGTTCAGAAGAGACTGGTAGGGAGCCTTCAGCAGCTATTTTCCTCTGCTTGCAATATCTCTGCCATTATTTGTCTGCAGGATTTTGTCAGTGGTCAGTTCTCACCAACAGACACAGACAGTTGCCATTAAAAAACATCTGCCTGCAGGAACAGGCAGCTGCTGGGAGTCAGGAGAAGAGAGGGAGGTCAAGGAAGCAAACCAGCAGCTGTCACTGCTGTTGATACAATACATTTTGCAACTTCAACTCTTCTTGACTTAGCATTTTAAAGCAATGATGTGGCACTAGGACCCATGAACAGGAACAGAGATTTCCAGAGTTGTTTCAATCAGAGACAGAATAGGATTCAAATAGTAAAAGTGATAGAGCAGAATGAAATTAAATGAAATTTCCTGAACAGTAGGGAAATGCCAGAAGCTTTTCATGAGATGGACTCCAGGTTGTGTGGTGCACTGCAGAGAGCCAGGAAGTGTTTGGCACAAAGCAGGACCTCAAGATGAAGCACAGGGCTCTGGTCAATGGAGTAGGATGTCTGATGTCACTGAGGTTGAGTGAGGGGAGCCTTGGAGCTGTGCTTCCAGGCAGGTGATGGTGTTATTAATGTTTTGGGAGGCTCTGTTGTGCTTGGCAATATGTGACAAATAAACATAAACAGCTTGGAAAAGATGGCCCCTGCTCCAAAGAAGGGACTGGAACATCTGTCCTGTGAAGAAAGGCTGAGAGCCTTGGGACTGGTTAGTCTGCAGAAGAGAAGGCTAAGAGGGGATCCAATGAGTGTCAATGAGTATCTAAGGGGTGGGTGTCAGGAAGGGGCCAGGCTCTGTTCAGTGCTATGACAGGACAAGAGGCAATGGACACAAACTGGAACCCAGGAGGTTCCACCTCAGCATGAGGAGAAACTTCTGTGGTGTGAGGGTGCTGGAGGCCTGGAGCAGGCTGCCCAGAGATGTTGTGGAGTCTCCTTCTCTGGAGACTTTCAAAGCCAACCTGGATGTGTGACAGTGTGGCCTGCCCTGGGTGACCCTGCTCTGGCAGGGGGCTTGGACCTGATGATCTCTGGAGGCCCCTTCCAACCCCTAACATTCTGTGACTCTCTGTGGTTTAAAATTTGTTACTGGAAAAGATCCAATGTAAAACCACTGAAACATGACCACAAGTCAGAAACAAGTTGGTTGTAAGGAAATAAGGTTTCAATCTATGACCATATTGAAAAATAAAACTAGGTCAGACTTCTGGCATGAGCATCATGTTGTACTGATCCAGAACAGTAGGCCACTAAACATGTTCCTTCAGAAAGATTTGGTTTCTTCATAACACTACCATGATATTTATAAACACTTTCATTATTGAGCTGCCTATAAGCATGATGATTTTTTCAGCTCATTATTTAAATCACACCACTTCTGCATCATGATAAATGTTTCCAAGTTCCTGATGCCACAGCAGTGCCATTTTACCACATGACAAGATAACCAATACAGTCAAACATGGGGGTTTGAAGCCAGTTTGTGATTATTAAGGGTAGTCTAAATTAGATATCAGTAGAGAGAAGGTAACTAATTACTGATATTTCATACCGCTCAGATCTGGGATCCTGGGCTTCCTAAAGGCCACAAATAGTTTTCCAAAGAGTGTTACCCACTCAGTACTACAACTAAAATTGAGTTAAAAACTTGGGTAGAATATCACAGTGGCATGACTTCATTTTTCCACAGGACAACGCATGTCTTCTCAAGGTAGTTAATCAGGCATGGTACATTCAAATAGGATTCAAAGCAGCAGAGAGGCAATTCAGCATCCCTGTCAGAATTCTGGGGCTGGCTGTGAGTTTCTTGGCTTTCTGCAAAGCCTCTAATTTAGTTGTGTATGTATTTAGGACTTTCAGTAAGTGCATCAGCAGTAACTACACTACATTTGTGGAATTCCGTTCTCAGTTAAGGATGTAAAATTAACACTCTTAGAAGAATTCTCTCTCTCTCTGAAAAGAAGATGCCTGGCCAAAACCACTTCTGTTGTATGGTCCTCTTCCATGTACACTCTTCAAACAGCTCTAATCAGCCTGTCTCTCCACCACTGAAACCACGAAAATTAATTTCCAATTACACAGGCTTTGAGGTAGCCTTTAAATCTTTTCAGTTCTTTTCCAAAACTCCTGTTTTATGTCCACCATTGCAGGGAGCAGCCCAGCATCAGCAGGTGAGCATAGGTGATACATCCTTCAATTACCTTTCCGCACCCAGATAATCACAAGTTTATGCAAACTGCACCAAGTTGTTTCTTACTACTCCTCAATGAAATCGATTCTGTCCCCTTCACCATGACTCAAGGCATTATACAGACTTTCCTCAGACCGGCTGGTGTTGCTCCAGGCTGCAGTTAAGCCTGCAGGATGCAATGCTCACAAGTGATGCTTTACAGGCAAATTAGCACTTGTCAGCAGCAACAAGAATAAACGTGAGACAGCTAATAAAATAAGAGAAGGAAAATGAGCCTTGTGTTTCAATTTCTTTGCTGGAAATAAAAAGATAATTATGTCAGATTAACAATGTATTTCTATTTCCTTGTCTCTCCAGTACTCACTGATACTTTAAATAACTGGAATGCACACCAGATCAAGAGACTTTCCTTTGCAAACCACTGCAATAATCTTTGGTTATCTCTATAGTTTGAAATAATGAGACGTTCCTAGAGTGATCTTTTATAACCGTATCATGTTGCTAAAAGTCTCTCCACTGGACATCAGACTTTCAGTGCACACCAATGTTTCCATGGCTGATTCAGCCTGGAAACATAGCTGCAGTCCAAGCCCTGGCAGATGAGCCAAGATTCACTTACCAGTTGTCTGGGACCATAGGGCTCGCAGAAAGTGACGGCATTGCCATGCATTATCACACCACACTGCTCTCCAACCTCACAGTTACTGCACTCAGACCTGCAGGAAGAACAAAATAGAAATCAGAAACCATACATTTGAGAACGCATTGGACTTGCAAGCTGTAAAATTGGACTGATACATGATGGTGCTCAGACAACTCGGATGCTGAAGATTGAGTAACTGTGAATGTGATGTCCTAGAGCTGCCTCTGGGTAAAGGATCTTGCAGATTCAGTACCTGCCCTCTGCACACTGCTTACCCTCCAGAACGGTGTCTCTGCAAAACATCACACCACAGGAAACCAAGCTGAATGTTCACATGTAAACTTTACCCTGAGGTTACTCTTCCAGTTCCTTACTGTACATTTGATATACCATATATCAACCATTGATGTACCATATATAAGCCATTGATATACCATATAGAAACCATTTGATATACCATATGTAAACCCACCATTATGGTCTTACTCAGGAGAAGGAGCCAGGATCAGCCCCCTTCCAGTCCCCAAAGAGTAAGCTGGAGGTTGAAGACCCTATCCAAAACTAGGCACCAAGAGGCTCTTACAGGCCTGCTGCTGTAACATGGATCTTGACACTTTTTTTTAATCTGTACTTGTCACATCTTGTATTTCTAAGCAACAGAGTTGCCACACTGTCCAACTTTCAGAGGGAAATGTATGAAGAAAATATCTGACAGGATGGTAAACACTGCTGAGCCAAATAATTACACCTCTCTTGATGTTAATTCAAGAATCAAGGTACCAGCCCTTGGCCTGAGCACTGGATTTTCAAAAGATTTTGAAGATGCTCCCAGCTCCTGACAAGCTGCCTGCAATGAGACTGATCAACATTGCCTTTGGGCATCGAAAGCTCATCAAACCTAAAGGCAAACATTTGCTCCCAGATCTACTCCACTGTAAGCAAGAGTGAATTCACTCCAAACCTTCTTATACCTTGCCAATTTTTTGCTTTACTTTGATAAATGATATTTTTAGAGATGGGAGTGCAATGCACTTACGTAAGGTACATTTAGGCAGCTTTTCTTTGACGTCTCTCATACAGACACGGCCAGCCTTTGAGATGTACTATGCCACAAAAGTATACACAGATGTATCACAGGTTTAGCTTAGTAGTGTGCATAGCTTTCAGTTTCTTATTTCTTTTCAGTCTCCAGATAATTTCTGGATGGCAGATCTTACAGTAAATCAGATGGAAAGGAAGAAATCCCACAGAGATTAAGGACTTGCTGTCAACATACGTGATGATACCAATTCTGGTAGATAATTGACACATACTACCGCTGTAGAGTTGATTCCTATACAAATTTCCCAGAATTCTTTTAATCTACTTCCCTAATTTATGCTGTTTGTTTGTCAGCCCATCAAGATCCTAGCTCTCAGGTGCCAGGGAGAAAGAGGCTGATAGCACTGTCAACTACCCGTGGGGCTGGGATACCTTTTACCTGCAGGGGCCATGCACCCAAAACGTCTGAGCAAGGGAGGATGGGATGCTGTGAGCCCAGAGAGTGATCAGAAATACTTGTACTTGTTTGGGACACCTGAGGTCTGTTCCCACAGCAGATTGGGGCTCTTCTGCAACCTCTAACTTCCCAGGGCAGCAAAGGGTGGGCAAGTTTTGGCAGAATGAGTTAACTCTGGGCAGTGTACAATAGCCTGCAGGTCTGTCAGTGCTGAACTCTGCTGAGCGGTTTTCAGATGCAGAGATGTTGTGAATAATTGATGGCACTTGTTATTCTGGGGCTCTTTGCCTGCTCCTGGGTGAATTCAGCACAGGACTGTCTTTCTTGTGCCCAAGTCCATTACAGAAGCCCAAGATGAATGCCATGTTTTCAAATCTCTCCCTTATTCTGAGATTTTATTACAGGTCAGTTTCAGCTCCACAAAACAGAGTCACGCATCAAAAATCCTTTATTTTCTCCCCTGTATGAGCATGTCAGTAAAGTCATTCTGCAAGTCACACTGATAGCACCCAGGATTTTCACTTAAAGCAGCAAAATTAAATCTTCTGATAATGTAATGTAGTTCCTATTTGCTTTCAGAAGCCACAGCAGGCCCACAATTTTGATTCTCAATAGAAGGCAAGAAGAAAATGTGTGAGCGAAGAGACTGTACTTATGAGAAACTACAGAAGCAGAATTTATGAAGGGTATCTTTTGTCACCACCTAAAATTTCACTTTGTCCCTAAATTATGATTGCTGAAGAAAGGGAGAGGAACTACAAGAACAGCTGGAATTCTATAGGATTTTTGCTCTTTATGAACATTATCAGTCCATATATTTTGGAGGTTTATAGTAGAGCCTTTGCTATGTGCAGGGAGAGACAGACATGTCAGGAAAACTTTGCCTGTGAATATCTCTTAGTACCTTGTGAAAGCTGAGGCTGCTCAATCTGAGAGTTGCTGGGGTTTTGTGGTTTTTGGTTGGTTTTGTTTTTTTTTTATATCTCAGTGAATACAAAGTTATTAATTTGTTCCCCTGTTCTGCTTCTGTCATGTGGTTTGTGAAATACTGTCTAGAAACGCAGGAGAGATGCCCTCCTAATACAGCTGTGTCATCACCCCATGCCTTTTTTTAGGATAACTTCTCTGTTGGTAATTTTGATTCAAACCTTTGTGCTCGGCGCACTACCTTTGACAATCAATTGCTCATTACCTCAACAGGAATGCCTGAAGAGTAAAGTAATTGATCTGCTGTTCCTCAGATACCATCACAGTATTACATGTTTGGAGATGATCCAGTGTGTTTCTCTCCTGGTGCAAGCAGGAGTGTTAATTTCTTTTCCATTTGCACAAACAGCAGACTACTTATAGGCCTGGCTGGGTGCATCTTTTTACACTTTCTCACCTGCTTGGTCTAAAATCTTAGCAGGTTAAATACCACTTAATCTTTTCCCTTACAGCTGGTACTCATTGCCACTGCTGACATGTGTCTTATTCATCTAGATATCTTCTCTGCAGACCTGTCATTGCTCTCATCTCTGGCTTAGAGTCCCACCTCTCTCTGCTATTGTTCTTCACTTTGCTGAAGGGGAAACATCTGCTGTTTCCTCATCTCTATTTGTCATCTTGTTTCCCTCTACAATACCTGAATTTGTGGACATTATATTGACTGATGTATTTTGTGATGTCTGGACTGTAGAGAAGATAAACATCTCAAACTGCCAAGAGATTATCAAACATAAATCTTTCTGAAGTTTAATCCCACACTTTTAGTGCTATTTGGAAACTGCTTTAGGGTTTCTCTCTCCTGTTACAAAACTCTCCTTCACCTCCTTGCCATCAGAAATATCACAGTACCTCTTCCTTTCTCACATGCCATGAAGAAGTGATGGAACCTGTTTCTTTTTGATTGATTTTACATACTCAGCTTTTCTTTATGTCACCTCTGAAGAGTGTGTCTTCATTAAATGGCTGTGGTTTGGAATGCTGGTAGGCTTTGAGACAACACAGTATTGAGTTAGGAAGAAGTTAGCCAGAAGGAAGCTTCTGTACAGTTTTTGTTTGATTTCAGATGTACTGAATCCTTTGCTGTCTGCAGCCCTAATGATAAAACTATTCTATATAGAAATATAATAGCATCTCTTCTTTACTAATTTATGCATCTGCTTTCCTCCCCTCTCTTTGTCTCAATTTTAAGCCATTTATGGTAAGATTAATCAGATTTTTTTTTTTTTCCTAGATTTGATCTTGCTCAGTCTGGTTTATTTCTTATACAGCACCCGTTTTATACTCTCCTCTGCAATTTTATAGCTTACACAAAGGCAAGATGGTCACAGAAACAGATGCTCGACAACCTACTGCCTTCCAGATACCACTTGTGTTGGACCCCTTCTTTCTCATCCAGATATTTCATGGCTCTTTCTGGGCAGGTAGTACACGGTGCATATTTCCTTTTCCTGATGAGGAAATCTATTCATCCCATGGTTCCTGAGTTTTCCAAACTAGCACTCTCCTGCCAGTGTCAGGGGCCGCTAGTCACATGCACTGTTAAGATTTCTCATTGATAAATAAATGTCATTGTCCAATTAGTTGTGCAAGTTCAGCTGTGAACTGCTTAGCACAGCCCTACCATGGAGTGGGAGACACCTGTTTTGCATTTCACAGCTAATACATCTTAGATGGAAAATGCATTGTGCATTTATGAACATGTGAAACATTTGTTTCATAGGCCAGAAATCTTGGTCAATTTGGTAGCAAATGAGACCCAAGATATAAGGCAATTTCTACTTAAAGAAGCCCGCTTGGGTTGAGAACTTTGTAAAGAACCTTGTTCTGACATGAGCGTACACTGGAATCAGAGGGTGTAAGCATCAGTTGGACACACTACACAAGAAAATACTTGTGGTGGTTGAGTACCAAAGAAATAAGGTGACATGTTGCCATTCCCACATTTCCAGCACAGAAATCCTCCCTGCTTCCTTCTCACGTCTTCTGCTATTTCCTCCTCTCCTTGTCTTTCCTCACTTCAGCAGTTTGTCCTGCTTTCTTTCAATCACCAAATTGTGATTTTGATCAGGAACCCACTCCTGAATGCTATGACTTTTTTCTTTATAAAAAGCTCCAACCCAACATTCCCTTTCTCTTCCCCTTCTCTTGCAGTTCCAGAAACAGTCATAGCCATTTCCTTCCTGCTCCTGAGCCTCCAAAGAAACCCAGATGGTTGCTGCGTAGGACATGTCTTTTCATGCATTTGAAAGAGCACAAATCCATAAAACACAAGCAATCACTCTTGAAATCATAGGGCACCCCTGCACAAAATGATTATTTGATGTGAGGCCTCTCCCAGCAAGTCAGTGGCACACCAGCTCTGCTGGGACTCATCAAATTAGACACAGGCAGCAGCTATGAAGTGCTTTGCCTGTGCACTTGGACTGCGTGTCTCTGCCAGAGCTGCGTGTGCCCAGAAGGGGATCAGGAGGAGTGGGATAACATTAATCACACACAAGCCAGTGTTATGCAGGATTTGGGAAGAAAAGATCATAAGAAAATATCAACATTTCTCTTTTCATCTTCACAAAAATGATGGTTTCAGAAATCATTAGAGTGGCTTAGTCTAACTGGCCCCTGGTGACATGGCACTGATGGAATATTGGCACACACAAGGCAGCTGCTACCGCACACTGAGCACAGCAGAACAGTGGCTGAGCAGGGCTGTGGAAATCCTGCTCTAGCAGCTACTGCAATTGTTTGTGGTAAAGATGGGATTTTAGCAGCTGCCAGGGGAAAAAAAAAAAATGCAATTTGGGGCGGATGGCATAAACTGTTAATAATCCCTGATTTAACTCTCAGTAGACAATCAAATGAGAATGAGCTTTCTGGCACTTAGCGGGTCTTCACTGGAGGTAGACCTACTGCAGAAATCCTGTACACAGAAAAGTGTACAACAGCTCATTACACTTTTATTTGTGCTCCACTTTTATCAAGTACTGCTGAAGATGTTAGATTTTCACGTAGTAACAGCAGGAAGCTTTCTCAGGATTGCCCTGAGTTTTGGGACATTCTCTCTTAGGACACCTCTCTCTGCACTGACCCAGCAACCAAGGTAGGTCAAGGTTATTCCAAATCCAAATCTTGGGGACAAAAGGAGCAGGAGACTGGGGGCTCTTTTAGTCTGAAATGTCTCTGTTGAGATTTCTATAAAGCAAGGATGAATTTAAAGATAAGAGAATAATGGATAAATAAATTACAGAGGCTCCCAACAGACAGGCCCTCTGTGAGTTATGAGACATCTGCAGGGAAATAATGCCTCCTCTCATTTCTTTCCACTCAAGTCCATTTAACACACTGCTGCTAAAGCTATCCACCTTGGCAGCTATTCTGTAACCCATTAAGAGTCCTTGATCTATTCATTCTCATGAAGAAAGAGGGAGTTTTATATTATAGTATTCCAGGTCCTTAATGCATCTGTCCAGAAAAACTTTTAGAGAGGTGATACAAAAGGAACAAAAGAAGGAAAAATAGGCACATATCTAAACGTATTACAATATATGTATGCAAAACAAAAAAACCCATAAAAATCCACAAACCACTATCTTTTTACATAGGAGGAGAAACTGTGAAAGAGCTGCACAGATGGAGAACTGTGACAGGCCTTAATAAAAGGGAAATGAAGTCAGATTTCACAGAACATATGCATTCCTGACTAACAAATGCAGGTAGCTGCTAAAATGCCCATCAGGGATGCGTGAGGGCAAGATAAACTAACTCAGTAACATTTTTCTGTCTTGTATGAATTAAATAAGTTATACTGATGAAACAAGACTTCATGTTAAGAGTGATAGATGTCTTTATCTGGATATATCACATATTCTCTGTAAGTAATGGAATCACTTTTGAACTCTCTTTAAGAGATCTCTAACTTCCTCCTTTGAGATACGTTTACATAGATCACATTAAATGATACTCTACCACTGTGATTGGTGTGGAGCAAAAAAATATTAATATTTAAGAACAAGAGGTGTGGCTAACAGTTACCTTTGCTAAAATAACATGCCTTTTGACTACAAGGTATGTCTGTGATTGTGTCCAACTCCTCCTTTCCAGGTGAGCCACTCCTATAGGCTCTGCCAACACTCATCTTTCCATATTGCACTCTCACATACTGATGGGGTCCTGAGGACCCACCTGGCAGAGACTTAGGGAGTCCATCCTTCCCAGGTATGGATACCTGGCTTAACTAACATTGAAAACATTTAGTTTCCTCCCCCCTTTCCTTGGGCTGGGCCTCTGCAGTGACTTAGCAGAGAGCAGGAGAGCAGAGTGGGAGATGATGTTGACTGCCCTCCTACTATGACCATTGTTAATAAGGCTTCTGCCTGACTTGCCCTAAATTGCACTTGCACTTTAGAGTTCCAAGTACACACCAGTTTAAAAAAAAAAAAAAAAAAAGGTAACATCCAATGTTTGCTGTTTTAGACACAGACCAAAATACAAATGACCCTGCTCAGGAATCCTAATGGACAAAAACAGCTCAGCAACTGGGAGTTGCTGCTAGAGCTGGGAAGGGAAGGCTTCCTTCCTATGCAGCACAAAAGGTTTGTAAAAGTTGTAAAGTTTGTATTCCACAAAAAAAAAAA